>CM064502.1:5892225-6094080 GCA_032716605.1 Paralithodes platypus
CTCGCTACGCATTTGCTAGGTTAAGTTAGTTTAGTTGGCATTAGAAGTGATGGTAGTAATATTTGGATTTATGGTGATAGTAGTGATAATGGTGATAATTGTAGTGATGATGGTTGTAGTTGTATTGATGATGACAGTAGTAGATATGATGGTGACAGTAGTAGTAATGATGGTCATAATAGTAGTGATGATGGTGACAAGTAATGATGATAGTTTTAGTGATAATAATGACAGTAGTGATGATGGTAGTGACGATGGTGTGAGTATTAGTGATGATGGTGAGTAGTAGTGAGGATGGTGAAATTTGTAGTGATGATGATGATAGTTGTGGTGATGAAGTTCATAGTAATGGTGATGATGGCAGTAGTAGTTATTATGGTGACAGTAGAATAAATTATGGTAATATTTGTGACAGTAGTAATGATGGTTATAGTAGTAGTGATGATGTTAACAGTAGTAATGATGATTGTAAGATGGTGGTGATGATATTAGTAATCATGGTTGATAGTTGTAGTATCAATGATGATAGTAGTGATTAAGATGCTAGTGACAATGGACAGTGATGATGGTGAGAGTAGTAGTGATAATTGTAATAGTAGTAGTGATGATGATCATAGTAATGGTGATGATGACAGTACTCGTGATGATTGTGGCAGTTGTAGTGATGATGGCAGTTGTAGTGATGATGGCAGTAGTAGTGATTATGTTGATTGTGATTGATGATTGTATTAGTAGTGATGATGGTAACCCATCGCAGAGTTGGGTATGCCGTTTTGATTTTGGGCAAAACGGCACGTCTACTTTATTATTATTATTATTATTATTATTACAGTATTATTGTTATATGGCGACCTAGATGTGTGTGAGATTTTTTGTTTTGTTTTGTTTTTCTGATGTGTTGTGATGTCCCTGTTCGGGCTCTGTCTCGAGTCGGCCACCCCAATAGAAAAAATAAATAAAGGAAAACTGGGGAAGGTGCCAGAAGGTGTACTGTACATACATACATACATACATACATACATTATTATTATTATTATCATTATCTTTATCTTTATTCGTTACATCCAGAGCTATTCCAACAGTACACTATAGTCGGTTTATTTCCAGCTGATGGCAAATTGAATCCTTAAACAGCTGATTTCTCGGTACTTGGTGAACACAATATTATACTACTGTACTACAAGGAGGAAGCATTCAAACGGTACCGACGCCTTAAAACTCAAGAACCTCATTCTTCCTATGTTTCTGCCCGGAATCAAGCCAAATCTGTTCTTTGACTTGCCAAGCACTCTTTCATCAATAATAAGTGCACTGAACTATCCAACTCTAGCTCTTCCCAAGCTGTCTGGCATCTAGCCAAAAACCTCTCCAACAACTTTTCTTCCTCATCTTTCCCTCCCCTTGTCCGCTCTGATGGCATCACTTCTTCCTCTGACAAAGCTGAACTCTTTGCTCAAACTTTTGTCAGAAACTCTACCTTGGATGATTCAGGTGCTATTCCTCCCTCTCCACCCCCCTCTCTCCTACTTACAGTATGTCTAATATCCTAATCTCTTCTAAAGATGTACTTTCTACCCTCTCTGGGCTTAATACTAAGAAGGTGTACGGTCCGGATGGTGTTCCTCCTGTTGTTCTTAAAAACTGTTCTTCCGTGCTAACCCCCTGCCTAGGCAAACTCTTTCGTCTCTGTCTCTCCTCTAACGTCTTTCCTTCTTGCTGGAAGTTTGCTCTCATTTAACCTGTCCCAAAGAAGGGTGACCGCTCTCAACCCTCCAACTATCGTCCAAATGCTCTCATCTCTTGTATCGCTAAAGTTTTTGAAACTATTCTTGCTTCCAAATTTTTTAAGCATTTCTCTTCTCATAATCTGCTCTCAGATCGCCAGTATGGCTTCCTTAAGGATCGCTCTACTGGTGATCTTCTTTCATATCTTACTAACTCTTGGTCATCCAACTTTCGGGACTTCGGTGAGACTTTTTCTGTTGCACTAGACATATCGAAGGCCTTCAATAGAGTCTGGCACAAATCTTTAATTTCCAAACTGCCCTCCTTCGGTGTCTGTCCCTCCATCTGTGCCTTTGTCTCTAATTTCCTTTCCGGCCGTTCCATAGCTGCGGTTGTGGACGGCCATCGCTCATTTCCTCATCCTATCAACTCCAGTGTTCCTCAGGGTTCTTTCCTATCTCCTATTCTCTTTCTAATTTTCATAAATGATCTCAACTGTACATCCAGTCCCATCCATTCATATGCAGACGACTCTACCTTACACTACTCAATTAGTTTTCCTGAACGCCCCAGCCAGCAGTCCCTCAAAAGTAAACGTAATGAAACCATAAAATGCTTATCTTCTGATCTAACTACTATTTCCAATTGGGGTAGAGAAAACCTTGTTGCATTTAATGCTTCCAAAACTAAATTTTTCCATCTTACTACCCGTCAGGAACCTCCAGAGGACTATCCCTTATTCTTCAACAATACAAAAATCAACCCTTCATCTTCTCTCAATGTTCTCGGTGTCTCTTTTTCTTCTGCTCTCACTTGGAAAGACCATATTACCAGTCTCGCTAAGGCAGCCTCCCAGAAGCTGGGTGTGCTCAACCGCCTCAAGGGGTTCTTTACCCCTGTGCAGCTTCTTGCTCTGTACAGGGGCACAGTGCTTCCTTGTATTGAGTATTGTTCACATGTGTGGGGAGGATCCTCTCACACCGCACTCTTAGATAAAGTAGAAAGGAAAGCCTTACTCCCGTCCACTCACCAACTCTCTGCAATCTCTCTCTCTTTGCCGCAATGTTGCATCTCTCTCGCTATTCTATCGCTACTACAATAATCAGTGTTCCTCTGAGCTTTCCCAGTGTATACCACCTCCTCTACGTAGGGTACGTAGTACCCGCCTTGCAACACAATCCCACCCCTACTCTGTGCTACTCTTCAACTCAGGAGTGAAACGCTATTCTCAGACTTTCTTCTATTCAACTGCTGAGCTCTGGAACTCTCTCCCAGAATCAGTCTTTCCCTCTTCCTATTACTTAAATTGCTTCAAACTCTGTGTGTCCAGGCATTTTAGCTCGAACGTCCCTTGATTTCGGCCCTGTCACTCTTTGAAATCTGGGGGAGGCACTCGCTGCAGAGAGTTATGTCTCCCTCATTCACATAGGAAAAGAAAAAGAAAAGAGAAAAATGTCTCCATCATCTTATAGCAAAGTTCTCATAACCAGCAACATAATTCGCTACAAAATCTTCGAAATACCCAAGTAATTAAGGGAGGTCACCGGCTTTTATTATCTTTCTCTCCTTTTCTCTCTTTCCCTGGCTTGTATCCATTCGGCCCCATTCAGCCAACTGTTTTAGGATGTTTATCCCCATCCAGGTGTCGATTTCTTCCTGGCGAGCGATAGCGAGCCAGCATTGTATGGAGAAATCCGGCTTCGTCGGAGATTTTTTTTTTTTATCGAAAAACTTACAAATTTAGCTTGTTGTCAAAACAAAAATATATATATATGCTGGCTCGCTACCGCTCGCCTGGAAAATATTGACACCTGGATGGGGTAAACGTCTTAAAACAGTAGGCTGAATGGGGCCAAATGGATACAAACCAAGAGAGAGGGAGAGAAAGAGAAAACACGCGAGGTGGGCTCCCTTAAGATGAATATATGGCAATTTACCACCAGCTGGAAACATATAGGTTATTGTGTCCCACATATATACCCCCGAACACTACACACACCAATGGGCCGTTTTTATGGTCCCCTTTCTTCCTCATGCTTAGCCCCATTAGTTTTAAGATTTTAAGACGTTTGCCCCAGTAGTTTGTCGATTTTAAGACCTTTCGCCCCACTTCTTTGTCAATATTAAAGCCTTTCGTGCCCTTTAAGTGTCAAATTTTTTACGTGGCGAGCGATAGCGAGCCTGTAATTGTAGAGGAACCGGCCTTCGGCCCTGAAATTTTTCTACCGAAAAATGTACACATTAATATCGAAGGGGAATCCAATGGAATGTTTTTTTGTTTGATGGAGGTCTAGGGAGGAGGCTAAAACATTAATGAATATATATATTAATAGACCCACCAAAAGATGTGGATAAGATGTTTGCACCAAAAGATGTGGATAAGATGTTTGCACCATTAGATGTGGATAAGATGTTTGCACCATTAGATGTGGATAAGATGTTTGCACCATTAGATGTGGATAAGATGTTTGCACCAAAAGATGTGGATAAGATGTTTGCACCATTAGATGTGGATAAGATGTTTGCACCATTAGATGTGGATAAGATGTTTGCACCATTAGATGTGGATAAGAGGTTTGCACCATTAGATGTGGATAAGATGTTTGCACCATTAGATGTGGATAAGATGTTTGCACCATTAGATGTGGATAAGATGTTTGCACCATTAGATGTGGATAAGATGTTTGCACCATTAGATGTGGATAAGATGTTTGCACCATTAGATGTGGATAAGATGTTTGCACCATTAGATGTGGATAAGATGTTTGCACCATTAGATATGGATAAGATGTGTGCACCATTAGATGTGGATAAGATGTTTGCACCATTATATGTGGATAAGATGTTTGCACCATTAGATGTGGATAAGATGTTTGCACCATTAGATGTGGATAAGATGTTTGCACCATTAGATATGGATAAGATGTGTGCACCATTAGATGTGGATAAGATGTTTGCACCATTAGATGTGGATAAGATGTTTGCACCATTAGTTTGTCGATTGCAAATACTAGCCAGACAAACGGAAAATAAATGCGTATCGGCTCTGGAAAGGATACACTGCACTACCTTCCCCCGTGACTGCCAGAGAGGTACTGAAGCAGTTCCTAGGGGGTATCACTATATACTGTATATTGGGTACCCACACACTCATGCGCACCTCTCATTATCTGTTAAGGGGGGGGGGGGGCTATTTGTTAGGGGGGGGGGGTATCTGTTTGTTAATTTATGGATATTTTTATATTTTTTTAGTTTCCTCTCTAGACCTCCATCATGCTTACAAAAACATCCCCCAGACCCTCCTTCAAGATAAATGTGTAAATTTTTCGATAGAAAAATGTCTCGGCCGAAGGCCGTTTCCGTTTAAATTACAGGCTCGCTATCGCTCGCCAGAACAAATTCAACACCTACATGACACGAAAAGCCTTAATATTGACAAGGAAATGGGGCTAAATGTATTAAAATCGCCAAACAAATGGGCCCAACGTCTTAAAATCTAAAGACTAAAGGGGCTAAGCATGAGGAAGAAGGGGGTCCAGTTAAACGATCTATCCCCCCTTAATGACTTTATAATCTTGCCACTGATAACCTTTTGGTACCCGGGTATGTGACACCTTGTGGGGTATATGTGGGTATCTGATCGGAACACACACACCCTCACACCACATATACACCACCAACACACACACACACCACATATACACCACCAACACACACACACACACACACACACACACACACACACACATACACACACACACCACATATACACCACCAACACACACACACACACACACACACACACCACATATACACCACCAACACACACACACAGCACATATACACCACCAACACACACACACACACACACACACACACATACACACAGACACACACACACACACCCTCACACCACACACACACACACACACACACACACCCTCACACCACACACACACACACACACACACACACACCCTCACACCACATATACACCACCAACACACACACACACAGACACCCTCACACCACACACCACACACACACACCCTCACACCACATATACACCACCAACACACACACACACAGACACCCTCACACCACACACACACACACAGACACACACACACCCTCACACCACATATACACCACCAACACACACACACACACACACTCTCACACCACATATACACCACCAACACACACACACACACACACCCTCACACCACATATACACCACCAACACACACACACACACCCTCACACCACACACCCTCACACCACATATACACCACCAACACACACACACACACACAGACACACACACCCTCACACACACCACCAACACACACACACACAGACAGACACACACACACACACACACCCTCACACCACATATACACCACCAACACACACACACACAGACACACACACACCACCAACACACACACACACAGACAGACACACACACACACACACACACACACACACACACACACACACACACACACACACACACACCTCCCTAGACCGTCCTTCAAGCTAGAAAGACCCCCCCCCATAACCCTCTTCAAGCTAAATTTTTAGTAGGAAAATGTCTTGACCAAAGGCCGATTTCTTTTAAATTACAGGCTTGCTATCGCTCGTCAGACAATATTACCTAAATAAGATAAAACTGCTTAAAATTGTTGAACGAATGGGTTTCAATGTAATTAAATCGCCCAAGTAATGTGTGTGTGTGTGTGTGTGTGTGTATATATGTGTGTGTGTGTATATATGTGTACTCACCTAATTGTACTCACCTAATTGTAGTATACAGGATTTGAGTTTTTAGGCTCGTATTGTCCCGCCTCCAAAGATTCTGTTATCTAATTTGGCTTTACAAATTTGGATAGTTCCCGCACCCACCACTTCATCATCCAACTGATTCCACATATTAATACTTCTATATGGAAAGCTGAATTTCCTCACATCTCCTTTACATCTGCCTTTCTTTAACTTGCAACTATGTCCTCTAGTCCTCCCTTTATCTCCCTCGATAAAGTCCTCCTTGTCTATCCTTTCCAATCCCCTAACACATTTATACATCATAATCATATCCCCTCTTTCTCTTCTCTCACTTAGAGTTGGCAAATTCAATCTCTCTAATCTCTCTTCATATGTCAGTTCTCTTAGTTCTGGAATCATCTTCGTTGCAGCTCTCTGTACTTTCTCCAACTTAATTATGTGTTTTTAAGATGGGGTGACCACACCACTGCCGCATATTCCAATTTAGGTCTCACCATTGATTTTGTTATATTTACTAGCATCTCTTCATTCAAATAGTTGAATGCTATTTTTACTTTATTCAACAGGCCATAAGCTTCTCCCACAATTTTGTTAATATGACTCGGGTGAAAGATCTCCCTGTATTATAATGCCCAAGTCCTTTTCTTTCTCTGAGGGGTTACTCGTGCATTCTCCTAGTTTATATTCCCAATGAAGTCTTCTTTTACTCACACCCCCTTCCATCACATGACATTTATCTTTGTTAAAATCTAATTTCCATATCTTGCTCCATCGGTCTATCTTATCCAGATCACTCTGTAGCTCTCTACAACTGTTATCCAGATCACTCTGTAGCTCTCTACAACTGTTATCCAGATCACTCTGTAGCTCTCTACAACTGTTATCCAGATCACTCTGTAGCTCTCTACAACTGTTATCCAGATCACTCTGTAGCTCTCTACAACTGTTATCCAGATCACTCTGTAGCTCTCTACAACTGTTATCCAGATCACTCTGTAGCTCTCTACAACTGTTATCCAGATCACTCTGTAGCTCTCTACAACTGTTATCCAGATCACTCTGTAGCTCTCTACAACTGTTATCCAGATCACTCTGTAGCTCTCTACAACTGTTTTCGTCCACTATATGTTTCATAATTTTTGCATCGTCAGCAAACATATTCATGTATGCATTTATTTCCTCTGGCATGTCATTTATATAGACCAGAAACATAATTGGGGCCAACACTGATCCCTGTGGAACTCCGCTTGTAACATCCCTCCATGTTGATAAGCTGTCTTTTATCATGGTTCTCATCTGTCTTCCCGAGAGATAGTCCTCCATCCACTTCAACAAATTACCCTGAACCCCTCCAAACTTCTTCAACTTCCATCTAAGTCTACTATGAGGAACTCTGTCAAAGGCCTTCTTTATATCAAGATACACACAGTCCGCCCATCCTTCTCTCTCTTGTAGTATATCTATCATCCTATCATAAAAGCTCAGCAGATTAGTAACACATGATTTTCCCTCTCTGAATCCAAATTGTCTTACAGTAAGTACATTATTTTCTTCCAAGTACTTTATCCATCTTTTCTTAATAATCTTCTCACACATTTTACAAACAACACTTGTCAGTGACACTGGTCTATAGTTTAGCGGCTGCTCCCTACTCCCACCTTTGTAGATTGGTACTACATTAGCCCTTTTCCAGTCTAGTGGTAATTTTCCAACTTCAATAGAGTACTTAATTATTGCATAATTATAAAGGTTTTACCAATTCCTCCGCACATTCTTTTAGAATCCATCCTGCTATATTGTCTGGGCCCATAGATTTTCTCACATCTAGTCCCTTCATAAGTTCTAGTAGTTCCTCTGGTTGTGTTACTCACTCAGTTACTCAGTTACTTGTTCGTCAAGGGGAATCCACGCAATGCGAGCTAAGCTCATTATTATCGCGCCTCCTTAACTGGGAATGTATTGCGTGAAATGCATGTTAAGTGTTTTATGTACTGTTGGAATGGCTGTGGATGTGTGTGTAGTTTGTATTTTAGCCAATTGGCGACATCGGAAACGAAGGCTTAGGGTGGATCTGTATGGTACCATTCTCACTATAGACGGTACCGTCTCGCCCGAAGGCTTAGGTGAACCATATGATACCCATCTCGCCTTGTACCATTTTTGCCAACCCCAGATGGGACGTCACAACGTCGTCCACTTATTCCAGGTACCTATTTACAGCTAGGTGAACTGAGGCTAACACATGAAAGGAGACAAGCCCAATTTGTCTCCGCCCGGCCGGGGATTGAACCCCCGACCCCTCGTGTGTGAGACGAGAGCTCTACCTACTAGGCTACGGGCTGTGTGTGTGTTGGGTATGGTGTGCGCGTATGTGTGTGTGTGTGTGTATTGGGGTATGGTGTGCGCGTATGTGTGTGTGTGTGTTGGGGTATGGTGTGCGCGTATGTGAGTGTGTGTGTGTCATATATTACACACAAGAAGGATACAGTTACACACTCGGGTCTGCCTATCATAATGACTGTACATAAGGCAAGATTGTTTTCTGGACTCCTTTCTCCCTCATGTTAGCTTGTTTTAGATTTTAAGACGTTCGCCACATTAGTTTTGCGATTTTACAAACTTTAGCACCATTACTGTCAATTTTAAGACCTTTCGTGCCATTTAGATGCCGTAAGGGGACGCGGCCTTCGGCCGGGATATTTTTCTCCAGAAAAATGTACATATATATCTTGAAAGGGTGTCTAGGGGGTGTAATTTTTAGCTTGCTGGGAGTCTAGGGAACAAACAAAGCCCCCCCCCCCCCCCCTTTAACCTTCTCCGACATATGACGCGATTTTGAGCCGATTAGGGATAGGGATTAGGATTAGGGGAGGTGTGGCAGAGTGGTCTTGCCACTGGACTGGTAATCCAATGGACCCGGGTTCGAATCCCAATATGTCAATGGGAAGATATTATTGGGATGGGATTTGTGCTGTACCTAGTTTCAGTGCATTACCACAGCACACCGAAATGCCAAAACAAAATACCCTCATTGTTCCCTGATTAAATAACACTGTATGAATATTCCCATATTAAAAAATATGCTACAGGGGGGCAATGCCTAGTGAGTTAATTTCTCAATAGGTGGCATTCTGAGAGTGAGGGTCCGAGCCTGGGGAGTGAGAATGTGAAGCGGAGGGGCGAAGCAGCTTCGGAGATGGAATTGGGTTCGAGCCGTGAATGGGTGCTACGCATGTCTCACTCCCTAGGCTGGAACAAGACCTCACGGGCCTCACCGTGTTCAGCGGTAGAGTGTAAAGGCTATCAGCCGATGCCCGAGAGGGAGTAGTTGGAATATAGAAAAAAACATTTTTTTTAAAGCCTTTGTTACCATCAGGGGTATTTAGAAACCTTTAGTTTAGTTACTTCAACCTCTGCAGTTGTCTTTGAGTTAGCTGTGGGCAGAAAACTAATTTTGGAGAGGTAATTATAAGAGTGAGATAACTCTATTTCTTATTGCTAATCTGGCAACCTCTGCGTCATATGAGTCTGACGGGGTTAATCTTACCACAGATAACAGTGTAGCAGTATCATAGTGACGCCATTATTATCATTACTTAAGGGGGGTGACCTGCTTTTGGTTATTTCTGTCCTTTTCTCTCTTTCTCTGGCTTGTATCCATTCGGCCCCATTCAGCCAAGTATTTTAAGACGTTTATCCCCATCTAGGTGTCGATTTCTTCCTGGCGAGCGATAGCGAGCCAGCATTATATGAAGAAATCCGGCTTCGCCGGAGAAATTTTTCTATCGACAAATGTACAAATTTAGCCTGCTGTCAAACAAAAATAAAAAATATGCTGGCTCGTTACCGCTCACCAGTAAACAATTTGCACCTGGATGAGGATAAACGTCTTAAAACAGTAGGCTGAATGGGGCCAAATGGATACAAGCCAGAGAAAGATAGAAAAGGACAGAACCAAAACAGGTCACCCCCCCTTAAGGGGAACTTACTCTTCAGGACACCCTTCTCTCTCATGATTGAAGGGGCCTTCCCACATCAAGGAGTGTGGAGCCGACTGTAACAGAGTAGTGACTCTGTATGGACTCCTGGAGATAGTCTGTCGTACCCCTAAATAGTCTGTAGCACTACCTGTGAGTCTGTTGCACTCCTGGGTGGTGCAAAAAGTCTGATAGACTCTGTTTCAACTCATACCGAGTCGTAATAATTCCCTTACACTCCATCATACTCTGTTACACTCCTAAGTAGTCTTTTGCGCTCCATCTACGAAAAGCACTACTTTTCTCTCTCACTTTTTATCCACCCTCATTCCCCATCTCCAGTGCTCTTGTTTATTCAATTGCCTTACATATCTAGTTCCGTTTCTGCTTGTGATTAATATTGTTATCAAGGCCGCTCGGGTTATGGACGAATACAATATACTTTTATATTTATTTATTAGTTTTCCTTCCATATTCTCCTTTCATTTCTCCAATCTATATATTTCCTATTCACTGCTGTCCTATGCTATTCGTTTATCATATTACTACCCTAGGTTCCCACTTCTACGTCTCAACTTCTCTCTCTCCCCATTCCCCTACCTACATTTCTTTGTTTAAGCTGGAGTCGCACGAGCCCTTTTTCGAGCAATTATGGTCTGGAAGCTTAAAAAATTACACTTTATCAGAATTCAGCCGCCTAACATAATCTACCTTCAGTCTAGTTACCGATACCAGTGCCAAAATGTCCCGAAATGTTACGAGAAAAAACTTGCTCATGGAAAATTGACGGAAAAAGCGTTCGTGTGACAGCGGCTTTATTCAATGTCCCTCTCCCTGCGATCAATATTTGTCAAGGCCAATCGGGCTATGACTGAATGACTTGTATAGGGAGCTTTAACCCTTTTGCTGCAGCTATGTTTGGGCTATTTAGGGCATATTCAGGCACTCCTGAATGATAAATCAAGCATCTGCATTAAATGAAGTGTATTCTGCCGAAAACTAGACGAAAATAGCTTCAAAATGAGACCAGAACGGGCCCCGTACGTGGTCTGGTTCACCCGCAGTGGTGCCAGTGAAACGCGGGAAACCCGCTATTTGGTAGCACACGCTCGCTTGGCTACACTGCTGTGAGACACAGAGAGAGACCCGCACGAGACACAGTGTACCTCAGTGAGCCGCTCGCTGCTCTAAGGGTCGGAGGTGGGCCCCTCACGCTCCCGCCCACTGACACTAAATTTTTACGTTTTTTACAGGCTTTTACAGCCTGGAAATTGCTGTAACTTGCCAGGACGTTCCAGAATGTCACCCGCAACGAAAGGGTTAAGGGGAGATCCTTCACTTTTTGTCAATTTTTGTATTTATTTATTATTTTTCTAGTTTCCTCGCTAGACCTCCATCAAACTTAAAATGAAGCCCCCTAGACCCCCTTCAAGATAAATTTGTACATTTTTCGGTAGAAAAATGTCCTGGCCGAAGGCCGATTCCTCTTAAATTACAGGCTCGCTATCGCTCGCCAGGATAAAATCGACACCTAAATGGCACGAAAGGTCTTAAAATTGACAGAAATGGGTTGAAAGTTCTTAAAATCTTCAAAATAATGGGGCAAACATCTTAAAATTAGAAAAACAATGAGGCTAAACATGAGGGAGAATGGAGTCAAGAAAAAAATCCCTCAAGTGGAGATCTCCCCTTAACTACCACAGATCTTTCCTAACTTGCATATTATCGTATAAATATAGCTGGACTAAAATATAAGACCAGTGGCTGGTACTCAAAGGGTTAACCCCTAGAGGAATATAACGCGTTTTGGCAGTTTATTCTGGCTATTATTAGACGATTTTATTCAGATTTGGAAGGGTGTATGGAAGTCAGAGGGTTCATCGAGACAGTTTTGGTCCTTTTGATTCCCACAGATCCTTCCTGAGCTGTATATAATCGGTTGATGATAATCAGAATAAACTATCAACAAATTGTCGAAAATTAACCCCTTCTGTACCGACGAATTGACCACTTGCGATTTTCAGGCTATAAGGAATAAAACAGAAATGCGATAATAATTAAAGTTTTTGATGGATAAAAAGTATGGGGAATTTGGCTTTTTGTGTATTTATAAATGTACAGTCGCGCTAATAAGTGATTGCTCGGCACCAAGTATGTTTTGATCAATAATTGGTATCAGCAATATCTAAGCTTATTTATATTGTTTATTTATATTTGGTTTGCCAGTCTAGCAACTTTGATCTAGATGTGGAGGTATTTGTTCACGTCTAGCGGTTACTTGTTTTACGCATTATTGGGATAAATACACATGTTTATAGATGAGGGCCACTTATCACATGATTATTGTGATGTTTTCAAATTCTGTAGCCAAACATTGGATATTTCTGACAATCGTTCTTTTGATAAATGGGGTTTGCAAATCTAGCAGGCTAATCTAGCTGAATTTGTGTTTCAAGTAATCTAGCTTAACTTGTGTTTTAGGATGCTATAGTGCGAAAAATACGTAAAAATACCGGTAGGCCTATTATCGAGGTATGGACAACTTAAAGGTGATTCTATGTATAGGCTATATACAAATATTAAAGCAAAATACTCTAGATTATACCCATTATATATTAAAATTATACTGCTGTTGTGTATTTAGCGGTCCAATCTAGCAAAATGTGTGTGGAACAGTGGAAGGATTGGCAACACTGCAGACATAATGATCACTTTCCCCCTGGGGTGTGGAAGGAGGAGGACGTGCTCTCCGTTAACGGTTATTATTTATTTTTTTCTGCAAGATTGGGACGTTTTGTGCTGCTACGATGGATCTTGAAGCTTTCAAGGTTATGTGGTATGTGTTATTTATCGTATGTATAGATAATTAAGGATATTTTTGTTATTTATATTCTAGGGATTTCGTGTTGACCCATTTCCGGTAGTCATTTGCATTTCTTGTTTACATGTTATGGTATCTTTTACTGTCAGATCTTCACTTATTTTGATATCAAGCAACAGTTGTTCCATTGTTTTTGCTTCTTGGGTAGTATGTAAGGAGATGGCCACACTAAATCAAGTTGGTGTGTCAGGCTACCCTAGGCTAATAACCTACCTTGGGGGTTGCCGCCCTTTGACCCTTGCTGGTCGAACATTTAATAAAAAGAATGATAATTATAGGGAATAGGCTCGCAGCCTTATTATAGGGAATAGGCTCGCAGCCTTATTATACATAATTTATTAGGGACAATGTAGGTCTATGGAATCCTTATACTGTAGGCCTACTCGTGTATAATCCACTGTGGTAGAATAATTTTGATCACATTTATAAAACCCGATATTAATAGAAAAAACGCCCATTCTAATCAATCTCAGAGCTCTTTCGGACATCCTCACTGTTTACAAACGCCTTCTTTATGCAGTATTGTCGATATTTACCCCCTGCTGGCAACATAGATGACGATTTCAATAATTCATGGGGGGTTGATGGGGGGCAAAGCCCCCCCCCCCCCTCAACCCATTGTGTATCCCACATTGGAATGATAACTAAGACCATGAAAACACTCATTTCTCAAAATCTGGAGGATAAAACATGAAAAATAAGGGTGCGAGCCTATTCCCTATAATTACCTTTCGTCTTTTACCCCGCAATTTCCCTGATCTTCATAGCCCTCCCCACTAGTGGGGGCCGTGGTTTTAGATTGTTGGATAATGGGTAAATACTCATTTCCTCCAGTCCTTAGTATAAAGCAACACTGTATATTAAAGAAAACTGAGAACAAAAACACAAAACGCTAAATTAGACGTGAAACCGGATCTAAAATTTTACCTGTACAGGTACACTCACGCGTACTAAAAGTTGCTCAGGGGTGGGTCCTTCCTTCCCCTACTCCACTCTGGGCAGGTGGAAGGGGGAAGTCGGGTCCAAGTCTACCCCCAAACTATCCCCACCTTCCTTCTCTAGCTGGCAGTTAGTGAATTAGTGACGATTATTCTCACGCATTGCAAATAATTGTTAAACCATCATTGCACCTGCTTACAATGGCCAACATTTAAAATTTATTGGGAATGTATTAATACTTTGAAAGTGAGTCTCTATACACAACGTGGGTTACAAGAATCTCAGCTGTAGTGATCTGCTTCTCTCTCTCTCTCTCTCTCTCTCTTAACACGCAGACTATGAGGTCAGTTCATTTAAGTTTTTAAAATATGAAATGGGTTTGACATGTGGATCATAGCAAAATGTTTAGCCTCAATATGAATACAATACGCAACCACGGCTGGCAGTTAGAATTGAAAAGGTTCAGCACTAGTATTTATGGAAACTGTTTTCCATTTAAGATTTGTTCTACCTGAACAAACTTTTCTCCCGAAGTTGTAAACATTTCCTCAGTTGAGCAATTCAAGAAGACAGTAGTCAGTAGATAGTATTTTGCACACTCTGTAAGGAGTGTAGTGCACTGAACAATGCCTCTCCATCCACTTTGAATATTTCCCCGGAATGGACCACAAGGTCTTTGAGATACTAACTATTTCTTGTAACTCCTTTTAACTCTCTCATAGCACACAATTTCTACAACAACGATATAACGGGTCTGAATGGGGCATATTTCCCTTTATAAGTGTGTGTGATGAATGTTGCCTGCATTCGATACATATAGAGGAGAGTTGATGGGGTTTGTAGAGGTGAGAGGCTGGGATCACAGATAGAGACAGAGAAGGGGGGAAGTGAGAAGGCGAGCCCTGCTACTGAAGGGCTCAATACTCAAACCTTACTAAAAATTAACACTGACTTTAATCATAATTTGTATCGAGTTCTACATTTAATTGATTAAACAAAGGTGTATAGGCCACATCAAATTAAATACAGACCGTTTATAGCATGTATGGTATTGAGTAAATGGGAGAAACTGATTGAAATGATAAACGAAATAATCAATAACAGTCGCAACAATATTCCAGCCAATTTTTGCCTTTAATTCTTTCCTTTTATGATATAAAAGCGCGATTGTGTAAGTAATTTGAGAAACTAGGAGTAGATCGTAGAGGGCAGGTTGATGTGTATTGCAATAATGGTGAACCAATATCCCGAATACTGAACGAGATTGGATTTAATTACGGTATTATTATATTCAAATCATATTAAATCTTGATCGTAAAAAGTAGTGCAATGAGAGAGAGAGAGAGAGGCACAAGACCACTACAGCCAAGATTCATGTAACCCACGTTGTGTATATAAATTATTTTTTATAATACAATTATGCAGTATATTGTATGAATAAATTCCTAATAAATATTAAATGTTGGCCATTGTAAGCAGGTGCAATGATGGTTTAACAATTATTTGCAATACATGAGAATAATC
Organism: Paralithodes platypus; assembly: GCA_032716605.1. Taxonomy (NCBI): domain Eukaryota; kingdom Metazoa; phylum Arthropoda; class Malacostraca; order Decapoda; family Lithodidae; genus Paralithodes; species Paralithodes platypus. Next base: position 5,908,060 of record CM064502.1, read on the forward strand.
GTCGCTAATCACTAACTGCCAGCTAGAGAAGAAAGGTGGTGGAGTTGGGGATAGTTTGGGGGTGGAAGGTAGGGGTAGACTTGGACCGACTCCCCCCTTCCACCTGTCCATGGTGGAGTAGGGGAAGGAAGGACCAACCCCTGAGCAACTTTTAGTACGCGTGAGTGTACATGTAATTACCGTCGCAAAACCACTACAAGTGAAATACGAGAAACTGTTGGATTGTTCACCCATAACACAGGGAACGTGAGCTGGGTTTAGACTGTCGCGAACCCATAAACAGGGAACGTGAGCTGGGTTTAGACCGTTGCGCACACATAAACAGGGAACGTGAGCTGGGTTTAGACTGTTGCGCACCCATAAACAGGGAACGTGAGCTGGGTTTAGACCGTTGCGCACCCATAAACAGGGAACATGAGCTGGGTTTAGACCGTCGCGAGACAGGTTAGTTTTTGGATAGGTTAGGCTAATGTTGAAAATACTAAAATGCGACGGGCCTTGGTATTAAACAACACTGTATATCAAATAAAAAAAAAAAAAACTACAAATTACCTGAAAAACTCGTAAATGGTTGCTTGGTTGGTGATAAAATTTGGGAAGGATGTAGGGGTAGGATGTAGTGAGCGGGCGTACCGCCATCTTTGTTTACATTACGTGCAGTGGCGTCGGACCTTTCCCATCATGTTCCCGTCTATTTTAACCTAACCTAACCTAACCTAGTATTCCTGTAGTAATGACGGGGCAAATAGCAGAAAATATAGCGTCGAAATAGACGGGAACGTAAGTGCGACCGCCCTATGTAAACAATGACGACCGTACGCCCGAACTCTACATCCATCCCAAATGTAGTTACCGGGTGTACCACTACCGACATACAACATAAATCATATGTAAATACTTATAATAAAATAAATACTTATAAATCTATAATACTGTACTAGGTTAGGTTAGGGTAATGTATTTTTGTATCCAGAGGCAGTCAAAATAGACGGGAACATGATGGGGTACACCCGGTAACTACATTCTTGCCTAAACTTTTACCGTAAGAGTTGTTGTTCCCTAAGCTGCCTGGCCGAACAGCCCCGAGTCCCTGAGGAAGGCCATGGCCACGATTGGGCTTTCCCACAGAGCTCTCATTAAGTGTAGATTGTGTTGTTGGCGTAAGTGGTTGTGTGAAATGCAGTCTTCTATGATGTGTTTAATGGTATGGGGTACTGTGTTACATCCCGGGCAGGCGTCGACAACGGAGTCATCCAGTCTCTTCTGATAGCTCAGGAGAGCTGGATGGTGTCCGCATCTCAGCCTGGCCAGGTGGACTCTGTCCTCGCGAGGGAGGGAGGATTCGGAAGGATGGATTTCGGGAGATCGTGCATGCAGCTGCGTGTTGTCTGTGAGTGAGTGGATGGATTGGCGAGAGATATGAGTATGGATGTGCTTCTGGAAGTTGGTTCGGGGTGGGCAGGGACGGAGAGAGGACAATAATTGTGTGTGATACTGTGTGCTGGGTGTTGTTTTGATATTTCTTGGTGTCTGGCTGTGTTGCCATGTAGTTTAGTGGGTGGTCTTGGTTCGTGGAGGCTGCTGCCAGGAATTGAGTGCCCCTCATGTCCAGATGGTCTTTGACTTTGAGGATTTTGGTTTCTTGATGTAGGTGATCTGTGGGTGCAGTAGCTGTGCAGCCTGTAATGATCTTCAGGGCTTTGTTTTGAATAGTCTGTAAGGTCTTATGATGTGTTTCAGCTAGGTTAGAAGCCCAGGTTGGGCTTGCGTATTCCATCACTGATCTTATGTATTGTTTATATACTGTGGTGGTAGTTTCTTTGTTGTGTCCAAATTTTGTGTGAGCAAGTGACCTGAGGGCGTTAAGTCTGGGTGTCAGTTTCTTTTTAATGTTTGTGGTGTGCTGTTTGAATGTCATATGAGTATCATATGTTACTCCTAGGATTTTGGGTGTGTGTGTATGTGTTAGGGGTGTGTGTTTATGGTGAGTTGAGGGATGTATTCGTGTTCTCCTGTCCAGCTTGTGAGCAGGGTTGTGGTGGATTTGGCTGGGGCTAGATTAAGTCTGTTTGTAGTGCACCAGCCATGTAATGTGTTGAGATAGGGTTGAAGGAGATCTGTTGCTCTTTTTGGGTCATGGTGTGTGCATGTGAGTGTTATGTCATCTGCATAGGAGGCTAAGTTTATTTGGGGCGTATTGGGTGTAGTTATATCGTGCATGTACAGATTGAAGAGTGCGGGCGATAGGACGGATCCTTGTGGGACTCCGTTTGGAAAGTTTCTGATTTTAGATGACTGACCGGCAAAAGATACGTGTGCACATCTGCCTGCTAGGAAGTTGGCCAGCCACCTTTTGTGTTGTTGTGCATGTTTGTGTTGTAGATTTTGTTTGTTAGGTTGTGGCGGGGATGGCATCGAAGGCTTTACTAATGTCAAGTGTGGCTAATAGTGATCTGTGTGGTGGTCTAGCTGAGTTGATGCCGTCAAAAGCTCTTTGTGTAAGGTCTGTGAGAAGAGTGTTTGTGGAGTGCAGTGGCCTAAAGCCATGTTGTGTTGGAGCTAGGGGTAGGTCGGGTGTAATTAGTTGTAATACTAGGCATTCCATGACTTTGGAGGGGGAGCAAAGGAGTGTGATGGGGCGGTACGAGGAGGGTAGCGTGGGGTCTTTGTTGGGTTTGGGGAATGTGATGATACCATGCTTCCAAATGTCTGGTATTGTGTTGTGTGAATAGCTATAGTTTGGTATGTTAGTGAGTGCTTGTATGCCTTGTGGTCCCAGGTGTCTGAGGTGTATGTTGCTTATGTTGTCTAGGCCACAGGCGGGTGAGTGCTTGAGATTGTTGATGATATGCTTTGTCTGGTGATTGGTGAAGGGTGTATAGTCAGGGTCTGTGGGGAATTGTCTCTTACGTCGGATGACACGTCGGTCGTCTTTGTGAGGTTTTAGGTGGCTGACATGTGAGAAGTGATTGATGAGAGTGTTTGCTTGTTGTTTACATGAAGGAGTAGAGTCTGTTGTTGTGATTGCAGCATGTGATTGTGTTGTGTTGCTGTTGGAAAGTGTGATGCTGTTTAGTGTTTTGTAGAGTTTTTTGGAGTTTGTTTTGTGATCAAGTGTTTGTAGGAAGTTATTCCAATTTAGTTTTTGTTCTTGTATTTTGTTGTTAGTTTGGGTGTTGAGTGCTTGAATTTGTTGTGTGATGTCTTGTGTGTGGGGTGCTGGGGAGTGTTTCAGTCAACCAACCCACCCGTGTACCAGATAATCCTAATCATAATTCCCACCTACTGGACTTATTTTTAACAACCAATTCAAAAAATTATGATGTTACAGTGAGGTCCCCGCTTGGATCTTCTGATCACTGTCTGATACAGGCCACCTGTCTATCACCTACCACACCTTCCCACTCTGAACCTGTTTTGGTGACTAAATGGCATTACGATAGGGCAGACTGGGAGGGTCTTCAAGGTTTCTTTATTGATGTTCCCTGGACTTCTTTCTTTTCTAATGATGCACACTCCACCTTGAGCCACATACAAGATTTTGTAAAAATTGGAATGGAAACTTTTATTCCTCATCAAAAGTACAGTAAAAGATCTAATTCACCTAAATGGTTTGACCATAATTGTGCTAGAGTAACTGAACAAAAAGCAATAGCCTACAATGCATACACAAGATCAAAAACACATGAAGCCTTTAATTACTTTAGAAAAATCAGAAATCATGCCAAAACTGTATTAAACCTAACTAAATCAAACTTTCTCCACAAGCAGGCAAATAAACTTCTAAATAATCCAAATGATAACAAAATATTTTGGTCTACTCTTAACTCATTCAAATCCAACTTCACTACTGCTTCATCCATTCCACCATTAAAATCTCCGACTGGCAATCTTGTAAGTGACCCACGAGGTAAAGCTAACCTTCTTGCGGATATTTTCTCCACCAACTCAACCTTAGATGAAATAAATGAAGATGTCCTTGTACTTAATTTTAATTCGCCTGAAATTCCCTCACTTAATATCCACACCAGACATGTCAAAACTATTTTGCAGAATCTCTCAGTAGATAAGGCTCCTGGTCCAGATGAAATTCCTCCAATAGTACTTAAGAATTGCTCCTTGGTGCTCGCTCCTGTATTGGCAAAAAAATTCCGTCTGTGTACTCATACCTCATGCTTCCCAGTACCCTGGAAAGAAGCAAACATTCATCCAGTTCCTAAAAAAGGTGCCTCTTCAGATCCATCAAACTACAGACCAATAGCTACAACTTCCACTCTTGGTAAAGTCTTTGAAATTATATTAAATAATCACATAATTAAGCATCTTGAGAATAATAAATTAATCAGTGATAGGCAATATGGTTTTAGACGATGTCGATCAACTGCAGACATTCTTTGCCTTCTTACACATCAAATCAACCAAGCTACAGACCAACATGGTGAAACACATACAATAGCACTGGATATATCAAAGGCATTTGATAGAGTCTGGCATCAATCCTTATTGTCGAAGATGTCACACTACGGCCTTGCATCATTAGTTCCACTAATTTCTTCTTATCTTCATAACAGAAAAATATGTGTAATGGTAGATGGCCTTTATTCTCAATTTCACTCAATAAATGCTGGTGTTCCCCAGGGATCAGTTTTGGCCCCAATTCTGTTCCTCATTCATATAATTGATCTCATATCTACCACTCATAATCCAATACATTCCTACGCAGATGACTCAACACTCCACAGTTCCTTCACATTTACCAATTCTTTCACCCAACCCGATCTTATAAATTCAAAAATAAACACTGCAATTTCTCTGAACCAGGACCTTTCTAGAATTAATGGATGCGGACAAAAGAATCTAGTTTCCTTTAATGCACAGAAAACCAAGTACATTCAATTTTCTAACCGACAGAATCTCACTGACTCCCATATATTTTTTAATGATGTAAATATTCCCACTTCCCCTAGTATTGACATTCTCGGTGTAACATTAACTACTAACTTGAGCTGGACACATTATGTTAGAAGCATTGCTAAGAATGCCTCTAAAAAACTGGGACTCCTGTACAGAGTTCGAGAATACGAGCAGTTGGCCGTAATATATAAAAGTCATGTGCGTTCTCAGATGGATTACTGTTCACCTCTGTGGGGTGGAAGTGGAGTGGTTGCATTGAGGCAGTTGGACAAAATTCAAAATAAAGCTATTAGATTAATCAATAACCCTGCAATCACACAGGACCTTCCTACATTATCCATACGAAGAAACGTTGCATCCCTTGCATTATTCTACAGATATTTTCACAGCAATTGTTCCGAGGAACTTGCTTCAAATGTGCCGCCTCTCCACATCTTTCCCCGTAGAACTAGGGCAGCTGAGAGCGCCCATGAATTTACACTTTCTCCTCCACAATGCAGAACTTCTGCTTATCAGAATTCATTTATCCCCAGAACTACTACTCTTTGGAATTCACTTCCCTCGAATTGCTTTCCACAAACTTACAATCTACAAATGTTTAAATCCAGTTGTTACAAACATTTTATGAATGGAGGATGCCTTTAGGCACATGGACCTTTTTGTTTTATCTATATTTTTCCTTCCTCCGTTCATTGTCTCTTAAAAAAAAAAAAAAAAAAAAAAAAAGAAGAAGTATGTCGCGTTGTCTGATGAGGTTTTGAATTTCTGGTGTGAAGTTGGGGTTGTGTCTTTTTCTGTTACCTCTTGGAATGTGTTTCTTGTCAGCGTTTTGGATAGTTTTATTGAGTATGTGTACAGCATTGTTGATGTTAGTGATGGGTGTACTGTTTAGAGTTGTGAAGTGTTGTTCTGTCTCATTTGTGAATGCTTCCCAGTTAGCTCTTTTATAATTGGTGTATGTGTGTTTGTGGCTAGTTGGGGTGAGTCTGGTTTTGGTGGTGATAATGATCGGGAGGTGGTCAGAGCCTAAGGTTCTGACCACCCTCCAGGATGTTGTGGGGGTGAGTTCTGGGGAGCAAAAGGTGATGTCTGGAGATGATGGGTTATAGAGGGCTTGGTGAGGAATATGGGTATGTTGATGGATGTCGTTAAGGATGATGAGGTTATCTGTTTGGTTTTGTAGTACCAGCCCTCTGTCTGTGTTGGGGTTGTCGACAAACCAGGCTGACGTCTTGGCGTTGAAGTCACCACCCAGGATGATGTGTGGGGTGTTTGTGATGTGTTGTAAGAGTTGTGGGGCAGGATGTACAGTCAGTCCCCCTAACACACGTATCCTCAGTCCGTGTTTACCCTATTCCGCGCCGAGGGGTAAAACAGGTACTCAAAATCCCTAAAACACGTATTGACCCCACAAAACACGAATCATGGTTGAAGAGTGGTGTAAAAATGCTGTTTTTTGTATTCCGCGCCACCCCCCCCTCCCTACTCCGCGCGCACACCCCTGGGCCCTCGAAGGCCTAGGCTTCCCCGGCCCCGCCACTGTCACTGGCCCCGTCCCCGGATAAACCCATAGATTTCCCGATCGCAGTAGTGCCTTCACCAGTATATTCTTCCTAGGCATTTTGAAGTTGTTGAAGGGTGTAGGAAGGCGGTTGTTACACAATAAATGGGTCAAGTCTCAGCGCACGGACACTTAAGGATATTGGGACTGAGAAGGAAGCGTACGTGTGGTTATGCGTGTGTGTGCGTGCTTCCTTCTCAGTCCCAATATCCTTAAGTGTCCGTGCGCTGAGACTTGACCCATTTATTGTGTAACAACCGCCTTCCTACACCCTTCAACAACTTCAAAATGCCTAGGAAGAATAAACTGGTGAAGGCACTACTGCGATCGGGAAATCTATGGGTTTATCCGGGGACGGGGACGGGACCAGTGACAGTGGCGGAGCCGGGGAAGCCTAGGCCTAGGCTATATGAACTCGCCCTGTCGCGGGGGTCTGCCTCGGAGCCCCCACTCTTCTCACCTACTTATAGCATTTAATTTTAATGTAAGGAATGAATTGTTTATGTTTCTATTATTGTGTATGCTTGGTTGTCCAATTAGTATTGATTTTGATCAAAAATTACTGTCAAATGTGTGTGGAAATGCGGGCTGCCACCCATTATGTATTTTTTTCCATAAGTTATGTTATCCCCAATGCGCGAATTCCCAATACACGTCGTGTAATGCCGCCCATATAGGCATGGATTGGGGGGACTGACTGTAGTATCCGGGTGTAGCCTACAGTCGTCGTGTTTACATAGGCTAGGTCGTGCGCTCGCGGTTACGTTTCCATCTATTTTGACTTTTTTTCTGTAATTTGGTCCCTGTTGGCAATATATGTGATTATGACAATAAGTCATGGTGGTTGGGGGGGGGGGGCAAAGCCCCTTCAGCCTATTATTGTATCCCACGGCAGTAAAAATCGCGAGCCTGTGAGAAGGCTAGTGTAAACAAGGCAGGTGATACACCCGAATACTACATCCTTACTGAGTTGTGTTAGCGAGCGTACCGTCTGCTTTGTTTATATAGTCGCACGCTCTCGCAATTACATTCGCGTCTAATTTGACTTTATTACTGTACTGTTATTTGCCCCTGATGGTTATACCCTATCTAGGATTATAACACGTCATGGGAGGGGTGAGAGGGGGCAAAGCCCCCCTCAATCCATTATTGTATCCCACGGCCATGTGTTGGGTAAATTGTGGGAAAGCATGTAATATCCGGGCATACGGTAGTCATATTTATATAGGTAGTGCGCTCGCGGTTATGTTTCCGTCTATTTTAACGGCTATTTTTTCAGTACCGTTCAATATTAGGCTACTACAGCAGCATTATTTACCATGTTTATATGCTTTTTCTTCGACTAGCCTAATAATGTTTGGGATGGATGTAGTTTTCGGGCGTACGGTCGTCATGTTTACATAGGGCGATCGCCGCTGTAACTTCGCGTCAATTTTGACGGTGATTTTTTTATTTTTATTTTTTATTTTATTTTTATTTTTTTCTATGTGATTGAGGGAGGCAAAAGGCATAACTGCCTATAGCGAGTGCCTCCCCCATAGTTGAAAGAGTGACAGGGCCAAAATCAAGGGACGTTCGAGCCAAAATGCCTGGACACACGGAGTTTGAAGCAATTTAAGTCATAGGAAGAGGGAAAGACTGATTCTGGGAGAGAGTTCCAGAGCTCAGATGTTGAGTAGAAGAAAGTTTGAGAGTAACGTTTCACTCTTGGGTTGGAGAGTTGCACAGAGTAGGGGTGGGATTGAGTTGCAAGACGGGTACCACGTGCCCTACGTAAAGGAGGTGGTATGCACTGGGATAGCTCTGAGGAACACTGATTATTATAGTAGCGATAGAATAGCGAGAGAGATGCAACATTGCGGCGGAGAGAGAGAGATTGCAGAGAGTTGGTGAGTGGACGGGAGTTAACCCGGGAGCTGCGGGGAGACTCTTAAGAGTTCCCCCGGCGCACTGCGGGAAGACTCTTAAGAGTCAGAGAAAATAAAAATCAACTTTTGACATCGAAAAAAAATATTTTTTTATATTTTTTTTTTTTTTTTTTATTTTTTTTTTGGCCCCTGGGCCATGCAAAATCTCAGTCCTCTACCTCCCCTCCTTCCCCACTTTCCTCCTCTCCTTCAGTTATCACCTATTTTCCCTGTTATTCCCTTATTCTGAGGTATATTTTCGTGCTAACATTAGAAATCCGATTGGAGGGTGTGGTCATCACTGATAGCAAGCGAGTGCAAGAGAGAGAGAGAGAGTATCGATCGACTGTGTCTCAGTGGCCTTGGGGGAAATTGGCGGGAAAGCAGATTGCCTCACCCATACATTATACAACTCGCGGGCTATATCTCCGATTTTGACTATCCAAACGCTGTTTTCACTCGTTTTATTGTTGTTTCAGGTTAATACCTTTATAATCAACCCATAATAGGCGCATATGGATAAATATTAATGCTATTAATGGCACAATGAATATTTTAGTGACGGAAACACCTCAAATACGTCAGCACAGGGGGACGTTTCCAATTACCCCCATGCGCACTTCAGAGGTTAATGATACGAAAGGCCTTCCTTTCAACCTTGTCTAGGAGAGCGGTGTGAGAGGAACCTCCCCACACATGTGAACAATACTCAATACAAGGGCGCACTATGCCCCTGTACAGAGCAAGAAGCTGTGCAGGGGAAAAGAACCCCCTAAGGCGGTTGAGCACACCCAGCTTCTGGGAGGCTGCCTTAGCAAGACTGGTAATATGGTCCTTCCAAATGAGAGCAGAAGAAAAAGAGACACCAAGAATATTGAGAGAAGATGAAGGGTTGATTTTTGTATTGTTGAAGAATAAGGGATAGTCCGCTGGGAGATCCTGACGGGTAGATAGATGGAGAAATTGGGTTTTGGAAGCATTAAAGTTAACAAGGTTTTCTCTGCCCCAATTGGAAATAGTGTTTAGATCAGAATTTAAGAGTTCTATGGCTTCATTACGTTTGTCGTTGAGGGATTGCTGGCTGGGGCGTTCTGAAAAACTAATGGAGTAGTGTAAAGTTGAGTCGTCTGCGTATGAATGGATGGGAATTAAGGTACAGTTAAGGAGATCATTTATAAAAATTAGAAAGAGAATAGGAGATAGGACAGAGCCCTGAGGAACACCGGAGTTTATAGGGTGAGGAAGTGAACAATGGCCATCCACAACCGCAGCTATGGAACGGCCAGAAAGGAAATTAGAGACAAAGGCACAGATGGAGGGATAGAAACCGAAGGAGGGTAGTTTAGAAATTAAAGATTTATGCCAGACTCTATCGAAGGCTTTCGATATGTCTAGTGCAATAGAAAAAGTCTCACCGAAGTCCCGAAAGGAGGATGACCAAGAGTTAGTAAGATATGAAAGAAGATCACCAGTAGAGCGACCCTTAAGGAAGCCATACTGGCGATCTGAGAGCAGATTATGAGAAGAGAAATGCTTAAGAAATTTGGAAGCAAGAATAGTTTCAAAAACTTTAGAAAGACAAGAGATAAGAGCAATTGGACGATAGTTGGAGGGTTGAGAGCGGTCACCCTTCTTTGGGACAGGTTGAATGTGAGCAAACTTCCAGCATGAAGGGAAGACGTTAGAGGATAGACAGAGACGAAAGAGTTTGCCTAGGCAGGGAGTCAGCACGGAAGCACAGTTTTTGAGAACAACAGGAGGAACACCGTCCGGACCGTACGCCTTATTAGTGTTAAGCCCAGAGAGGGTAGAAAGTACATCTTTAGAAGAGATTAGGATATTAGGCATAAGTAAGAGAGAGGAGGGCGGAGAGGGAGGAATAGCACCGGAATCATCCAAGGTGGAGTTTCTAGCAAAAGTTTGAGTGAAGAGTTTAGCTTTGTCAGAGGAAGAAGTGATGGTTGTGCCATCAGAGTGGGAAAGGGGAGGGAAAGACGAGGAAGAGAAATTGTTGGAGAGGTTTTTGGCTAGATGCCAGAAAGCTTGGGAAGAGCTAGAGTTGGATAGTTCAGTGCATTTATTATTGATGAATATATATTGCTGTCAATATATATGACGATGTCAACATGTCATGGGGGGGTGAGGGGGGGCAGAGCCCCCCCTCAACATATTACTATATCCAATGGCATTACAAATAGACTGGAACATGATAGCAAACGTCCGACGCCACCGGCGCGGTCATGTTTACATTTGTTGATCGCCATAGTTAAGTTCGCGTCTATTTTGACGGCGATTTTTATCGGCGATTTTTTCCGGTTATGTGCCCCCTTCTGGCAATATATATGATGATGACAATATGTGAATGCCCCCTCAACATATTATTGTATCAAAAGGCAGTCAGAATAGACGGGAACATGATGGCAAGCGTCCACTACCGCTCCACATAGTGTAAACAATGGTGGCGGTACGCCCGCACTTAACATTCTTGCCTAATGTTTTATTGTTTTATTTCATGGTTTGAGTGGAGGATTTGCATTAACTCACCCATTATCCATTAATCTGAAGATACGGGGTCAAATTGCGTCATTTATTGGGTGAATCGCGCTTTTACAGCAAGTGTGGGAAATCGTGGGGTAAATTGGATACATGATAGGTTGAGGGGGGGCGCTCCCTCCCCCCGCTAACACAACTCTTACCGCAACCTTTCACAACCATGACATAGTTTTACTTTTTGGTTTTTTTCCGAAAGTATCCCACGGCCAGCTGTTGTTTGCTCCTTGCTGGCAATTATAATTACATTATGAAAGGTTGCTTTATGAATACCAAATTATTATTGGTATATATTATTCAAGCAACCTTTTCCGGCGATTCCCATGCTCTGGGTCACGACTGTTATGTTCGCTTCTGAGTTAACCCTTGGGATCCGGTGGGCCTCATATGAAGTTTGGTATTTTCAAACTTCATAATTCAGTAGCTACTGATTGAGACCACCTAGAGCATTCAATTTTTTTGCAAATTGTAGAACGTTTTCTTGTCTGTAGACTGCCGTTGAGATGACGTTGCGTGGTTGCCGAGTTCTGATGATTATATCGGCGACTTTTTAGCCGCGCATTTTTCCTCATATGAGGCCTCCCGGATTCCAAGGGTTAAGGCCCCCGGTAAGGGTTGTGTATGCGCGTGTACGTAAAGCCTTGTTTACATATGTAATCTCGCAGTTACGTTTGCATAAAATTTTACTTTTTTTTATGAAATTAGGACAATAGGCTATGTATTTTAGGTCACATAGGAGATATAATGGGATGGATGTAGTGTCTGGGTGTACAGCGTCGTTCGTCATGTTTACATAGGCCGATCGCCGCGGTTAATTTCACGTCTATTTTGACAGCAAATTTTTTCAGTTATTTGCTATCCTGCTGGCAATATATATGATGATAACAATATGTCATGGGGGGGGTGAGGGTGGGCAATGCTCCCCCTCAACATATTATTGTATCCAATGGCATTCAAAATAGACGGGAACATGATCGCAAGCATCCGCCGTCATGTTTACATATGTCGATCGCCGTGGTTAAGTTCGCGTTTATTTTGACGCAATTTTTTCGGTTATTTGCCCCCTGCTGGCAATATATATGATGATGACAATATATCATGGGGGGAGTTGGGTGAGCAAAGCGTCCGCCACCGCTCCGCATAATGTAAACAAGGCTGGTGGTACGCCCGAACTCTACATTCTACCTGATATAATTCTTTGTTTTCTATAACTTTGTCTTATAGTATTATTGATAATCTTAACCCTCCAGCACCGGCTACGCATTATATAATATATCCCCAAAACCCGGGGGATTTGGCCAAAAAAACGTCTCGCCTAGGCTACCATATCTTTGTTACTTTGACTGCTTGCGCATTCCCGCACATCCCCTAGCGTAGATGTGTTTCGTACCTGTATAATGGCGTTGAGTAGAGCTCTCTAAGTCAACTGGTTCAGTGGTGATGACGATTTCCGTGGAGAGAACTTTGTGGCGATATCAGCCATATCAGCCACTTTTCAATACTAAACAATAACACACTGCCACACAAGAACAAGCGACGCCTCTCCTTCTTGTGGTCGGAGATGCACGGCGTCGGTCCAACCGGCTGTTGTTTACATGCGTCGGACGGACGGCTTTCAAAACAAGCTGCCGGTGCCTCAGAGCCCTACCGGGTTCCTGGCCCTAGTTTGTTATGGGTGCCTCAGAGCCTTACCGAGTTTGAGGGTTATACAACAAGCACTATTAGAAACAAATTATTACAAAAAATAGGGTAAGGACGGTGTTAGCAGGCGTACGAGTTGTCTTGTTTACAAAACCCGTATTCATGTATAATTTGACTTGTTTTCCATGAAATCATCCCACGGCCAACTTTTATTTGGGCCATGATGTAGTATTTGGGTGTACCGCCCGCCTTGTTTACAATACACGGATAATGTTCCCGTCTATTTTGACTGCCGTGGGATACAATTATAGGTTGAGGGGGGGTCTTTGTCCCCCTTCACCAACCTAGGACTTATTGTCTTCATCATTTTATATTGCCAGCAGGGGGCAAATAACAGAAAAATTAGACGGGAACTTAACCACGAGCGATCGACGTATGTAAACATGATGACCGCTGGCCGTGGGATACAATAATGGCAAAGCCCCTCAACCTCCCATGACTTATTGTCATCATCATATATATTACCAGCAGGGGGGCAAATAACAGCTGGCTGTGGGATAATTTTGTAAGAAAATAGCAGTCAAATTAGACATGAATGTAACTGCAACCGTATGACTTTTGTAAACAAGACGACGCGTACGCACAGTAACACCATCCTTACCGTAAATAGGGACCAATATACTCGCCATATTTTTCTTATAATAGTCTGCATGGAGGAATTTCGTTATCGACAACTTGAAAAAAATCCCCATTTCTCGGAAAAATAACCAACAATATTCAAAGTCCCGACCTTAACCCTTCCTACCCGGGCTGCCTTAGGTAAGGACAGCACGAAAGAAGGGCCACTACCCGGTATGCCTTATCTAAGGCATGAGCTTAATAGCCTAATTAAGCTTGGTCCGAACGCCGTGCGTACGACGTATGTCAACAAACCCAAGCGTTCGTCACCGCACCTCCGAAAACAAGAAGGAGAAGACTCCTCAATGTTATTGTTCTGACGTCATGACGAAATTAGTGTCTAAAAAGCCCCCATATTGGCAACATCTCTGCAATATTGGCTCCACTGAAATCGTCATCACGACTGAACCAGTTGACTTACAGAGCTCTACTCAATGCCAAAATACAGATTGAAAACCGCACTACGATTATAGATGAGTGGGAAAGTTCTAGCAGTGAAAATAAACATAAATATGGTAGCCTAGGCCTAGACGTTTTTCGGCCATATCGCCCGGGTAGGGGCGACCGTCATTAGCTAAGACAGCCCGGGGAGGAAGGGTTAAACAAACATTCCGTCGACTTGACCTCCTTCTTGTTTTGTAGGATGCCGCAATATGTCAGGCTTTTTCAAAAGTGCGATTCACCTAATAAATGGTGCAAGCGTTACTCACCAAAACAAAGAACTGGCAACCTGTTTTTGCCCCTTTACAGATCAATATATATTAGAATGACAATAAGTCAAGGGGGGGCGGGGGGAGAGGGCCTTAACCCATCATGTATCCAATTTACCCCACAATTTCCCTCATTTGCTGTAAAAGCGTGATTCACCCAATAAATGGTGCCATCTGATGCCGTATCTTCAGATTGATGGATAATGGGTAAGTTAATGCAAATACTCCTCCCAAACCATGAAAAACAACAATAAATCACTATATTCCTTGAAAAAATATAAAGAAACCTTGGTAAATAAGGCTGCTCTAGTGTTCTTGAATGGTCTATATCTATTGCCTGACGCCGTGATCCCCGAAGGGGTGGCCACGAACGAACCGCCCCATGCACTTCTGTTCCCAGTCAGTCGACGCCCCTCCCCCCAACCAGCACCGCCTTCGTTCATGTACTTCCTCACTCCATCCTCCTACCTCTCATTCGGTCTACCTCTCCTCTGTCCCTCCACCTCGCTCTCGTACACCCTCTTAGTCATTCTCTCGCTTTCCATACGTTCCATATGGCCGGACCATCTCAAGTTGTTCCTTTTCACACTTTTCAGCACATCTACCTCCACACCACACCTCCTTTTTACTTCCTCATTAGTCTGTCTATCCCTCCATGCAACTCCGCACGCACTCCTTAAGTAATTCATTTCCACTGCTCTCACTCTTGGTCTGAGTCTCTCAACCAATGTCCATGCTTCGCTTCCGTAAGTCAGTGTCGGGATTACCACACTATCATGCAAGGACTTCTAATAATAAAACAATATTCCTTGATAAAAAAAAACATGATAAATAAGCCTGATGGGTACCATTCAAGAACACTTGAGTAGCCTTATTTACCAAGGTTTCTTTATATTTTTTCAAGGAATATAGTTGTTTTTCATGGTTTGAGTGGAGTATTTGCATTAACTTACCCATTATCCATCAATCTGAAGATACGGCATAAAATGGCGCCATTTATTGGGTGAATCGTGTTTTTACAGTAGGCAAGGGAAATTGTAGGGTAAATTAAATATATGATGGGTTGAGGGGGGCGCTGCCCCATCTCACCCCCACCTTGACTTCTTGTCATCCTCATTATATGTTGATCTGTAAAGCTCGGTTCACACATGCACGAATTAACGTCTCGACCGGCCACGACCAAAAAAATAGGCAGGACGGCATTAATCTGGAGGCCCCATGTGTACACATGCATGAATTAACATCACGTCCGTCCCCAACCCCTTTTGCTCGGTTCACACATGCACGAATTAACGTTCCGTCCGTCCCCGATCCCTTAATTCACCTGCAAATGAGCAGGGACGCCGGCAAAATCGCCTAAAGTCGGTACACGGACATGAGGCGTCACCAGCTCATGTGACGCGACGGTGCCACATCGCCGACTCTCCTTCCAATGGTTTTTTGCCGCCGTTCTCATCCCATTTGTCGGCGTCTAGACGCCGAATGCTCCCACGTGTGTCCCGGCCTGACACGATTTGTGTCAGTTGCCCCGGCCCACACCGACCATTTTATGCATGCACAAAATGGTCGCCGCCTCCCGCCCCCCCTCCCGTGTGCTGGCGACACCACACATCCCTGTACCGTCCATAGGCAATTTTGCCGGCGTCCTTGCCCGTTTGCAGGCGAATTAAGAGGTCGGGGCCGGACGGGACGTTAATTTGTGTATGTGTGAACCGAGCTTAAGGGGGCAAAAACAGGTTTGCCGGTTCTTTGTTTGGTGGGTAACACTCGCGCCATATATTAATAATAATAAGCATGTTACTTATTTCGCACAAGCGCCAATTTTTCCGCAGAATTCACTGGCGCTCGAAAACCAAAACCAAACCAAAAAAACAAACACGAATCGCTTAAATCAATGAAATAAGTGAATCGCGCTTTTGAAAAGCGTGCTGCCTCGTATAAAACAAGGAGGAGGTTGTCAAGTCGACAGAATGCTTGATTTATATTAGAGACTTATATTATTTTTGGTTATTTTTCGGTGAAATCTTTTTTTTTTTTTTTTTTTTTTTTTTTTTTCCACCAAGTTGTCAATAACAAAAAATTTCCATGCGAACCATAATGAGAAAAATATGGCGAGTCTATAGGTCCCTATTTTCCTTAATAAATTGTTTTTAATAGTGCAAAGCAAGACTTCTTTAATTATATCAGCCGATTTAGTCATCTCGAACGGTATGGTACCAGTGGAGAACTAATTTGTTTAGTTTTCCACTGTATTTTTAGTATTATGTCATACGCAATGGGGGCGGCAGCCCCCAAGTTAGGCTAGGGTAATGACAAAACATGTTTTTTTGGGGAGCATGTATAAATATTGCTAAATACTGTAATGGGTATACAGTACATACATATGGGATGAATGTAGTATCCGGGCGTACGGTCGTCATATTTACGTCATTCGTGCGCTCGCGGTTACGGTTATGTTCCCATCTATTTTGACAGCTGTTTTTTCTGTTATTTGCCCCCTACTGGCAATATATATGATGATGACAATAAGTCATTGGAGGTGAGGGGAGGCAAAGCCCCCCATCAACCCATTTATGTATCCCACAGCAGTCAAAATAGAGGGGAACATGATTACGACTGTCCGCGTAGTGTGTGAACAAGGCGGGCTGTACACCCGTATGCTGCATCCTTACCAAATATGTTTTCAGAAGGAAAAACGCCATAGAACACACTAATCAATGAAGGAACGTACCGGTATGTGTTTTTCTATTATAATCCTTTTTCATATGTTCCTTCATTGATTAATGTGTTCTAAGGTGTTTTTCCGGTAATTATAGAGAAAACGCTCGCACCCTTATTTTTCCTTTTTTTTCCTTCAAATTTTGAGAAATAAGTATTTTCATGGTTTTAGTTATAATTCCAATGTGGGTTACAAGATAAGCCTCACCCCCCCCTCCCCATGGCTGATGGATATCATCATTTATGTTACCAGCAAGGGGTAAATATCTATTATACTACATTATGAAGACGTTTGTATACAGTGAGGACAGAAGAGCTGCGGCGGTCGAGTGGTGAGCATGCTCGCGTGTGAATCTGCAAGACCCGGGATTGAATCCCTGCCACGGCGGACATTTAGTTGGTGTAGTAGTACGTCCTAGCATGTTTCACATGCTCGCACCCAGTCAGTGGACATCCTGACGATGTATACAGACTAAACACACATAACAAAGCCACTCCAACAGCTTCCTCTCTCTCCAACACCCCTTTTCCCCTCTCAAAACTCGTCTCTGAGCTTGTGCCAATACAAATGGACAGTCCTGTATAGAATCGTAAGATTCAGAGTCGTAAAGATTCCGGGACGAGCTCAATAGAAGATGATGAGATGATGATGATGACGTGAGGAGCTCTGAGAGTGATCGGACTGTGCGATTTTTTCAATAATATTGGGTTTTATAAATGTGATCAAAATTATTCTCCCTCAGTGGATTATATATTATTACGGTAGCCTACAGTAAAAGGATTCCATAGACCTGCATTGACCCTGATAATGTGCCCCATGAATATTCTTTCCTCTCACTTAAACATTAGGCTACCATAGCGCGGTTGGGAGTATGAACTTGATAGATTAATATCCAGTATTCGAGAATGGATAATAAGTCGTAGGCGTGTGCATAAACCTTTTACCGTCCTGGTGGTGTAATGGTTAGGGTGGCAAAAATCTGTGTGTGATAACCTGGGTTCGAATCCTGGCGGATCATTATATACTTTAATTAATTTCATTGGGAGTGTTTGGTGTTGTGGTGAAATTAATAAAATATAAATTATATATAATACGACGGCGAGCCTTTTCCCTATAATTCCCTATAGCTAGGTGATGCGTACAAGTAGACTGGGATGGTATGGATATGTGGAGAGAATGGATGAACAAAATTGGGTGAAAAAATGCAGGTCTGTGATAGTGGAGGGAGCTGCACCAAGGGGTGGACCGAGGAAGACCTGGGATCGGACTACGTGCCGATCTTAAATCCAAAAACTTGACAAGTGAAGCAGCCCTTAACAGGGTTGCCTGGAATGCCGCCATTAGGACAAGAGACTGAAACTGCACGTATGTGTGGAGCACTTAGTCTTAAAATTGTATGTATGTTATGTAATTATCGTTTTTCCTTCTGCAAATGCATTTAACCCATTATTTAGTAATATTAACCCTGCAGCGGGACCGGTCCTTGAAGGTGGTAAGAATTGTGTTAGCGAGCGTACAATCCGCATTGTTTACGTAGTCGTACGCTCGCAGTTACATTCGCGTCTAATTTTACTGCTGTTATTTTACCCTGCTTGTAATATACTGTTTATGATGATGAAAATAAGTCATGGGGGGTGAAGGCCCCCCTCACCCCATTATTGTATCCCACGGTCGGTAACAAAACAATTTACCCAACACCTGGCCGTGGGATACATAATGGGTTTGCCCCCCCCCCCCCCCCCCCCCCCCCTCACCCCTCATTAGGCTACTTATTGTCATCATCATAGGCTATATATTACCAGCAGTGGCAAATTTAGCCTACTTGTGTTTACCTAAAAACTATTTTATTAATGCATTCCTTGTCTTACAGGTTGTGTGTGTACCAGTTCCATCAAATACCGGTAATTGACTTCTTCTATTGACTTCGTCCTGGATTCTTGCGATTCTACAGGACTGACCTTTGCATCGGTGCTAGTTCAGAGTCAATGTTGCTGGTGCCTGAGCAGACTACAGTAGCGGTTACCCTGGGTTTGGATGTCATACGTTACAAGGTGAGAGGCGTAACAAACCAATGACTTAACAAATTATCCTTTGCCCCATTATTACTTTAATACTGTATCAAGAAATATTGACTATCTAGAATCATAATATCTAAGTATGACTTGTTTTTTTTTAGTATTAACGGAGCTACAATTTATCAACATTTATTATTGGCATGAACTTGTACTGTCTGCTTTTATGTATGGAAGCAAATACAGTATTGTCAATGTTATCACTTCCATAGACATATGCCTCCCCCCTAAGAGCATAAACAGTGATGGGACATGAGGGATGTTAGGCTGGCAAACCAGAGACATTTATAAATTTCCAGAAGTGGACAATTAAGAGTTTACTGTATAAAGCAATTTTTTTCTAACTTTTTTATGTGATTCATGTAATTTTTACACTTTTTGGGGGAAGAATGTAGTATCCGGGCATACGGTCATCATGTTTACATAGGTCGTATGCTCGAGGTTATGTTTTCGTCTACTTTGACTGCATTTTTTTCTGTAATTTGCCCCCTGCTGGCAATATACTGTATATGATGATGACAATAGGTCATGGGAACTTTGCTCCCCTCAACCTATTATTGTAACCCATGGCAAGACGGGAACGTGATCGCGAGCATGCGAGTAGCGTAAACAAGGCGGGTGATACGCCTGAATACTACATCCTAACTTTTTTTTTTTTTTTTTAATGTAGAAATGCTTCGCATTGCCTGACAAACTAACTTAGTAAATTGGGTGGGGGCTGCTGCTCCCACACCTGTGCAAGAGTGAAAAAAAAAGACACCAAAAATTACGCACTGTAACAAAATCTTATAACTTTTTTATGTGATTCATGTAATTTTTACACTTTTTTGGGGAAGGATGTAGTATCCGTAGTAGCTCAGGTTGTCCCTCACAGGGTATAGGTCCGCTTGGGGGCATTCTGTGTATGGCCACCCTCGTAAGGGGAGTAAGGTGTCCGGCAATAGATAGATAGATAGAACAAAATCTTCAACAGAAAACGTGTCCGGTGCGTGGCCAGTGGGTAAACTCGTCTGCTAGAGCGTTGATTTTAATTGTCCCTTCTGGAATAATGTGGAGACATTTCCCATCAAGTTCCAAATCTCAGTTCTTTGTTTTTAGTAATTATTATTAAATGTATGGTACATACAGTACATACGTAAGTTTAAAGACCGAGTGCGATTCCAGTCTTATGTCCAAATGGCGGCGATCCAGGCAGCCCTGTTAAGAGCTGTTTCACTTCTCAGCTCTTCACTAGATATCCTATTTTGCAATTTGGTACCACACATCCATTTGAGGGCTGGTCCTATCCAGAGTGAGGTTTGGCATCCTCTACCCAACCTTAGCTGTCTCTTTTACTGTCCTACTTTTCCTTCTGGGGGCAGGGGACTAGGAATCCTCCTCCCCTTGTATAATTCTCCTAATTGACGAGTCAGAGAAACGGGCGAGAGAACGCGAAAGTGGGTCTGTACCCTAAGAATAGGAACTTTAAATATTGTTTCTGTTCGGGCTTTGTCATGTGTCGGCCACCCCCAGGTATGGGGTATGTGCCTGAGGATATACATACATACACATCCATCTCACCATTCTCATACACTATTAAAGTTAAGCTCTATAGTTAAGGTACGGTAATTTAAGACATGCTATCTCCTAATCAACATCTTGATCAATGCTGATTGACAGAGGTTCATGTAGGAGATTCATTTGTGGCCACCCCCTCAGGCATTGATTAGGGCATCTGGCAGTAGATAGATTGAACAATCTGTTAAAGGCAGCGTCATTTCCACTAATATTGTATCTTTACTAGCCAGTACAGTATTGTGTTTTGGCTTGCCATTATGTGATAAAACAACCAAAGGAATAACTATCTCTATCTATCTATTGCCTGACGCCGTGATCCCCGAAGGGGTAGCCATGAATGAACAGCCCCCATGGAATAACACATTCATTAATTGGCTTATTCACATTTCCAGATTGTATGTATGCATTATGTCCTAATGGCGTCACTCCAGGCAGCCCTGTAAAGAGCTGCCTCACTTGTCAGGTTATTTAAGTACAAGATCAGACCATATGATCGGATCCCACATTTTTCTTGGTCTACCCCTTGGTCCACTTTCACGCACCTGCATCTCTTCACTCAACTTAGTTGATCCAAGCCTGCTTGTATGCATCTCATCATTGATACTCTACCTCCATGTATAATCCCCACTATAATCCAGTAAGATCCCTGTAACAAGGACACGCTCTAGCCCTGTCAATGAAGGGAGTGTATGGTGTTAAAAGTTGCATCAAACTGTATGTATTTATTACAGTATGTATGTATAGGCCTATATTCAAGCACATACCCCATTGCAGGGGGTGGCCGACACGAGACAGAGCCCGAACAAAAACAACATTTAAAGTTCCTTTTCTCAGTGTCCGGGACCACTTTCGCGCTCCCTCGCCCGTTTCTTTGTCTCGTTGAGTAGGGGAGGAGGATTCCTAGCCCCTGCATCAAACTGAATCATTATTAGTACCTTTTTCTTGCAGATGTAGTAAAGGGTGTTTCATCGAGGTAATTTTGTTTTAAGACTGAAAAGCAGAACTGACCAGAAAGCATTAATACCTATATCTTTAAAGTATATGTATATTGCTATACTGTATATGATTGCAATACAAAATTTAAAAGGAAAGTTAATAGCAAATCTCCCTCAATTTGTTTTGTAACTCATGGTGTAGAACAGATTACCGTCTTGGTGGTGTAATGGTTAAGGTGTCTAAAAATCTGTGTGTGATAACCCGGGTTCGAATCCTGGTGGATCACATATATGCTTTCATTAATTTCAATGGAGGTGTTTGGTGTTGTGGTGAAATTAATAAAAACTAGATTATGACACTTATAGCTATAGAAAACATCAGATTTTACAAGTTAATTATTAGTGCCTTGTGTTGCAGATGTACAGTAGCGGCCGTACCAAGTCCATCAGGAGAAACACATCAACAACGAGTCAACCCAAGAACAACCCCATAACTAAACCACCTGTATCCACTATCCACCAACTAGACAAAGGCACTGGTTTTGTGTGGATAGGCCTACATCTGTAAAATTAAGGTAAGATATTTTTTTTTTTTTTTTTTTTGCATACTGTATTTATATATCTTTATATTATTTGTCATTAGTTCCCTCCATAGACCTCCATCAAGCTTAAAGATAAATTTGTAAATTTTTCGATAGAAAAATGTCCCGGCCAAAGGCTGGTTCCACTTAAATTTCAGGCTCGCTATCGCTCACCAGGGAAAAATCAACAACTAAATGACACGAAAAGTCTTAATTTTGACAAAGAAATTAAGCGAAAGGTCTTAAAATCACCAAACTAGCAAGTCCTTCAGGAGAAACATCAACAAGGAGTCAACCCAACAACAACCCCCTGGAGTAGACCACCTGTATCCACCAACTAGACAAAGACACTGGCTTTGTTTGGATGCACCTGTAGGATTATGGTAAGGTAAATGAGTTTTTCCAGTTTAAGCCTTTTATGGAGGATTTTTTTTTTTTTTTTGGCGTTCATTCGCGCCTAACTCGTACCGGTACCTGTGCGCATATACATGGTTTCGCGAATACGTTGGCAATGTTTTCAATGGGAAATAGACAGGCTCACCCATCTTGGACCCTCAAACCAATATTTTGACCTACCTAATGATATTAATGTTTACCAAATTATTAAACGGATACGGTGACAGTACCACACTATTGGTTCCAAATTTGTCAAGTCACCCCTAAAGTACCCATTTCCCCCCAAATACATCCAATAAATACATATGAGGAGAATACTTATAAATACTTATTATGAGGAGATTACTTACGACACAGACTTTATTTGATATCAGTCGTATATAGCATAGCCTTACTCATCGGCATAATTCTGCCGCTTTCGTCCAACATTGTAGGCACGCTTGACTGGCCTTTGCTCTGTTTTAATGGTCCCGGGCATATAACTCCTTCATTATTACCACCAGGCCCACTGTCCCTATCACTGAATGCACTAAAGGCCCTAATAAATGCGAGAGATGCAAGGTTCAGGCACAAAAAAAGCTTGTAAACAGGTGTTTTTTCAAAACAATGGTGGATGGACTGACCGGCTGGCTAGTGTTAACGTCACGCAAGATGGCCGACCAAAACAAGAATCGAGATGCGCATCTGCCCGCCCGATTCAAATCCGTGAATAGCTGGTATTTTACGATGGTATTGCGCGGATAACGAGTACAAGTCTTCCTCACTATCTGATGCCCCAATTTACGATATTATTATAGGTTTTGTAGGGGTTTGGGTTTTGGCTGGTCCGAGAACGCATCCTCATTACCCCATTAATTTTAGGGTTTGCTATATGATTTTTCGAATCAAGATCGGGTTTTCAGGAACGTAACCCAATCGTAAATCAAGTGAGACCTGTAATAGGATAGGCTACTGTATTTATGGGTGTCCGCGAATAACGAGTTTGGCGAATGCGTGGAGCGCGGATACGGGGAATTCACTGTACTACTTCAAAAGATTCAAAAGATTGATTTTACTCTACGACCCCTTCTAGGGTATTAGAGCTTTAAACATTATACATGGTACAGTATAATCCTATTAGAGTACTGTAGTAAACTAATCAGAGATATATATAAATCACATATCAAAGTACCGGTACATATAATAACTGGAATATAAAGGGGAAAGCATCGTAGAAATATGGATCAGCACTAATGACCGTGTGTACTATAATTTTGTTTTTTGGACTACCCGGTACAGTCTTTTTGCAACTGAAGCCCTTTAATTTTTTTTTTTTTTTGTTTTTTTTTTTTTTTACCTGTACAAATAGGCCTAGGATTATTAGGTCTGTAGTGTTTTTTTTTAAACAAGTAGGATCAATAAGTAGTTTATTTTTTATTTTTATATATATATATTTTTTTTACAAGTACAGTAGGATTATTAGCTCGTCTTGAATCTATTTTATTTTTTTATTTTTTATATATATTTTTTTTACAAGTAGGAGCATTAGCTCTGTCTTGAATCTATAGTTTTTTTATTTATATATTTTTGTTTTATCTTTTTTGTTACAAGTAGGATCATTAGCTCTGTCTTGAATCTATATTTTTGTTTATTTATACTGTATACCGGTATATATATTGTTTTTAGTTTTGTTTACGAGTAGAATCATTAGTTGTCTTGAATCAGCCACCCCCAGAAAAAAAAGGAAAAGTGGGGAATAAGCTGAGTAAATACTGTACATACACACATACATAGGATCATTATGTCTGTTGTTGCTTGTCATCCTGTATATTGTAACACCTGTAATGTTATTGTTTTAATTACTGTAGGCCTATAGTTTATTTGTTATCGTTGGTATTAAGGGGGGATGGGCGTATTTATTTGATAATTTTTATATTATATGTATTTATTCAGGCCCATTCCCCACTTTTCCTATATTTTGTTTCCATCAAGCTAAAAAATAACACCCCAAGACCATCCTTCAAGATAACACCCCAAGACCATCCTTCAAGATAACACCCCAAGACCATCCTTCAAGATAACACCCCAAGACCATCCTTCAAGATAACACCCCAAGACCATCCTTCAAGATAACACCCCAAGACCATCCTTCAAGATAACACCCCAAGACCATCCTTCAAGATAACACCCCAAGACCATCCTTCAAGATAACACCCCAAGACCATCCTTCAAGATAACACCCCAAGACCATCCTTCAAGATAACACCCCAAGACCATCCTTCAAGATAACACCCCAAGACCATCCTTCAAGATAACACCCCAAGACCATCCTTCAAGATAACACCCCAAGACCATCCTTCAAGATAACACCCCAAGACCATCCTTCAAGATAACACCCCAAGACCATCCTTCAAGATAACACCCCAAGACCATCCTTCAAGATAACACCCCAAGACCATCCTTCAAGATAAATTTGTACATTTTTTGATAGAAAAATGTACCGGCCAAAGGCCGGTTCCTCTTAAATTACAGGCTCGCTATCGCTCGCCAGTTTTGGTTTGTTTATTTTGCAAGTTTTACATTATAATGTACTGTTTCTTTTCATCTAACGACATATTGAATCCCTTAGCATCAAATTTCTCGATACCTAAGGGAAAAATATGAAACTAAGTCTGCATCACATTGAGGCCAAGTGTATATAATCAGCACCATATTTCACTACAAAATCCTCAAAATAACTGAGAAATCTTGATGGGAACTTTGTAATTGACCACTTGCGAGTTTCGTTCTATAAGGAAGTTGGAGCCGTGAACATTGATATTAAAGAGATATGCAATTATAATGTACGTTTCTGATGGATAAATGGAATGTTGAATTGGGTTTGATGTATTTATGAATGCACTACAACCGTATTTTAGCTGGTGATTCTGTTAAATATAGTTATCTACAGCTCCAACTTCCTTATAGAACGAAACTCGCAAGTCAGCAATTTACTGTCAGTTGAAAAGAAACAGACCCTAGTTATTTTTTCATCATACATTTCACATGACCCAACCACCTCAAGGTTCTCCTCAATTAACCGTCTTGGTGATGTAATGGTTAAGGTGTCTAAAAATCTGTGTGATAACCCAGGTTCGAATCCTGGTGGATCACATAAAATTATATGCTTTCATTAAATTCTTAGGTGTTTGGTGTTGTGGTGAAATTAATAAAAAAAAAAAAAAAAAAAAAAAATTACTATTATAATCTTTACTAATCTGCTCAAATATTTTCATGCACAACCGCTGAAGACGACGACGGCCAAAATATCCAGCAGTCCGACCCGGCACTCAAGATATTTATACAAGACGACGACCCAAATCTTCTTGAATGTCGGAAACACTCCACAGAAAAATAAAGGTAAGGTTTAATGTTTTTTTTATCTGGACCCCCTTCTCCCTCATGTTCAGTGCCATTAATATTGAGATTTTTAAGATGGTTGTCCAATTAGCTTGGCAATTTTAAGACCATTCGTCCCATTTCTTACTGAATTTTAAGATCTTTTGTACCATTTGGGTGTAGCTTTTCCTGGCGAGTGGTCGGGCCTGTAATTAAGAGGAAACAGGATTTCAGCCAGGATATTATTCTACCAAAAAATGTACACATTTATATAAAAGGGAGATATGCGGGTTTTTTTGTAAGTTTGATGAAGGTCTAGTGAGCACAAAAAAAAACACACCTTATGTTGATTTTAAGGGTAAAAAGGGTCAACAGATTCCTGGCATAATTTCTTGGATCCTGTCTTGATTGCGTAATGCATAAATATGCGGAATTTCGGTGTGTGTATCCTAGGTTTGAGTCCTTGGAGTGCCACATGTATTTGTTGATGTGAGTATCCTAGGTTCGAGTCCTTGGAGTGTCACATGTATTTGTTGATTTCATGAATTAAGTTTAGAAGTAAAGTTGGTTGGTGATCAAATATAAATACAAAGGAAGACAAGCAACAACAGATTTAATGACCCTTACTAGATTGCCGCAGCTAAATTGATGTAGCCTATCAAATGACAAAATTGTATATATAATTCCCTCATATATTTCCTGACCTGTGTTCCAGATAAAAGTTGAGGGAATTAGTTTAACACTATTTGGTGCAACGTCTCGGAGGTTATTATGGTATTTTGTTGAATTATTAGAGGTTTTTATTTGTTTTAGACATTTTCGAACAATGTGTTTTTAGTTTACCCGCTAGACTTGAAAAAACGCCTCTCCAAACCCCCTTCAAACTAAAAAAACGTCCCCCAGACCCCCTTTAACCCTCTCACCATGGAAGGGCTCTTGAACGCCCATAAAAAAGCATATAACAGCTGCCCGGAAGGGCTCTTGAACGCCCAGTGGTTGAAAGCCTGTGAGCTTCGTGTGCGAGGCGTCGGTCCGACGCTTGTAAACAACAGCCGGCTGGACCGACGCCCCGCATCTCCGGCCACAAGAAGGAGAGCGTCGCTTGTTCGTGTGTGCCTGTATGTTGTTGTTAAGTATCGAAAAGTAGTGTAAAGTGGCTGTTTTGGCCATAAAGTTATCTCCAATGAAATCATCATCACAACTCAACCAGTTTGTTATTGTTGTTTTTCCCCAAGCTGCCTGGCCGAACAGCCCCAAGGCCCCGAGCAAGGCCAAGGCCATAACCGAGCGCCCCCACAGAACCCTCCCTGCCGACCACAATAAAGCCTGGGTGACCGAAGCCACTCCATGGCGGGGAGCTGAGGAGGGTGCGGAAACGCCCGGGAAACCAAAGCCCCACCCAGGGCCCTGTGCCCCTCAGCAATTATGAAGAGAAAGTTGAGGGGCAAAGGAAAGATGTGACGCTTTGGCTTCCAATCTTGGTAGATTAGGAGGTCAATCCACGCAAGAAACGCCGTCACTTGAGATCTAGAAAATATATAAGTAAAAGGAACAGTCAGAGTAAGCTATGGGTATGGCAGAGATCGCTCAGTTCTCACTCTGATAGACCAGCCCATCACTCAACCAGTTGACTTAGAGAGCTCTACTTAATGCCATTCTACAGGTAAACAACACAGCTACGCTTGGGGATGCGCGGGAATGCGGGAAGCAGTCAGATTAACACATATATGGTAGCTTAGCCTAGACGTTTTTCAGCCAAAACACCCGGGTTTCGAGGAATATATATATAATACATAGCCGGGGCTGGAGGGTTAAGCTAAATGTGTAAATTTTTCGGTAGAAAAATTTCCCGGGTTTCTCCCAAATTGAGGGCTCGCTATCACTCGCCCAGGAAAAATCAACACCTTATTGGGTTGAAGCATCATATAATTGCCAAACTAATGCGATGAAACGTCTTAAAATCTCGCTAATGGAGTAAAACTGGGAGGATCTAAATTGGCCCGCTCTGCACCTATTAGGGTTAACCCCTTCAGCACCATGACGTTATTTTGCTCATATTCGGGTCACCATTAGACAATATTATTTTCTTTAGTTTATAATTTATCTCTAGGACTCAAATGGATAAATACGATATCAATGAACCCTTTGAATAACATAGGTCCGTCTTAAACTGCATACAATCGTCTAGTTTTAGCCAGAAACACAGGTACAAAGGCGTCATGGTGCTGAAGGGGTTAAGGGGAATTATTCCATTATCATATGACTTTTTATTATGTTTTTTTTTTTAGCTTGCTCCCTAGGCCTCTATCAAGCTTATTCCCTTCAGTAGCCTACCGGTGACATTCTTTCAATATATTCCGGCAACTATTATACGACATTATTGAGCTTAGGAAGAACGTTTACTCATTAAAAGGCTGCAGACTCTCAATTATTTCTTTTATCTACCATGCATCCTTCCTAAGCTTCATAAAGTCGTCTAAATTTAGCTGAAATAAAATAACAAAATATGTCGCCAGTACAGAAGGGGTTAAAGCAAAAACATAAATAAGCCAAGACCCCCCTTCGAGATACATTGTTTGTGGTGGTTTTGTGTTCTTTTATTTCAAACATATATTTTGCTAAATCGTTATTTCCACACAGTGATTTTGATTAGTTATTTTGTCTTTATTTTGCAAGTTTTACTGTACATTATAATTTAAAGGGGATGATTGGGTTTTTTTCTGGCCCCCTTTCTCCCTCATGTTAACACCTTAAGAGCGGGTGGTGTGTATTTTACACCGTACCGCACAGCGTTTTTTTTTTTTTACCCTAAATAGGGTTGTTTCCGTGCTCATTTTCATGCATCCAGAGCGTAAAACAAGTATCTATCCCTGAAAGGGCGTAAACAGAGCTTTCCAATGACACCCGAACCATCCTTGTATGACCGCTGGTTCTCTTGCAACGATCGTGCAACACGAGTGCAAAAACCCTAAAATAAGGTAATTTCCGTACATAATTCCCTGTGTAGCGAGTGAGAAAGGGGGGAGAAGGGTGGAATACAGTTCAGTAGGTCCATGGTGGTCGTGGGGAGCGGTCATAAGGTTACTACGCTCGTCCCACCGATCAGCTCTCTCTCTCAGCAACATTACGTACTGAAAATGGCACTCGACAGCTGTCGTGCACCGCCACATAGTCGAAATATATTTCACTCGACATATGTTGCGCGCCGCCAGTTAAGGGTTAAGCCTCATTAGTTTTCAGATTTTAAGATGTTAGGCTCATTAGTTTGGTGATTTTCATCATCATCATCTCGATGCCTTGTTTCCCCCTGGGAAACCCCCGTTAAAGGATGGCCATGACAGAAACGTCTCCAGGCTACTTTGTCAAGACATGCTTCCTTTGCCCGTGCCACAATGCCCCTTCCACAAATTGGAAGTTTTTTCTCAATATATTTTTCCACTTTCTTTTCCCATACCATAGGTGGTCTTCCACTACTAGCTGCTCCACTCACCTGACTCCCATATATCTTTCTTGGCATTCTGTCTTCATCCATTCTCTGAACATGACCATACCACCTCAAAGTTCTTCTCTTTATCCACTCAACCACTCCACAATCAATGCCCAAAGCTTGCTCTTCCATTCCAAAGGACTCTTACACTTCCCTATTACTCGGCCCCTCTTTATCCACTCAACCACTCCACAATCAATGCTCAAAGCTTGCTCTTCCATTCCAAAGGACTCATACACTTCCCTATTACTTGGCCCATCTAGCCTATTCACGCTAGCTGCCATTCTGAAAAAGCTCATCTCCACAGCTCTCCGTTTGGAGAGGTCCTCGTCACTTGCTGTCCATTTTTCACTTCCATACGAGTGTTGGGAGAAGCACACTGTTTCTCAGTGACATTTTCACTTCTTGACTAACCATTCTTCCTTTCAGCATACTATCAAGTTCTCGAATTACCTTTCTCCCTTGCATTTTTCTCTCTTATCTCACTCCATTTTACAATATTTGCATAGTACAGCTCCCAAGTACTTGATACTTTCAACCTCTTCCAGTACTTAATTTTTCATGTTCTTTCTTAATACTGTACTATATTTTGTCATAAAATATATGGTTTCGTGCATTCTTCTCTCAAACACCATTACCTTACATTTCTCTACATTGACCTTTAACTTTCTTTTTTCGCATACCCTGTCAAAGTCTGTGACCACTCTCTGAAGTTCTTCCATATTATCCGCCAACAAGACTGCATCGTCCGCATGTAGGCATGTTAAAATCTTCCACACTCTTCCCTCTGATTCCAGCCTAGCTCCTACACCCATTGATCCCGCCCTACATTCTCTAATAACTCCATCCATGTATATATTGAACAACCAAGCTGACATGACACATCCCTGTCTTACTCCTACATTAACATCAAAACTTTCACTTAACTTATCTCCTACCTTCACATTTGCTATTGCATTCCTATAGAAAGATTTTACTGCCATTAGCAACTTTCCTCCCACACCATATACTGTTAACACATCCCAC
Source organism: Paralithodes platypus (assembly GCA_032716605.1). NCBI lineage: Eukaryota > Metazoa > Arthropoda > Malacostraca > Decapoda > Lithodidae > Paralithodes > Paralithodes platypus. The sequence continues at coordinate 5,938,151 of CM064502.1, forward strand.
AGACCCTCCCAATCTACTTTGTCATAGGCTTTTTCCATATCCATGAATGCTGCATAGTTTTCTGTTCTTCACCAGATACTTCTCTACCAACAAACACATTGAGGCTATTTGGTCAACGCAGCCCCTGCCCTTTCTAAAACCTCCCTGCTCCTCGCCTATTTTGTCATCTGTTATCTTCTGTAGTCTCTCTGTTACTACTCTTCCGTATACCTTTCCATTTATGCTAAGCAAGCTAATTCCCCTATAACTCTTGCACTCCTCTTTACTACCCTTCCCTTTGTACACTGCTTTCCTCCAGTCCTCTGGTTCACTCTCCTTTTCCCATGCTAATTTACATAACCTATGCATTATGTCAACAGCTTCTTCTCCACCATATCTTAGCATTTTACCTGGGATGTTATCTACTCCAGCAGCTTTGCACATTTTAAGTCTATTGATTGCTTCTTTTACTTTGTTTCTGTTTATCTGTCTTTCATCTACTCTGTTTATTCTACCTCTCTTTATTCCCATGGATGAGGTTTTTGCCTTCCCCCTACTCTTTACAGCTAAGCTACTAAAATGATCTTTCCACACCTCCACCACACCATCACCCTCTACCACCTCCCCATTCATTTCCCTCATCCTACCACCTGAGACACTCTGGCTTCTTTCACAGCTCTGTAGTATGTTTTCTTGTCATTCAGAAACTGTTCACTAATATTTTTCCCATATTCCTCATCTGCCTTCCTTTTAGCGTCTTGTATCGTCCTCTTTACTCTTTGTTTCAAGTTCTTATATTCTTGTTTCCTCGCATTTCTAGTTTCTCTAGGTATATTCTTTTGCAGCATACTCTTTCGTAACTTTCTTCTTTTTCGCTATTTCTTCTATCTCTTTGCTAAACCATGCATTACCTTTCATTTTCCACATTTTAAATTTGTTCTTGCCACATACTTTTTCAGCTGCTTTAATCATGGAGTCTCTTGTACCTTTCCATACTTCGTCTACAGTATTTCCCAGATCTATCATATCGTCCATGCCTTTTACAGTCTCTTTCAGCATGTCCCTGTATTTTGTTGCATTACATTCTTCAGTTAGTTTTCTCACATTTATTCTCTACTGTCGGTTTATTCTCTTTCCTCTCTTATTTCCACTGCTTCCTTTTCCTCACTTTTGTCAGCACTGTATAGTGTTCTGATCCCGTCAGCATCCCTCGTACAGCTTTCGAGTCTAAAATTCTTTCTTTTAGCCCAGAGTCAATTAGAGATTTCTGTTCCTGCTCACCTTCACCTCTGTGCCATGTATATCTATGAATGTGACGATGCTCAGAAAATGTGTTAGCCAGAAACATTTCTCTCTCCGCACATATATCAAGGAGAAAGTCACTATTCATATTCCTACCCTCCACACCCCATTTACCCACTATACTTTCTATCCTATTTTCCAACTCTACCATTCATGTCACCCAGTAAAATTACCTGTGTACGGTCGCGCTAATAAGTCATGTCCCAGCTGTCATTACGTTTGGCTTCCTCTGTGCTGTATTAATGTCTGTCAGATGTTGAATAGGGTGGGTAAGTGTAGAAACATGTGTGTATATTTCACTCGATATGAAGAAATGAAGCCTTAGATATTGCTGATACCAATTATTGATCAAAACATACTTGGTGCCGAGACATCACTTATTAACGTGATTGTACACTCTTGCCTTTCTCTTATACATTTGTTGACTTTACTCCAAAACTTTCTATTTTCTTCCACACCTTTCCCAGTTTCTTGGTTGACCGGTGCATACACACACATAAAAGTATATCTATATATCCCGATCTTACACTCACACCACACAGTTATCGAGTCCACGCATCCATAGTTTTTTTACACACTTCTTCAACCTGTCTGACAATATTACGGCTACTCCTTCCTTTTTCTTACGTTTATATCCTGCATCCAATCCAGACCAGACAACTCATCCTTCCCCACCCCACAATTCATGGTCACTCTCACCATCCCACACTCTGAAAACAACAGGTGTGTCTCACTCACCCCACACACATCAACACTTCCATCTAAGACTATTCATGCTATTTAGGTGTTGATTTTTTCCTGGTGAGCGACAGCTAGCCTGTAATTTAGGAGAACACATTTTGCAAAGACCAATGTACAAATTTATCTAGAAAGGGGGATCTTAGGGATGTTTTTTAAAGCTTGAAACTATAAAAATAGTAGATATATAAAGCTTGAAACCCATCTCCAAGAGTTAAATTTGTACATTGTTGGTAGAAAAATATCTTGGCTGAAGGTCGGTTCCTCCTAAATTACAGGCTCGCTTTTGCTCGCCATGAAAAAAATAGACACCTAAATGCCACAATGACAATGGACCTTCGGATCATTAGTTTGGCAATATTAATACCTTTAGCCCCATTTCTTTGTCAATAATAAGACCTTTCGTGCCATTTTGTTGCAAGTACCCATACTTACTGTCTTGATAGCGTAATGCATAAGTGCGCGGAATTTCGGTGTGAGTGTCCTAGGTTTGAGTCCTTGGAGTGCCACATGTATTTGTTGATTTCATTAATTGAGTTCAGAAGTGAAGTTGGTTGGTGAAAAAATATAGTTACATATATATCCTGTTCCAAATATAGTTACATATATATCCTGTTCCAAATTGTGAGCTCTAACCTATACAACTCAAAAATGGCTAGAGCAAATGGACTGTAAATTTCCACACCTACCAGTATTCCCTGGCAAGCCACGGCATAGTCGGTAGAGCATTGGCTACTGATCAAAGGGTCGACGGATCGAGTCCTCACTGTCAAAATGTTATTGGTAGATGTCAAGCCCGGGCAACTTGACCTAGCGATTCGTGACAAACGCCTAATGTTCATGGCCACCCCTCTCGGGAATTACGGCGGCTGTCTTCCTCTCTCTCTCTCCCCCCCCCCCCCAAAAAAAAAAATAATAATAATCCATGTCTGACCTTACCCTATCTATATGCTCAGGCCTAATCCCCATTTTTTTTTTTTTTTTTTAACCAAATAGAAATATTTGCTGGATTACTTTAGTGGTTTGTGAGTTATAGAGGTTAATGTTCAAGAGTGTTGGCTTACTTATTTGGAACAGGGTGTTGTGTGTGTATTTGTATGTGTGTGTGAACGGTATTAACCCCTTCACACAATTATTGTCCTCTCTCCCTCCCTGCCCACCCCGAACCAACTTCCAGAAGCACATCCATACTCATATCTCTCGCCAATCCATCCACTCACTCACAGACAACACGCAGCTGCATGCACGACCTCCCGAAATCCATCCTTCCGAATCCTCCCTCCCTCGCGAGGACAGAGTCCACCTGGCCAGGCTGAGATGCGGACACCATCCAGCTCTCCTGAGCTATCAGAAGAGACTGGATGACTCCGTTGTCGACGCCTGCCCGGGATGTAACACAGCACCCCATACCATTAAACACATCATAGAAGACTGCATTTCACACAACCACTTACGCCAACAACACAACCTACACTCAATGAGAGCTCTGTGGGAAAGCCCGATCGTGGCCATGGCCTTCCTCAGGGACTCGGGGCTGTTCGGCCAGGCAGCTTAGGGAACAACAACAACAACAACAACCCCTTCTGTACCGGCGACGTCTTTTTCATTATATAGTGGTAACTATTAGACGGTTTTATTCAGTTTAAAAAGGGGCCTCCAGCAATTAACAGGCTTTGAACCATCTATATTATGAAATCAGTTTGTGTGTCTGTTTGTCTGTGTGTGTTCTTAATAGGCGGCCACAGTTTTGGACCTGGGGAGCTGAAACTTTGCATGTGGGTGTCAATTGACCTGGGTCAGGTCATAGAGGGGGCGAGGCCACGATCGGAGGTCATTTCGAGGCCAAAATTGAAACAAAAACATGAAAAAAATGGCCGTTTGGGGCAGAACGAGGCCTCCGATCGAAAAGGTGTATGGAACGAAAGTTGTTCGCAGCCTCCCAAAATGGGGGTACGGATGAGGTCAGATCCAAAATCGGAGGTCATTTAGCGGGCGAAATCGAGGTCGCCGTTTAATGAGGCACAGGGAGGTCGAGGCCGGTAATTATGGTAGTAGTAGTATTGTGATGATTGTGGTAGTAGTGATTGATGATGGTGATTATGGTAGTAGTAGTGGTGGTAGTACCCGGGCAACGCCGGGTACCCCAGCTAGTCTCACTTAAACCTTTTTACTACCACAGATCCTTCTTAAACTGCACAAAATTGTCTAAATATAGCTAGAATACATTATAAACACGTCGCCAGTACAGAAGGGGTTAAGTGAGAAAGGTTTATGTGTCAGTTTATATATTTATTTCATATAATTTTATTTTCCTCCCTAGACCTCCATCAAGCATAATTAATTATCCTCAAGATCCCCCTTCAAGATAAATTTGTACCCGGCCAAAGGCCGGTTCCTCCAAAATAACAGGCTCACTATCGCTCGTCAGGAAAAATAGACACCTAAATGGTACGATAGCTTTTGATATTGATTAAGAAATGGGACGAAAGGTCTTGAAATCGCCAAATTAATGGAGTGAATGTCGTAAAATCTAAAAACTAATAGGGTTATAAACATGAGGGAGAAGGGGGTCCAGAAATAGCAAGCACTCCCCTTTAAGCTACATGACCATGAGTTAGAGGGGGTGGTAATGGATAGAATTACAAAACAAACTAACTTGTAGAAGGTTAGGTATCAAGAGTATCAGTGATGAGATGTGTACTAGTAGGCTTGGATGGTTTGGACATGTGGAGAGCTGAGGAGAAGGTTAGGTATCAAGAGTATCAGTGATGAGATGTGTACTAGCAGGCTTGGATGGTTTGGACATGTGGAGAGCTGAGGAGAAGGTTAGATATCAAGAGTATCAGTGATGAGATGTGTACTAGTAGGCTTGGATGGTTTGGACATGTGGAGAGCTGAGGAGAAGGTTAGGTATCAAGAGTATCAGTGATGAGATGTGTACTAGCAGGCTTGGATGGTTTGGACATTTGGCAAGGATGGATGAACTAAGCAGGGTGAAAAGATGCAAGGTCATGAATGTGTGGGGAGCTGCACCAAGAAAGACATGGGATCGGACTTTGCGGTCTGATCTTAAATCAAAGAACCTTGACAAGTAAGGCAGCTCTTAACTCAGTTGCCTGGAACGCCGCCATTACGATGTGAGACCGGGATCCCACTTCATGTGGAGCACTCGTTCTATACATTTGTGTATTAGTTGGTATGGTGTTGGTCTGCTACTCTACAGGCTCGGGTTAGAGTCTCGGCCAGGTCATACACCAAAAATGTTAAGAGATAAATTATTAGTATTAGTAATAATATACCCCCCTGGTACTACTCTCCTTGGCGGGCTTCGCGGCGACTGGGGCTTGATGGGGGAGGGCTAGAGTTATTTCCCTCCCTCTCCCCTCGAGCTTTGTCATCAGCTTGACCAATTTTGAGTAGTTTTTCTTTCCTCATTCTATGTTTTTCCCCTTCTATTCTTATTCTGGCCCATTCGGCTCTCCTCGGGAAGCCTATATCTCATGTCTCCCTGGCCTGGCTAGGTAGTTGACTCCTGACCCGTTTTGTCTCTTCGGTTGCTGATGTGGCTGAACTGACTTGATTCCCATCGGTAATGCATTTTTTGCTTCTCGATGTGATTATTATTTGTGTAGTGTACTGTATTGTGTTTTTGTTTGTTTTTAGCTTGTAACTATGTTTTGTTGTATTGGACTTACTATTTTTTTATTATTATTATTATTATTATTATTATTATTATTATTATTATTATTATCATTATCATCAGTAATAACAAGGTGGTATATATTCCCAGGACTAAGGACCTATGCAGTATCCAGTTGTTGTTGTTGTTCCCCAAGCTGCCTGGCCGAACAGCCCCAAGGCCCCGAGTAAGGCCAAGGCCATAAATGAGCGCCCCCACAGAACCCTCCCTGCCGACCACAATAAAGCCTGGGTGACCGAAGCCACTCCATGGCGGGGAGCTGAGAGGGTGCGTAAACGCCCGGGAAACCAAAGCCCCACCCAGGGCCCTGTGCCCCTCAGCAATTATGAAGAGAAAGTTGAGGGGCAAAGGAATAATGTGACGCTTTAGCTTCCAATCTTGGTAGATTGGGAGGTCAATCCACGAAAGAGACGCCGTCACTTGAGATCTAGAAAATATATAAGTAAAAGGAACAGTCAGAGTAAGCTATGGGTATGGCAGAGATCGCTCAGGTATCCAGTTGAAGAAGACGGCTCCCCCAGAACCCAAGATCATCATCATCATCATCTCCTGACGCCTTGAAAACCCCTGGTGAAGGATGGCCATGGCGGAACATCACCTGGAGTATAAAGCCGGTATCACACGAGCGCTTTTTCACTCAACTTTTATCCGTAACACTGGTCTGGCAGCTTATGAGGTCAACATTTATAATATTTTGGTTGCCTAAATTCATCTAACAAGTCTAGTTTCCGATACCAGTGTAAATTATTCCAGAAATGTTGCCAGAAAAATGTTGCTCATCCATTGTTGACTAATATAGGTTTGATTCCCAGAGGGAAGTAAAGAAAACCTAATATTTAGTAGCCCCGTAATCATTGACGATATGCCTATTAGTATAATAGTCTCCCTTCAAACGCGTCGCCAGTTTTGAATCTACCGCGCGGGAGGACAGGGAGTACAACTTCATAAGTGCAACGCGTATTCTCTTATGGAATCGTCTTTATGATTGGGTACTCTACGAAAAAAACTCGTAAAAAAGAAAAAAGAAAAATTAACTTAATAATTGCTATACTCAAGCTTCCCAACTGCGTGGATTTCTTGCGAGTGGATTCCTGACGCTGGCCCTTTAGCGTCTAAACTTCCTTCACTTACATATCAAGATTCAACTAAAAAATCCAGCGAATGGGAAGGGGATGGCAGGGAGGGCACTAGCATCGTCAATGATTACGGGGCCCTACTAAATATTAGGTTTTCTTTACTTCCCTCCGGGAATCAAACCTATAATTTAATTGTGGCCCCTCCATCATTGACGATATGCTAAGACTGGAGGGGGACATTCGTGACCAATATCAAAACCACCAACCCAAATACCATAGGTAACAGTGAATCCGTATAACAATTTAAGTATTTTTATTGCTTTCATACAATAATATAAAAATATAAAAGAAGGTAAGCAGTGCGTTACTTTGAAGAAGAACTTCTTGTACATGATTGGACCTTCACTTTAGATCTATTGCATGTTAAGTGAGAACATTCTTGTACTCTAGAACTCTAATCCTTAGGATCATGTTCTGACCTTAAAATTATTTGTACAATAAAATCTGTTTGTACATTTTTGTTAATACTATAATACTATCTAGATACAACTATGATAGATTTCTTAAAATAAAATAAAAATATGATTAACTGTATAACCAGTTCTATTAACTGTATAACCAGTTCTATTAACTGTATAACCAGTTCTATTAACTGTATAACCAGTTCTATTAACTGTATAACCAGTTCTATTAACTGTATAACCAGTTCTATTAACTGTATAACCAGTTCTATTAACTGTATAACCAGTTCTATTAACTGTATAACCAGTTCTATTAACTGTATAACCAGTTCTATTAACTGTATAACCAGTTCTATTACTGTATAACCAGTTCTATTAACTGTATAACCAGTTCTATTAACTGTATAACCAGTTCTATTAACTGTATAACCAGTTCTATTAACTGTATAACCAGTTCTATTAACTGTATAACCAGTTCTATTAACTGTATAACCAGTTCTATTAACTGTATAACCAGTTCTATTCATATCACAGCGTGTGATTTATCACAAACCGGCGGAAGGGTTCTAGTGGGTCTTAGGGGTATTTTGCACATACCCCCCCCCCCTTTTTTCAACCGAAGAATAACATAAAAACAAATAGCACTTGGACTGCTAGACCCGTTGCCGTAATGCGACACAGGTCCGCTTTGGCTTCAGGGCGACCGACAGGTGTCGCGTAAGGAATGTGTGATTAGACGCCCACAACTGAGTGTTGGCTATGTCGTTAATGGAAATTTTTTGCATAAGCCGGAGGGAGACAGCCCACTTTCTAATGTCGTGGGCTCTACCTATTACGCCGGGATTACTTTCCTTAATTACATCTACGAGTAAAGAAGCCAATTTCCTTCTCGTGACGCGATTACCTGTCTGGTTAACCGATAGGAAGCCTGGTTGTAGAGGTTGTGCAATCCTCATAAACTTAATTAAAGCTTGTACCGGGCATAAGATGTGTTGCGTATTTCCACGTTTAACCCTCCAGCCCCGGCTATGTATTCCATATATATTCCCCGAAATCCGGGGGTTATGGCCGAAAAACGTCTACGCCTAGGCTACCGCATCTTTGTTATTTGGCTTGCTTCCGCATTCCCGCACACCCCCAAGCGTAGATGTGTTTCGTACCTGTAGAATGGCGTTAAGTAGAGCTCTCTAAGTCAACTGGTTCAGTTGTGATGATGATTTCATTGGAGATAACTTTATGGCAAAAACAGACACTTTACACTACTTTTCGATACTTAACAATAACATACAGGCAGACACGAACAAGCGACGCACTCCTTCTTGTGGCCGGAGATGCGGGGCGTCGGTCCAGCCGGCTGTCGTTTACATGCGTCGGACGTACGCCTCGCACACCAAGCTTACAGGTTTTGAGCTCATGGGTGTTTAAGAGCCCTTCCGGGTAGCTCGGGTGTTTTTTATGGGTGTTTAAGAGCCTTTCCGGGTCTGAAGGGTTAAGCGCCGGGACTGAGAATTCTGAGAAACGTGATCACAATGTTCGTTTTTGGCAATAAAAGTAGGAGACGGCGCGATCTGCACATGTTCGTGCAGTCTCCCAAACCTGAGACAATTTGGCTCGTTACTCATCGCCGCCAGCTCTGACACTGTTACTTGTCGCCAAAGCCATAAGGAACACAGCCTTTTTTAATACTCACTCAAAATCCGGCGCATGGTTAAACTTGTGCGACTGAAGTAATGCTAACGCTTTGTCTAGCGACCAGGTAGGCATGAGCTGGCGTGGTGGTGGACGTAGTTTAAAACATGCTCTCATGAACCCTTTCTCCTCCGCCAGTGGTATGGAGAGACCAGTTAGGTCGAAAAAGGGATTTCTAATGGCAGATAAGTGATTCTTTAAAGTAACAACTGAGAGGCGCCTCTGTTCAAACAAATAATCTATGTATTTAAAAATTAAAGCCACTGCGGCATCAGATTGCGCTGTTTCTACTATCCAGGTTGTGAAAGTTTTCCAATGTGATTGGTACTGTCTCCTGGTTGACAGAGTATATTGATTCAGAAATTTACTAGTGACACTTTGCCCATACCGGGTTAGCCATTTTGCATTGTAAATGTCCATAAGGCAAAAGTTAGCGAGGTCTGAAGGTTGCCAATTGTCTCCAAGTGGAATGCAGAGACCGGAAGTGACACCGGGTTCCTGCACCACGTGAGTAATTGGTGATACCACATTTGGGCCGGCCACATTGGCGCGATCATCGAGACTATGCCCCGGTAACCCTGTGGTTTGTGAACTACCCGACACATGAATGAAGCGTCTGGAGGCGGAAAAAGATAGATTGAATTCCACTTGTTCCAGTCCTCCAATAAAGCGTCTGGACCCCCCGCCGGAGTTCTTGCCCGGCGGGTCAGATAGAGGGGAAGTCTGTGATTCCCTTCCGCCGCAAATAAATCCACTTGTGAACGGTATGGCTCTGCAATCATCTTGTTGAAGACGTTTTGCTTGAGAGCCCATTCTACTAGGGTGCTCTGTCTCCGAGACCAGGCGTCCGCCCAGATGTTCGCTATCCCCGGGAGGTAAGATGCATGGAGATGAATGCTTAGCGATTCGGCCAGAGCAAAAATCTGTTCTGATACTTCCATCAACTCTTGAGACCTCATTGACCCTTGATTTTGAATGCAGTGAACTGTAGTCAAGTTGTCCATTCTGAATGCAATTGACTTCCCGTGTAGGGAGGCGCCGTGAGCTTGAAGGAAAAATAATGGGACTAGAAGCTCTTGTTTGTTGATGTGAAAAGTTACGTCTTAGGACCAGAGACCCTGAGCTTGGCGACCTAGATTTGACTGATAACCCCAACCTATTACCCCTGAAGCGTCAGTGTCTACCCATACCGTAGGTGGAGGAGAAACCCATGTCATTATCGAGTACAATGTTTCGGTCTTTGCCCAGACCGATAGTAAGTTGTGAATTAATCGAGGAATCGGCCATAGCTTTCCCGCCGGCAATAGTGGGAAAAATGTGTTGCCTTCGATGATTAATCTCTTGACTTTCAACCGGCCCAACTTCAAAGTTAATTGGATCCAGTTGAGTGAACCGACTGGGGACTCCAACGATTTCCTCGTCGTATTCAGACTGCGGAGAAAAAGAAACGGTTTCCTGCGAAATCTGTTGCGATTGTCCACACTCTGAGTAAGAGTCCGATCGGCAGTGTTCCAAACCAGTCCTATCTACTGAATTTCTCTTGTGGGAACAAGGAGCGACTTTGCCAAGTTGACCTTGAACCCTAGAGTTTGTACATGATTTAATACTAGTTTGACATGAAATTGACATAACTCCTCTGACTCCGCCACTACTAGCCAGTCGTCTAGATACCACCACACCTTGATACCTTGGGCTAGCAAGGGCATCAGGGCCTGCCGGACTAATTTTGTAAAGATTCTTGGTGCCAGGTTCAAACCGAAAGGCATTCTCTGAAAGACGTAAGTCTCAAGGCGAGGAATTATTGGAACCGTTTGTTTATGGGGACATGCCAATAGGCGTCTTTCAGGTCTAATGAACACATCCAGCCTTGCGGCGGGAGTGCGAGCCTGATTTGATTCACTGTAAGCATCCTGAAGGGTGTATTGTGAATATACGTGTTCAGACGCGAGAGATCTACTACTGGTCGCATCTGCACACTGTCCCTTTTCGGCACTAGAAATAGTCTGGAGGTGAAAACAGGGCAAGTTGGATCTACTCGGACAATGATTTGCTTGTTGATCATTTCCTGAACAAGCGACTCCACCTCTAAAGAAACATTGTTGACTTCTAGAGTTTGACGTAAACGAGGTCGCCGGAGCCACTTCCAAGATATGCCTTTGCTTGTCACTGTCCTGGCCCATGACCGCCGGGGCCAAGCCCTGCGACATGCTCGGAACGACCCAGTTTCTGTACTGGATCTGTTCTGTAGGACAACTCTCGGGTCCAACTCGCCTGTGGCAGGCCCTGGGAGAGAGAGAGTGTAGTTGACTAGTTTTTTGGTGGTGGTGGCGGCGGAGTGGGGTTAGACTGCTGGCTAGGTTTGGCATGCGGCTGACCTTGAGCAGGCTTCTGGTATGACTTACCCCTATAGCCTGACTGTTTACCCTGCTTGTGTCTGTGCTGAGTACCTCCCTGTTGTTGAGGAGGCTTGGGTTCTCGAAATGACTGTTTAGTCTGAGTAGGATGGGGCTTCCCGCCGCTATTAGGTTTCGAGTAAGGTTTCTTAAAGGCCTCTTTCTTTGACTGGGAGGTACTCTGCTTCCACAAGTCTACCAAATTGAAAACAATACTCCATGTTTCCGGTGGAAGAAGTGGTGCAGTTAATACCGGTGAGAGAGTTACTCGGCGGGCTATATCCTTACTTCTTTACCAAGTACATCCGTAAATCCTGTCTTGCTCTAACCGCCTCCATGATAGCTACTCTAATATCACCTAAGGATTGAATAGAATTTTGTAGGAGGAGCCTGCGTGACAAATCCGAGGCTTTCCTCACATGTTGGTCTGATATGGCTGTTATAGTTCTCGTGAGTGACTGGGCAACCTGGCGACTGACGAGGTATTGAGAGAACATTCTATACGCTTTATTGCGTAGCTTAAAGTGTCTGTCTAAGTGAGCCGGAGGGGGTGTGGCAAAAGGTTCATGCAGGTTGTAAAGTGATAGCTTGGGAGCTGCCAGGAATTCAAATAAAGCAGGTGACACGTCGCCTGCTTTGTTAACAGGTAACGAGAACCATGAGTGAACTTCCTGCGGTACTTGATGGGAGGATTTAGTGGTAATAGTAGATGCAAAAACCTGCGCCTCTAGTTCCCAGTCCACCCACGGACCCACACCTACCTGCCCCACCTGCAAGACTGGTGTGTTTGTTTGATCTAGTGCCGGGACTGTATCCAGTTCCGGCGTCAGTGCATGTAGAGCTTTTATATCATTTACGCCGTCATTCTTAGACCAGTCGGCAAACAGTTTTTCAGATGAGGCCGGAGGTATCGCCGGGAAGGCTGAATACACAAAGAAATCAGCGCCATAAACAGATGGGATGGCCTTAATGGTGACATCTAGTAACCTACCTTGGGCATCCTTAGCTCCTAATTTTCTACTCTTACTAACCTCAATGGTCCAATCACTAGGTACCGGAAGTTCCCCCGATACGGTAGCTTGTGCCCGGTGCGGTTTCTGAGGAATTGACTGAACCCATGAGCAATCCGGTCCATAAAGAAGAGGCATAGGGCCTCTTCTCTGTGGAGGTTTATCAAGAGGGGGAAGAGTAACGTTTGTAATGACACGGACATTAGTGGTAGTCAAGGAGGCCGACACTATCGTGCTACTAGCCGTGGCAGTCGCCGGAGTAACGGTAACCGAAGGCAAAGAGGAATGGGGATGTGAAACACCTGAGGGCTGTAACGGCCTTACCGTAGACTCAAGTGGGGGAACTACCGCTGTGCTAGTGGAAGGAGCTTGAGAAGAAGGAATCTTATGTTGTTGTACAGTAAACCCTCGCCATCTCGGACCTCTAGAGGTCGGAAACCCGTACAAGCCGGACTGACTACGGCCTCTCGGACATGTACTTCCGTATTTCGGACATTTCCGTCATCGTTCCGACAGTGTCCGACGTTGTCGGATGACGCCCTCACGTCACCGGGCAATAAGGGTGAATATCCGACAAACAGAAGGGACGTCCGACGCCATCTACATCCGGGGCAAATTTTCGTTGTGTGAACTATTAGTTATATGGGATTAATTAGGTTAGGTCCGAACCATCAGGATATAGGGTAAGACGGGGTAATTTCGCCGCGGCGCTAATAATTTGCATTCAAACACCGATATCTCCGAAACTATTGCATGGATTCGGCTGCAGTTTGGCTTAGGTTGTAGAGCAGTTTTGGTTTAGGTTGTAGAGCAAGTTTGGTTTAGGTTGTATGGATAGTTTGGCTTAGGTTGTAGATCTAGTTTGGCTTAGGTTTTGTTGTAGTTTCGCAGGGCCTGGAGCCGGGGCTAGCGGAGCGTCTGACGGTATGGTCGGGGGTGTTTGTGGGTGGTTTATATGTGTGTATGTTTGTTTGTATATTTGCGTGTGACACAGTGTTGGCAGTAGCCGTCAGCTGCTGCCTGGTACTTTGTACTAGCAACCTACACGCCGCACCCACACGAGACACGTCCACACCCGCACTAAATACTTCCACACCCGTAGGCCTAATAAATACGTCCACAACCGCACTAGACACATCCACACCTGCACTACAACTCCACACCCGCAATAGACACAAAGGCACATAGGCCTACACGTGTGACACACCTGCATCTCTGCCCGCCCTGTTCAGTTGTGTGCGTGTGCGTGCAACGTTTTTCTATTGGCATGTTTAGTGTCAGTTTGGGTTTGTGAATGTTTTCATTGCTTTTACCTGCGTGCTAGTGTTTTGTCTGGCCATTATTCATATAATGTTATCTAGTTTACTAGCTAGATGATGCGTAAAATAGGTCGCGGCGAAATTACCCCGCCGGGCGGAGTAATTTCGCTGCGAGAGTGACTTTTTTCAAAAATTCGGCAGCATGACCAAAACATTATATATTTTTTTCGTTTTTTGGGTATCTATAGCAGAAAGGCTGAATGTGTAGATAAAAAATTAAAAATGTAAAAATTCCATTTGTGGCAGTTTCTATTTGTCAAAATACGCGACTTCGGCGAAATTACCCCGTCTTACCCTACCCCTACAATGTTTGTAAACACCAAATAAAAGTTATAATAAATTGTTATAATTAATCAATGATATACAGTAAACCCCCGCTAACTATAAGGGTAGTAATTGTCATTAATATGATAAATTTCACATGAAAAAAAAAAACACTAATCCCTCCCCTCCCTGTCCCAAGCCTCAACTCCGACCCCATTACTGTGATGATGTTGATAAGCCTATCTTATTTATTATTTATCTATGTGCTGGAAGGATATTATATTTTCAATTCCATCACATCACATTAGAAATGATTCAAAGATTACAAAAAAGTTCAAATAAGACATAGTTATGTTAATGTATAAGGGAGTTAGGTAGATGAATTAGAGAGATAGATAGATAGAAAGAGAGTGTATATCGAGGGAACAAAACAAAACAAAAAATCTATCAAACGTAAATCTTCGGTCTCTGCTCACAGGGAGGGGAGGGTTGAAATATTTTGTTGACTATCTTATTTATTATTTATCTATGTGCTGGAAGGATATTATATTTTTCAATTCCATGCATTAGAAATTATTCAAAGATTACAAAAAGTACAAATAAGACATAGTTATGTTAATGTATAAGGGAGTTAGGTAGATATGCATTAGAGAGATAGATAGATAGAAAGAGAGTTGCAGTGGGGGAGTGAGGGATTTTATGTGGAAAAAAGCTAAAAATACCCTGGCAAAAAACTTCGAACCATCGGTTAATCTCGAAAAAATTCGTAAAGTCGAGCCAAAGCGTTTGTTGTGCAGGCAAGGGGTAGTACTATGCAACCTTCGTTAAAGTGAAAATTTGTTGCAAGAGTGTTCGTTGTGCAGGGGTTTACTGTACCGTGTTTTGTATTACAGATAATAGGGTTGTCTTCGTTTTCTAGGTTGACGCGTACGTCTCTCTTGAGGTCGGATTTTTTCCGTAGTTTCCGATTTCATTGTTGTCTCGGACGGACATTGGTTAGGTCGGATTTTATCCTCTGTTAGGTCGGACACAAGCCGGACTCCGGACATCTCGATTTTCGGTCATCTCGGACTGGGTCTCCCCCCAATTAGTCCGAGATAGCGAGGGTATACTGTATTACTCTGTGGAGAATATCATGTAGTTCCTCAGTAGTTACACAGATATCGTGGGCTCCCCGAGAGGACTGAGACCCACCTTCTGACTCTACTTGACATTAATAGGTTGAGCTGAGGACAAATTTATGTTTTCCGGCTCCCCTGGTAGTTCTATCACTTCTGGTGTTGGCGGCCGGGGGTTAATAAATGGTTCCGGCGGTGGCCACACCAAATCTGGGACTGACGAGGGTATAATATCTATTTGGTCAATTTCCCTGTCCTGAACGTTAACTTGTGAAGGTTCTGAGTGTCTCCAGATCCCCCGGCTTAGTGCCGCGGGTGGCTGGGAGTCCTGTATCACCTGAGAGTTATCAAAAATTTGATATGAGCAAGACGGAGAACCCCTATACTGATCCGCTAACACTCTGTAAACCAGAGGACCTTTACGTGGCACATAACAACTTAGGAATGGCAAATGTAAACTCTTGTGGCTCACTCAATGATTGTTCATCCCTGTGACTAGACTCCATCCCCTCCGCTCCTATCTCCAAGCTGTCAGATTGGACGTTAGACATTAAAGAGGTAGGAGTGGAGGGAGGTGGCCGCGACCCCGGTAATGGCTGGGGACGCGGTTGTGAAATAACCGTACGTGCACTTAATTGACTGGAAGTGGACAGCGTTGAGGAAGCAGAACCCTCCTTCCGGCGTTTCGTAGACCTCGAGGACTCGGCGGAAGAATGTCGGGATTGATTTCTAGGGGATCTAGACCGTGATCTAGATTTGCGCTTTGGTGAAGGCGACCGTCTCCTCTTAGATCGGGGGGGGGGTCGGCTCAGCTCGGCGGTGTCACTTTCACTACTTGTCACTACCTGCTTGGATAGTACTTTAGATTTAATTTTGGGTTTGACTGACTTCGCTGGAGCTGGCTTAACTAATGGAGATTTAATGACTAGGTTTTCCCAGAGCTCCTCGTCATCACAATGGAGAGCTTTATGAGCAGTGTCTTACGCATAAGCGTTAAATGTTGACTTGATCTCTTTCAAGGCTGCTAAGCAAGACAAATCTCTCTTATAAAAAAACGCCGCTTGTAACTCAGAGCACACGGCACACCGTTGAGACACCCATAGTCCTCTTGAGCGATCAAGGCACTTTACACATTTTATACATAAATCGTGGGCAAAAACTGGTAATAATGAGCAAGTGGGAGTAGAGCAAAGGTCAAAGCGAGGCATGATGGAGCTAGGGACCCCCCCCCCCCTGCCGGAAGCGGTTACTCCTCTGCTGCCGGGACCGCTACTACTGAAGTGATGAGACTCTGGAAATAGAACATTTCTAGGAATCAATCCTCATAAGGATAACCTGAGAGGTGTTCATACATCCTATCTTAAGTCCGCCGGAAAGTTAGTTATAGCCACTGCCAAGCTAACCTTCCACTAGACCTGGTAGAAAGACCCCGGGTCTCTCCTTTTATCCCACAAAATGAACTGCTTACCTGTGACTAAGTGTCACTGGCCTAAACGACCTCAAGCGTTGGACTATCCTTGACTATTAGCACTAGATGGATTGTTAATACGCTTCATGACTTGAGTCATGGTTAAGCTCACTTAACTGTTACGCCGGGCGATAGAAGTTACTGAATGATGCTATCGGTCAGGGCGAGTTCACTCGGCGGGCCAAGTTGACTCCCTTAAGAATCTTGCAAATTCAGCACACCACGCCGGGACATTTGGTTTGTTTCTTATCGTCTGAGACGAGAAAACGCCGGCTCTTTTGAGAAAGCCGCCGGAAAAACGAACCAAAATTTTGAGAGGTTAGGACTTATATGGGAAAGTCTAAACCTCTGAAAACCCCACCACATAAGCGGGACGTCTCCCAAAAACCCCTGAAGCATGAAAGCACACATTCCAAACACAAATATATATCGGGTATAATATTAGGCTTACACATATAGAGCTTAATATATCATTCATAAATAACCCCTAGCCTAAGTTGGAGACCCCTAATAAGGCTGACCATGAGGTAATGACGAAACATCAAAGTGGCAGCAACTCGACGCTCCGAAGACCCAGCAGCAGCAGCACATGGAGAAGAGGCCTGCGTAAGGGGCCCAAGCGCAGATACGGACTCCAGAAGATTCCACACAACGTGTGGCAACCCTTGAACTGGAGCACCTGCTAGAATAAACTATGCAACTACCTCATAATGATGGCCTGAAGCATAAACTTGCGGAATGGTAGCCTCCTAAATAACTATCAAAAGCGAAAGGCGCAACACAACACATACTATAACAAACATGGCGCAATGATCCTGGGGACACATAGGTGCCTGTTACAATAGTACCCTAACTTACACACCTCCTGCGGATGTACCAATGGGGTAGTCTGTGCTAGCTAATCTAAAAACATGTTCAATACAACTCAGATGTATACGAATGAGCAAGGACTCACTAGAACTGATCGAACGAAGAATGAAGCCGGAGCACAGTGTAACCCACCCACACGTAACGGACGCGGGAGGTGGAAGGAAGTTTAGACGCTAGAGGGCCGGCGTCAGGAATCCACTCGCAAGAAATCCACGCAGTTGGGAAGCTTGAGTATAGCAATTATTAAGTTAATTTTTATTTTTTATTTTTTTACGAGGTTTTTTCGTAGAGTACCCAATCATAAAGACGATTCCATAAGAGAATACGCGTTGCACTTATGAAGTTGTACTCCCTGTCCTCCCGCGCGGCAGATTCAAAACTGGCGACGCAGCGTTTGAAGGGAGACTATTATACTAATAGGCATATCGTCAATGATGGAGGGGCCACTATTAAATAATATCTCGTGTGATACCGACTTTAGGAATAAATAACATGTACAGAAAATTGAAGTCCTTATTATTTTGAAAAGTAATAGAAAAAGATCACAAGCTACAGCAAAATGAAATGAAGCTAAACTTATATAGAAAAAGTAATGAAAATACAAAAATAAGCCCTACATATTACGGATCATATTTTGAAAAGTAGTAGAAAAGATCAAAAGCTACAGAAAAATGTAATGAAGATAAAAATATATAGAAAAGTAATGAAGATAAAAATATATAGAAAAGTAATGACAAAAATTTATGAGAATACAAAATTAGGCCCTACAAATTATGGATTTCGATTTTGACGGGGCCTTCCTAGAGGGCCCAGGAGACCTGTTTTTTGGACTTTAAAAGTCCTCTGTAGCCCAAACTATAAGTCCTAAGAAATTCTACTTGGTGCCATTCGATTTTTCTCGCCGAGCTTCTTCTAGATATGGTCTTAGATTTCATTTTCGCCCAGCCATTCGCACAGAATCGAAAATATTTTTCTCAAGAAACCTTGGGTTTGCCCAGGCAAATCGGTGATTTTGGTCGAATTTTGACTTGTCAATATTATTACATATTTGGATTCGTCTCGCCGTTGCGGATTCAACGGTATAATTGTTGTTTAGTTTTGACCTATTTTTAGGCCCCCTAGGCCTATTTTAAAGTTTAAAAACTCCATAGACGAGTTATTCATGAACGAATTTTGTTTAAATTTATACGTTAAGTACACTTTGGCAAGCCGAATCGAATGGCGCAAACAGAATTAAACTCGGACCATTAGTTTAGGATTTCGATTTTGACTGGGCCTTCCTAGAGGGCCCAGGAGACCCGTTTTTTGGACTTTAAAAGTCCTCTGTAGCCCAAGCTATAAGTCCTAGGGAATTCTACTTGGTGCCATTTTTCTCGCCCAGCTGCTTCTAGACATGGTCTTAGATTTCATTTTCGCCCAGCCATTCGCCCAGAATCGAAAATATTGTTCTCAAAAAAACTTTTTTGACTTTAAAAGTCCTGGCAAATCTGTGATTTTGGTCGAATTTTGACTTGTCAATATTATTACATATTTGGATTCGTCTCGCCGTTGCGAATTCAACGGTATAATTTGTTTAAATATTGACCTATTTTTAGGCCCCCTAGGCCTATTTTAAAGTTTTAAAATTCCGTAGACGAGCTATTTATGAACGGATTTTGTTTAAATTTATACCATTTGTACACTTTGGCAAGCTGAATCAAATGGCGTAAACAGAATTAAAATCGGACCATTAGTTTGGGATTTCGATTTTGACTGGGCCTTCTGATTTTGTTTAAATTTATACCATTTATACACTTTGGCAAGCTGAATAAAATATATACCCACTGGTTTGTGAAGGTTATAAGGTGCACGTAGATTTCTTGTACGTGGACAGATCCTTCTATCTAAATCTGCCACGGAGTCTGCCGGCTCTGGAACTCAATTCTCAGCAACAAACAATGATAGAGCTGGAGGTCAACTCTGGTGACCAACCACTGGTTGGTGTCTATCTTTCAACTGATTTTACTGGGGGCTGGAGCTTGGTTTATAGGCTCGGTTTTGGACCCTGTAGGCCATAGGGATCTTGAGTTTTGATGGACTTATTTGAGCTCTCAATTGATACGGAAACTAGGTAAGGTGGTGATTACTGTTGTGGCACATGGCTATATGGAGCCTTCATAATGTGATATAACTGAGCCTTAGTAAGAGGTACTATTTTGGCTATACTGGAAGTATTTAGGGGAGAGAGACTGGATCTACTTTGCGAGGAGGATTGGGACAGCTGTGATAGGAGCGTCTCTCTTAGATTGTTCAATCTTCATTCGATGGTATAGCTGAGGTGCTAATTTGGTTATCGGAGTATGCAAGAAAGGTTAATGGGTTATTGTGGGTTAATAGAGGTTAGTAAAGGTGTTAGTTATACATGGTTAGTTCATTGATAGGAAGAATTCCTGTGCTACCTGGCAATGACCCGGAAGTCAAAACAGGGGTCAGGTATATCTCCGCAGGGGTAGGGGTCTCCCTCCTCGGGTGGGTGAAAAGGGGTAGGTGCGCGCCCTCTCTCTGTGATGGTCGTCCGGCGGCTGTGGCTGGGGGCTTGCCATATTACAAGTGTTTGTAATAACCCTCTGTTTATGAGACAGATGTGGGTGTTCGTAATACCAAAACCGAAGGTGCCTTGACCAGCTGGTTTAATTGGTTGGGTTGTTAATTGCATGGCTTGTTGGATGTGGTGGAGACTGGGTTGCTAACTCTGCTACATTTATCTGGAAGTATGGCAATAGAAGTTAGTCACTGGCGAGGCGGCTAGCCTCGCACTGACGATCATTTGGTACAGGGTTGTGACTGGGTTGTGAGGGAATAGATGGCATGCAAAGGGTTAGTAAAGTTCTAATGGTGTTTCTTCTTACTGGGGGAAGGTAGGCTGGATAGGAGTATATATACAAAAGGTTTGGGAATGTTAGTAACGGAAAAGTTAAGGATATTCAGGGGGTATGGTGGAGAGGCTAGGTCGGAAGGGAGTCGAGGAGCGTGGGGGGTTAACGAGAGGGAGAGGGTTAAGGGGGGCTACGTGGAAGTTTGACCCTAAGGTCTCTGGGCGTAGGGGTGGCATTAGACTACAGTTGGTATTGTAGCCTGGGGGTTAATGACAGGGAAGGTATGTTAGCCAAACGCTACCGGGGGACGAGCAATATGGGGTGGTATATGAGTCTGGAAAGGATAGAATCATGTGGACTGTGGGGCTGTGGGGAAGAGGAGGTTAACTGTAGGTGTGTGCTTGACTGTGGATAAAAGTAGAGAAAAACATGGTGTATTATTACTCGTCAATACGATGGTTATGGACACTGTTAATCTGACACTATTTCTTGCTGACCTAGTTGTTCCTTGGAACTGTGTTTTCTATCACATATACACCAAAGAAAGCGGCAGTTCATAGGGGTAGCTTCGGTATTGTTTCGTGGTGAAAATGCGTCGAGACAATGGTAAAAGAGGGTTGTGTATACAATCTCTGGTTGGGGTAAGAATTAGAGTTACTGCATGGTGGCTAACATCTTCAGTCATTTCTGTCTAGGTCTTACAGGAATAATGGTTATATATACACTGGTGTACCCGTGGGTATCATACTTTCTTATCAATTAGGACATGGGGTTTTAACATATTACTTCTCGGATGGAAGAACATGCATAGATTTATGGGGGCGGTTGGTCTTCAGAAACTTAGTCTGGCAAGACAAGCTATTTTTAGGGGGTTAACATATTACTTCTCGGATGGAAGAACATACATAGATTTATGCCTGTCTGAACTGGTTGGCATTGGCTCAACCTAGGGACAGGGCATGGGTGTATTAAATTAAGGTGTATTCATGTTCATCATCATGTAGGTAGAGTCTGGCGGGTAAGAGGTGTAGGACACGAGGGGTAGTGGATACGCGAGGTGGGGAAGTGTTGTGAATTGTAAAGGGGGTGGTTTGAGGCTAGGCGCCGCACCGCTCGTGACCTAGGATAGTGACCCTTAATGCGCTGCACATAGGGGTGGCATTTCCCTACGATCGAACAGGTAGGGTGGTGTGTGCAGCGGGGCGTGAAGGATAAGCGAACAGGATGACCCAAAACAGGGTACCACTGAGCATAGGGTCACGAAGCAAAATAGAGTAGTGTGGATTGTGGATACGAAGGAGGTGATTGGAAGACGTATAACAATTGTGGAAAAGTAAATAGAAGAGATGAACACGATGGCGGATAAAAGATAATTAACCTAAGGATTGAATACATGCATGAATGACGACATTATAGCCGTCGTCCTAATAAGATGATGAAACCGGGTTGGTATGCACGTGGCACAATACGACACAAGGATAGTGCCGCTATGTCGTATCAATACTGGTGGCATCTCCGGTTAATATTATATATACACTTAGTTACTAGAAGAACAAGGCAAGGGGGGGGGCGACTGAGCACGGGGGTACATATATCTATACTCGTCATTGAGAGAGAGATACGAGGTAGCTTTCCTGCATCTCCTGATAATCGTCTGCAGATTGGTCATAGTGAGTTTATCCGAATTAACAGGCCTAAATCAATACAATAATTGGCATAGGGTTATCGGGTGTATAGAGTCGTGGTTAAAGGTTGGGAATATATAGTTAGTGGATAAAACAACGGAAGGTTAGAGACATAGAATTGGGGGGGGGGACTATGATTGTTATATAACTAAATACAGGGCTGACGTAATCACGATCTGATTTGGTGTGAAATGGAAGCTAAGGTGTCTTAGATCGCCTCGAACCTACACAATGAAAGTATTATAGCCTGTATGGTGGTTACATAATTAAATACATACTTAGGTGGTACATCAAGAATATCAGTGAGTAAAGTATTGTGGTTTGTATATTAGAAGACTGTGATTGAGAGACATATAATATGGAATGAATTGAGAGAGAGAGAGAGAGACCAAATCGGGAATGGAAAAGGGGCCTGGGATCTCGTTGGGGATGGGAGTTTCGCTCTCAGGATTTTCGTTCCTGTGGCTCGTTAGGGTTGGAGGTTTCTCTCTCAGGTTTTTCGTTCCTGTGGTATTTTAACGTATAATTGTTTTATTTAGATTATATTATAAATTATTAATTTTTGGTTTTAGATATTTTTTTTTCAAGACTTATTATTTTTTTATTTAGCCTAGATTATAATTATTATAAAGTATTAATTTTTGGTTTTAGATTTTTTATTTTTTTAGTTAATATAGCCCCACCATTAGGGAGCCACCTTGTTGTGGTGGCGGGGCTTGAAGCGTGGCCGGTGGCCTCTGTTCCTCGGGGGGACCACAGCCCTTCTTAGGATTGGGGCCCCGCCGGCCTCGTGGGCTAAGACCTCCCTCCTCGTTGGTTTCCAGAAGCCTGCGAGGTACCTCTTTTCTGTCTTTTTTTTTTTCCCCCTCTACCTTTTTCCTTTTCTTTACTTCACCTTCTTCTATCGTTGCCGGCTGGACTATTCTTTATGCTTTGGTGGAGGGTGGATGTGGACGGCGTTCCCTTCCACCCGTAGAACTGTAGTACCTGACGTGCCCGCACGGGGGGAATCATTTATCGTCAAATCTCGCCCTCTGTGCTGGACCCGATACTGACGAGTTGACCGCCCATTAGGCACAGGGGGTCGGGGTGTATATCCGGGTTTGACTCCTGGGGCATGTACCTTGTCCTCTAATTTGTGGCTCCGTGGTGGGTGTGGAGCTTCTCCCGGATGAACCATGTTACCTTCGTCTTATGGAGCCTTCTTCTGGATCTTCGATCACCGGCGCTGGCGATGATATGGCTGATGTGTTTGTCTCTCCTTCCTTGCCCGTCCTCTCCTCGGTTGGTGGTAGATCTTTGCCTACCACTATACCGGGTCCTTTACCGACCCATGCACTGTCTGTGACCGTCCGTTCAACCTCTGCTCCTCATACAGTTCCGAGCCTAGTCGTGTCGAGTTCTCTTGGCACGTCTACCTCCTCTACGTTCGCTTCCTCCCTAGCCGCTCACTCAGTTCCTCCCCCTTTGTCCTCTTCCGTGTCCCACTCCGTTCTACCTGATCGACCCTCTTCCATTCGTCCGTTCGCTCTCTCCTCTGCTTCCTCTTCCACTCTTCTTCCCTCGTCCTCCTCCACTTCCTCGGTTTCTTCCCCTTCCTCTCGTGTAGTCACTTTCGAACCGTATCTCCCACCCGTTCCACATTCTTCTTCTTTTCCTTCTCCTCCCGTTACTTCCGCTCCCCGCCCTCGTTCTTCTGTTCTCCCTTTATCCTCACTCTTTGCCCCTGCTGATGTTAATAAGTTCTTCTCAGTCCCCGCCTCAGCTCCTCTCGCCGGAGATGACCTCCTGTTCCACCTGCGTCTCCTTCAGCAGGTGGTCAGGGATGTCACCTTCCACTCCCGCCATGATGACTCCCGTCTCGTTACGGTCCAGAACGAACGTCAGGCTGCTGCTATGTCAACCATTGTCGACTTCTCCGGAACTTCCATCCCAGCCCTTAAAGACCAAAGACTGAACTCTTGTACGGGTACTGTCCTCATCCCTCCTTCCATCCGTCTCAGTGGTCGGCAGTTCGCAGACTGTGCCGACCTTATTAAGTCTATTGTTGTTGCTCAAGACCATGTTGTGGTTAGTCTTGTCTGCTACACCATCCCACCTCGCACCAATCGCCGCCATCCCGCCAAAATCATGTTCGATGGTCGGTCTCTCCCTTCTCACGTTATTGTCGGCGGTACTCGCCTGCCCGTCACTGAGCCCCTACCTCATCCTCAGCAGTGTCGCGGTTGCTGGCGCTTTGGGCATCCTGTTAAGTACTGTCGCTCTTCCGCTCCCGACTGCCCTAGGTGCCCACGCTGTGCACAGTCTGGCCATCTCGTCGGTGACTGCCGGTCTCCGATACGATGCTGCCTAAACTGTCAGGGCTCCCATTCTGCTGATTCCCGAGATTGTCCCGTTTTCAAATTCGAGTCTGAAGTTACGATCCTTAAGACATTGCACGGCCTTACTCATTCTACGGCTCATCAGGCAGCTCGCCGCCTGGGCTTCTCCCCTCATCCGTTTTCAACTGTTCTATCTCCCCCTCCCGTCTCCTCCACTTCTTCCGCTCCCCCCCCCGTTGCGCCTCCCATCATCCTCGTCCTCCTCTCCCTCTACTTCTCCGGTTCCGTCGTCTGTCCCTTCTTCTCATCCTTCTTCCTCTCCTCCTTCAGTTTCTTCTGTCTCCCCCATCCCCTTGGCTGTCTCTTCGTGTTCTCTCCCTTTATCTAACTCTTTTTCTGTTCTTACCTCTTCTACTCCTACTTCCGCCCCCCTCCTTCCACTACTCTTCCTCGCTCCACTTCTTCCGGTTTGTCTCAACGCCCCATCCGCCAGCGTTCTCGTCCGACGCCTCCTCCTCGTTCTCTTCCTCCGTCCTCGTCTCGTAGTTCCAAGATTCCCTCCCGGCTTCCTGCCTCCTCTACCAAACTAGTTTCGAAACATTTTCCCCGTTCCTCCCTTTCTTCCTCTCCCGCCTCCTTCTAAACGCAGGGACCGCCTCCACAGTGTGCGGAGCTAGAGTCCCAGTGGGAAGAAGAAAAGGCTCCCTCCTTCCCCCCCCCCCCCCCTTCTCCTCTTTCTTCATCCTGTGTCCAACCCCCCGATTCCTTAGACTTATCCTTTGAATCTTTGCCCAAGATTGAGGAGTATATTCTTTCTTCTCATCCGCCGCCTATTTCCGTTTCTGCCGACGTTCATCCCATCCCTTCTACGCTCCCCCCTACCCCTCTCCTGCCTTCCCCTACCACTCTCCCTCCCTCCTCTGGCCTTCCCCCTCCCGGGCCTCTCCTTCCCGTTCCTCATCCTCCCGACCCTCATCCTCCCGTCCTTCCCCCTCCCTCCTCTCCCCTTCCTCCCTCCTCTCCCCTTCCTCCCTCTCCCTCTAGCCCTCCTATCTCTTCTCCTTCCCTATTAAGCCTCCCTATGCCACCTGGTTATCAATCTTCTTTCCCTCCTTGTTCTTCCTCGTCCCCCATTGCTTCCATTATTACTCACCGTTAACCTCATCAGTCTTTTCTTCGTTGTCCATAAGTCTGTGTGTTCTTATTTTTCTTGTTCTTTGTCCCTTTCTTTCCTCTTGTATGTATGCGTCTTTCCCACTGTTTGCTGTATTTTGTGTGTCTGTGTTGTCTATAGTGTATCTGTTTTCTTCCTTCTTGTGTGTTACTTTTGTTGATGTTTTCTCTTTTTTGTCCTTTCTTTGTTTTCTTCGATTTTTCCGTTCCTTTCTTCTCTTTTTGTTTTTTGTTTTTTTCTTTTTCCTCCCTTGTTCCTCTTTAGTTCGGCGTGTTTTTGTTCCGCCTCTCTGATATGTGTTTGTATATATAGTTTTTTATTCTCTCTTTTACAGCTTATTTTCTCGTACTTTCTTTTCAGTGATTTTAGTATGTCCATTTTGCAATGGAACCTTCGCATTTTTCTCTTCAGAGAGACGATTTGCGTTTTTTACTCTTCCCATTCCCCTAAGGTTGTCTGTCTCCAGGAAACTTGTCTTCTTTCTCCTCCGATTCCTGTTCCCGGCTACCGTTTTATCAGTTCTCCTCATTCTCTTTCCGACACTTGTATTCTCCTTCACCACTCTGTTCCTTATGAAGAGTTTTCCTGCCCTACTTCCCTCCCTTGCACCTTTGTTAGGGTTTTTCTTGGTCGATGGATCACAGTTGTTTCTCTTTATTTCTCTCCTTCTGTTCCCGTCGATTTTGGCTCTTTTACCATGTTTTTAGCTCGGCTGCCTCCTCCGTTTTTATTGCTTGGTGATTATAATTGTAGGCACACCCTGTGGGGTGATTCTGTCATTAACTCACGTGGTCGTGCATTAGAGTCTTTCATTACTAGTAATAACCTCTTTCTCCTTTCTTCTGTGGGGGCGCTCGTTTATGGCCTTGGCCTTACTCGGGGCCTTGGGGCTGTTCGGCCAGGCAGCTTGGGGAACAACAACAACAACCTCTTTCTCCTTAATACTGGTTCCCTGACTCATTTTGATGCTAGAACACGTTCTTTTTCTTGTCTTGATCTTTCTTTGTGTTCCCCTTCCCTGTCTCTTCTTTTTCATTGGTCTGTTTTGGAGGATTCTCTATAGCGACCATTTCCCTGTTCTGCTCTCTCCTACCTCCTATTCTCCTGTCCCTGGTCCTCCTCGTTGGTGCTTCCAGCGTGCGGACTGGTCTACTTTTGCTTCACTATCTATCCCTTCCTTACCTCCGTCTGATTTTTCATCTGTACATGATTTACTAGCCTTTTTTCTAGTCACAGTTTTGAGTGCTGCCTTAGTCTCTATTCCTCGGACTTCCCGTCCTTTTACGTCTAAATGTGTTCCTTGGTGGTCTCCGAACTGCTCCAAGGCTCTCCGCGTCAAACGGGCTTCTTGGAAGAGCTTTCGTCGTAAGCGTTTTACTCCCGCTCATGATCGTTCTTTTATACTTTTTCGTAAGGCGTCTGCCTTCCTCCGTCGCACAGTCAGGTCTGCTAAACGTTGAGGTTGGGTGTCCTATGTTTCCTCCATTACGTCCTTTACTCCTGTTCAGTCCGTCTGGAAGCGCATTCGCAAGATTTCGGGCAATCGTTTACCTCCTCATTCTCCTGTGCTTCATGTTGATGGAGAGGCAGTCGCCGATCGTTTGGGTCTTAACTTTAGCTCAATCAGTAGTGGCTCTCATCT
This sequence comes from Paralithodes platypus, assembly GCA_032716605.1. NCBI lineage: Eukaryota > Metazoa > Arthropoda > Malacostraca > Decapoda > Lithodidae > Paralithodes > Paralithodes platypus. The sequence goes on from CM064502.1 coordinate 5,965,215, forward strand.
CCCCCCGGAATTTCATTCACTTAAAGCCGTCGCAGAGACTTCTCCAGTTGTTTTCACTCTGTCTTCGAAAGAGTCGTACAATGCCCCGTTTTCTTCCCGTGAGTTCCTCTCCGCTCTTCGTGCCTGTAAGGCTACTTCTGAGGGTCTTGATGGCATCCATAATTTAATGCTTAAGCATCTTTCCTCTTAGGCTTTGGTATTTTTATTGGCTATTTTTAATAAGGTTTGGTCGTCTGGTGTTTTCCCTCCTGCATGGAGTTCTGCTCTTACTATTCCTTTTCTTAAGCCTGGTAAGTCGGGTTTCTCGCCCCAAGACTATCGCCCTATTGTCTTTGTTTCTCATAGCCATTAATGGCATTATATCTTCCCTTCCGGCTAAGGTCAGGTCCTCCTTATATGTCGACGACTTTGCGATCTATGCTGCTGATTCGGATATTGTTGCGTTACGCTCCCTTATCCAATCAGCGATTGTGGCTGCCTCGTCATGGGCCACTGCTCACGGGTTTCGTTTCTCTACGACTAAATCTTGTGCTATGTCTTTCACTCCTCGCCACGTTATCCCGCGTCCTTCTCTTGAACTGTATGGTTCCGTTTTACCTTATCGCTCTTCGACTACCTTCTTGGGTCTTGTCTTTGATTCCCGTCTTAACTGGGCGGATCATGTTTCCTCTGTTAAGGTTGCTGCTTTGCACCATCTTCGTCTCCTTCAGACCCTGTCCCACCTCACTTGGGGTGCGGACCGTGCTCTCGTTCGCCTTCACGTTGCCCTTGTTCTTTCTAAACTCGATTATGGTTGTCAGGTTTACTCATCAGCCTCCGACACAGTCCTCCATAAACTTGACTCTGTTCACCATTTCGGTTTACGTGTTGCCTTGGGTGCTTTTCGCTCTTCCCCTGTTGAAAGCCTCTATGCTGAATCCGGCGTCCCTTCTTTGTACCGACGTCGGGCCCTTCTCTCTCTCCGGTACTACGCCCGGTCGCTTCAGTTTCCTTCCTTGCAGACCTCTCTTCTTCCTACTGTTCCTGTTCCATCTTATTCTCGCCTTCGGCCCCCTTTCCTTTCTCGTATGGATTCCTTACTTTCTCCTTCTTCGTTTTCCCCCTTCCACGTTCTTCCGCTACGGCTCAGTAAGTGTCCTCCTTGGCTCCTTCCTCGTATTTCCTTGTGTCCCTCTATTCTTCCTTGTTCTAAGTCCTTTACCCCGCCCCCAGTTCTCGTTTCCTTGTACACCTTACACAGCATTCTTCTTCTACCCCGGTTTACACTGATGGCTCCCGTTCGTCTTCTGGCGTCGGGTTTGCCATCCTTTTTCCTTCTCGTTCTTATCAGTATTCTCTCCCTTCTCCAGCTGGTGTTCTGACTGCCAAAATTTACGCTATCTTCTTTGCCGTCCGTCTCATTTGCTTCTTTCCTTCTTCCACCTTTACTCTTTTTTCTGACTCTTACAGTGCCCTTCTTCTCTTGCAGTCTTTCCCTGCTGTCCATCCGTTGGTTCTTGCCATCCTAGATTGGCTTGTCAGTCTTTCTGCTCGGAAAAAGGTTGTCCAATTTTGTTGGGTGCCTAACCATGTTGGTGTCCGTGGAAATGAGCAGGTTGATGTTCTCGATCGTGACGCTGCGGCGGTCCGATCAACTTCTCTCTCTCTTCCCGCCTCTGACTATTATCCAGCTATCTCTGCCTTCCTCCTGTCTCGCTGGCAAACCATGTGGTCTTCTCTTTCCTCTAATAAGCTCTACACTGTTAAGGCCTCCGTTTCTGCCTGGGCTGACCCCTCTCACCGTGTTCGCCGTTGGGAGACTGCGTTGGCCCGGCTTCGGATAGGCCATACCAGACTTACCCACTCCTTCCTCATGTCCCGCTCGCCTCCACTTCTTTGCTCCCGGTGTGGTGTTCAGCTTTCCATTTCTCAAATTTTCCTTGACTGTCCTCTTTTCTTCGGCCCGTCGACGTTATGTTCCCTTTCTCTTTTCCCCTGGTCGCGTCCTTGTCTTGCCGATCTCCTCTCAGAGTCCCCTTTCTTTTCCATTGACCACGTAATGGCTTTCCTTACCTCTCTCAGGCTCGTTACCGATATTTAAATTCCTTTCCTTCTAACACTATCCGTTTCCTGCTTTAGTGCCGTATGGCCTTTGTTGCCTGGTGCTAGAAATTTATTAATGTTATGTTATTATGTAGCCCAAACTATAAGTCCTAGGGAATTCTACTTGGTGCCATTCGATATTTCTCGGCGAGCTGCTTCTAGACATGGTCTTAGATTTCATATTCGGCCAGAATCGAAAATATTTTTTCTCAAAAACCTTGGGTTTAAGCCAAGGCAAATCGGTGATTTTGGTCGAATTTTGACTTGTCAATATTATTACATATTTGGATTCGTCTCGCCGTTGCGGATTCAACGGTATAATTCTTTTTTAATTTTGACCTATTTTTAGGCCCCCCAGGCCTATTTTAAAGTTTAAAAACCCCATACGCGAGTTATTTATGAACGGATTTTGTTTAAATTTATACCATAAATACACTTTGGCAAGCTGAATCGAATGGCGCAAACAGAATTAAAATCGGACCATTAGTTTAGGATTTCAATTTTGACTGGGCCTTCCTGGAGGGCCCAGGGGACCGTTTTTTGGACTGTAAAAATGCTCTGTAGCCCAAACTATAAGTCCTAGGGAATTCTACTTGGTGCCATTCGATTTTTCTCGCCGAGCTGCTTTTAGACATGGTATTAGATTTCATTTTCGCCCAGCCATTCGTCCAGAATCGAAAATATTTTTCTCAAAAACCTTGGGTGATTTTGGTAGAATTTTGACTTGTCAATATTATTACATATTTGGATTCGTCTCGCCGTTGCGGATTCAACGGTATATTTTTTGTTTAATTTTTACCTATTTTTAGGCCCTCTAGGCCTATTTTAAAGTTTAAAAACTCCATAGACGAGTTATTTATGAACGGCTTTTGTTTAAATTTATACCATTAGTACACTTTGGCAAGCTGAATCGAATGGCGCAAACAGAATTAAAATCGGACCATTAGTTTAGGATTTCGATTTTGACTGGGCCTTCCTGGAGGGCCCAGGGGACCGTTTTTTGGAATTTAAAAGTCCTCTGGTTTAAGCCCAGGCAAATCGGTGATTTTGGTCGAATTTTGACTTGTCAATATTATTACATATTTGGATTCGTCTCGCCGTTGCGGATTCAACAGTATACTATTTTTAATTTTGACCTATTTTTAGGCCCTCTAGGCCTATTTTAAAGTTTAAAAACTCCACAGACGAGTTATTTATGAACGGATTTTGTTTAAATTTATACCATAAGTACACTTTGGCAAGCTGAATCGAATGGCGCAAACAATTAAAATCGGACTATTAGTTTAGGATTTCGATTTTGACTGGGCCTTCCTGGAGGGCCCAGGGGACCGTTTGTTGGACTTTAAAAGTCCTCTGTAGCCCAAACTATAAGTCCTAGGGAATTCTACTTGGTGCCATTCGATTTTTCTCGCCAAGCTGCTTCTAGACATGGTCTTAGATTTCATTTTCGCCCAGCCATTCGTTCAGAATCGAAAATATTTTTTTCAAAAACCTTTGCCCAGGCAAATCGGTGATTTTGGTCGAATTTTGACTTGTCAATATTATTACATATTTGGATTCGTCTCGCCGTTGCGGATTCAACGGTATAATATTTTTAATTTTGACCTATTTTTAGGCCCACTAGGCCTATTTTAAATTTAAAAACTCCATAGACGAGTTATTTATGAACGGATTTTGTTTAAATTTATACCATAAGTACACTTTGGCAAGCTGAATCGAATAGCGCAAACAGAATTAAAATCGGACTATTAGTTTAGGATTTCGATTTTGACTGGGCCTTCCTGGAGGGCCCAGGGGACCGTTTGTTGGACTTTAAAAGTCCTCTGTAGCCCAAACTATAAGTCCTAGGGAATTCTACTTGGTGCCATTCGATATTTCTCGGCGAGCTGCTTCTAGACATGGTCTTAGATTTCATTTTCGCCCAGCCATTCGTCCAGAATCGAAAATATTTTTCTCAAAAACCTTGGGTGATTTTGGTAGAATTTTGACTTGTCAATATTATTACATATTTGGATTCGTCTCGCCGTTGCGGATTCAACGGTATATTTTTTGTTTAATTTTTACCTATTTTTAGGCCCCCTAGGCCTATTTTAAAGTTTAAACACTCCATAGACGAGTTATTTATGAACCGCTTTTGTTTAAATTTGTACCATTAGTACACTTTGGCAAGCTGAATCGAATGGCGCAAACAGAATGAAAATCGGACCATTAGTTTAGGATTTCGATTTTGACTGGGCCTTCCTGGAGGGCCCAGGGGACCGTTTTTTGGACTTTAAAAGTCCTCTGTAGCCCAAACTATAAGTCCTAGGGAATTCTACTTGGTCCCATTCGATTTTTCTCGCCGAGCTGCTTCTAGACATGGTCTTAGATTTCATTTTCGCCCAGCCATTCGTCCAGAATCGAAAATATTTTTCTCAAAAACCTTGAGCCCAGGCAAATCGGTGATTTTGGTCGAATTTGGACTTGTCAATATTATTACATATTTGGATTCGTCTCGCCGTTGCGGATTCAACGGTATACTATTTTTAATTTTGACCTATTTTTAGGCCCTCTAGGCCTATTTTAAAGTTTAAAAACTCCACAGACGAGTTATTTATGAACGGATTTTGTTTAAATTTATACCATAAGTACACTTTGGCAAGCTGAATCGAATGGCGCAAACAATTAAAATCGGACTATTAGTTTAGGATTTCGATTTTGACTGGACCTTCCTGGAGGGCCCAGGGGACCGTTTGTTGGACTTTAAAAGTCCTCTGTAGCCCAAACTATAAGCCCTAGGGAATTCTACTTGGTGCCATTCTATTTTTCTCGCCAAGCTGCTTCTAGACATGGTCTTAGATTTCATTTTCGCCCAGCCATTCGTTCAGAATCGAAAATATTTTTCTCAAAAACCTTTGCCCAGGCAAATCGATGATTTTGGTCGAATTTTGACTTGTCAATATTATTACATATTTGGATTCGTCTCGCCGTTGCGGATTCAACGGTATAATATTTTTAATTTTGACCTATTTTTAGGCCCTCTAGGCCTATTTTAAAGTTTAAAAACTCCATAGACGAGTTATTTATAAACGAATTTTGTTTAAATTGATACCATAAATACACTGGCAAGCTGAAGCGAATAGCGCAAACAGAATTAAAATCGGACTATTAGTTTAGGATTTCGATTTTGACTGGGCCTTCCTGGAGGGCCCAGGGGACCGTTTTTTGGACTGTAAAAGTCCTCTGTAGCCCAAACTATAAGTCCTAGGGAATTCTACTTGGTGCCATTCGATATTTCTCGGCGAGCTGCTTCTAGACATGGTCTTAGATTTCATTTTCGCCCAACCATTCGTCCAGAATCGAAAATATTTTTCTCAAAAACCTTGAGCCCAGGCAAATCTGTGATTTTGGTCGAATTTTGACTTGTCAATATTATTACATATTTGGATTCGTCTCGCCGTTGCGGATTCAACGGTATATATTTTGTTTTCTATTTTTACTTATTTTTAGGCCCCCTAGGCCTATTTTAAAGTTTAAAAACTCCATGAAGAGTTATTGATGAACAGATTTTGTTTAAATTTATACCTTTAGTACACTTTGGCAAGCTGAATCGAATGGCGCAGACAGAATGAAAATCACCCAATTTGTTTAGGATTTCGATTTTGACTGGGCCTTCATCGAGGGCCCAGGGGACCGTTTTTTGGACTTTAAAAGTCCTCTGTAGCCCAAACTCTAAGTCCTAGGGAATTCTACTTGGTGCCATTCGATTTTTCTCGCCGAGCTGCTTCTAGACATGGTCTTAGATTTCATTTTCGCCCAGCCATTCGGCCAGAATCGAAAATATTTTTCTCAAAAACCTTGGGCAAATCTGTGATTTTGGTCGAATTTTGACTTGTCAATATTATTACATATTTGGATTCGTCTCGCCGTTGCGGATTCAACGGTATAAATTTTTTTTTTTTTACCTATTTTTAGGCCCCCTAGGCCTATTTTAAAGTATAAGCACTCCATAGACGAGTTATTTATGAACGGATTTTGTTTAAATTTATACCATAAGTACACTTTGGCAAGCTGAATCGAATGGCGCAAACAGAATTAAAATCGGACCATTAGTTTAGGATTTCGATTTTGACTGGGCCTTCCTGGAGGGCCCAGGGGACCGTTATTTGGACTGTAAAAGTCCTCTGTAGCCCAAACTATAAGTCCTAGGGAATTCTACTTGGTCCCATTCGATTTTTCTCGCCGAGCTGCTTCTAGACATGGTCTTAGATTTCATTTTCGCCCAGCCATTCGTCCAGAATCGAAAATATTTTTCTGAAAAACCTTTGCCCAGGCAAATCGGTGATTTTGGTCGAATTTTGACTTGTCAATATTATTACATATTTGGATTCGTCTCGCCGTTGCTGATTCAACGGTATAATATTTTTAATTTTGACCTATTTTTAGGCCCTCTAGGCCTATTTTAAAGTTTAAAAACTCCATAGACGAGTTATTTATGAACGGATTTTGTTTAAATTTATACCATAAGTACACTTTGCCAAGCTGAATCGAATGGCGCAAACAGAATTAAAATCGGACCATTAGTTTAGGATTTCGATTTTGACTGGGCCTTCCTGGAGGGCCCAGGGGACCGTTTGTTGGACTTTAAAAGTCCTCTGTAGCCCAAACTATAAGTCCTAGTGAATTCTACTTAGTGCCATTCGATATTCCTCGGCGAGCTGCTTCTAGACATGGTCTTAGATTTCATTTTCGCTCAGCCATTCCGCCAGAATCGAAAATATTTGTCTCAAAATCCTTGAGCAATAAGAGTCACTTGCAAATCTGTGATTTTGGTCGAATTTTGACTTGTCAATATTATTACATATTTGGATTCGTCTCGCCGTTGCGGATTCAACGGTATAATTCTTTTTACATTTTGACCTATTTTTAGGCCCCCAGGCCTATTTTAAAGTTTAAAAACCCCATAGACGAGTTATTTATGAACGGATTTTGTTTAAATTTATACCATAAATACACTTTGGCAAGCTGAATCGAATGGCGCAAACAGAATTAAAATCGGCCCATTAGTTTAGGATTTCAATTTTGATTGGGCCTTCCTGGAGGGCCCAGGGGACCGTTTTTTGGAATTTAAAAGTCCTCTGGTTTAAGCCCAGGCAAATCGGTGATTTTGGTCGAAATTGGACTTGTCAATATTATTACATATTTGGATTCGTCTCGCCGTTGCGGATTCAACGGTATACTATTTTTAATTTTGACCTATTTTTAGGCCCTCTAGGCCTATTTTAAAGTGTAAAAACTCCATGAAGAGTTATTTATGAACAGATTTTGTTTAAATTTATACCTTTAGTACACTTTGGCAAGCTGAATCGAATGGCGCAGACAGAATAAAAATCACCCAATTTGTTTAGGATTTCGATTTTGACTGGGCCTTCATCGAGGGCCCAGGGGACCGTTTTTTGGACTTTAAAAGTCCTCTGTAGCCCAAACTCTAAGTCCTAGGGAATTCTACTTGGTGCCATTCGATTTTTCTCGCCGAGCTGCTTCTAGACATGGTCTTAGATTTCATTTTCGCCCAGCCATTCGGCCAGAATCGAAAATATTTTTCTCAAAAAGCTTGGGCAAATCTGTGATTTTGGTCGAATTTTGATTTGTCAATATTATTACATATTTGGATTCGTCTCTCCGTTGCGGATTCAACGGTATAAAAAAAATTTGTTTTACCTATTTTTAGGCCCCCTAGGCCTATTTTAAAGTATAAGCACTCCATAGACGAGTTATTTATGAACGGATTTTGTTTAAATTTATACCATAAGTACACTTTGGCAAGCTGAATCGAATGGCGCAAACAGAATTAAAATCGGACCATTAGTTTAGGATTTCGATTTTGACTGGGCCTTCCTGGAGGGCCCAGGGGACCGTTATTTGGACTGTAAAAGTCCTCTGTAGCCCAAACTATAAGTCCTAGGGAATTCTACTTGGTCCCATTCGATTTTTCTCGCCGAGCTGCTTCTAGACATGGTCTTAGATTTCATTTTCGCCCAGCCATTCGTCCAGAATCGAAAATATTTTTCTGAAAAACCTTTGCCCAGGCAAATCGGTGATTTTGGTCGAATTTTGACTTGTCAATATTATTACATATTTGGATTCGTCTCGCCGTTGCTGATTCAACGGTATAATATTTTTAATTTTGACCTATTTTTAGGCCCTCTAGGCCTATTTTAAAGTTTAAAAACTCCATAGACGAGTTATTTATGAACGGATTTTGTTTAAATTTATACCATAAGTACACTTTGCCAAGCTGAATCGAATGGCGCAAACAGAATTAAAATCGGACCATTAGTTTAGGATTTCGATTTTGACTGGGCCTTCCTGGAGGGCCCAGGGGACCGTTTGTTGGACTTTAAAAGTCCTCTGTAGCCCAAACTATAAGTCCTAGTGAATTCTACTTGGTGCCATTCGATATTCCTCGGCGAGCTGCTTCTAGACATGGTCTTAGATTTCATTTTCGCTCAGCCATTCCGCCAGAATCGAAAATATTTGTCTCAAAATCCTTGAGCAATATGAGTCACTTGCAAATCTGTGATTTTGGTCGAATTTTGACTTGTCAATATTATTACATATTTGGATTCGTCTCGCCGTTGCGGATTCAACGGTATAATTCTTTTTACATTTTGACCTATTTTTAGGCCCCCAGGCCTATTTTAAAGTTTAAAAACCCCATACGCGAGTTATTTATGAACGGATTTTGTTTAAATTTATACCATAAATACACTTTGGCAAGCTGAATCGAATGGCGCAAACAGAATTAAAATCGGACCATTAGTTTAGGATTTCAATTTTGATTGGGCCTTCCTGGAGGGCCCAGGGGACCGTTTTTTGGAATTTAAAAGTCCTCTGGTTTAAGCCCAGGCAAATCGGTGATTTTGGTCGAAATTGGACTTGTCAATATTATTACATATTTGGATTCGTCTCGCCGTTGCGGATTCAACGGTATACTATTTTTAATTTTGACCTATTTTTAGGCCCTCTAGGCCTATTTTAAAGTTTAAAAACTCCACAGACGAGTTATTTATGAACGGATTTTGTTTAAATTTATACCATAAGTACACTTTGGCAAGCTGAATCGAATGGCGCAAACAATTAAAATCGGACTATTAGTTTAGGATTTCGATTTTGACTGGGCCTTCCTGGAGGGCCCAGGGGACCGTTTGTTGGACTTTAAAAGTCCTCTGTAGCCCAAACTATAAGCCCTAGGGAATTCTACTTGGTGCCATTCTATTTTTCTCGCCAAGCTGCTTCTAGACATGGTCTTAGATTTCATTTTCGCCCAGCCATTCGTTCAGAATCGAAAATATTTTTCTCAAAAACCTTTGCCCAGGCAAATCGGTGATTTTGGTCGAATTTTGACTTGTCAATATTATTACATATTTGGATTCGTCTCGCCGTTGCGGATTCAACGGTATAATATTTTTAATTTTGACCTATTTTTAGGCCCTCTAGGCCTATTTTAAAGTTTAAAAACTCCATAGACGAGTTATTTATGAACGGATTTTGTTTAAATTTATACCATAAATACACTTTGGCAAGCTGAAGCGAATAGCGCAAACAGAATTAAAATCGGACTATTAGTTTAGGATTTCGATTTTGACTGGGCCTTCCTGGAGGGCCCAGGGGACCGTTTGTTGGACTGTAAAAGTCCTCTGTAGCCCAAACTATAAGTCCTAGGGAATTCTACTTGGTGCCATTCGATTTTTCTCGCCGAGCTGCTTCTAGACGTGGTCTTAGATTTCATTTTCGCCCAGCCATTCGTCCAGAATCGAAAATATTTTTCTCAAAAACCTTTGCCCAGGCAAATCGGTGATTTTGGTCGAATTTTGACTTGTCAATATTATTACATATTTGGATTCGTCTCGCCGTTGCGGATTCAACGGTATAATATTTTTAATTTTGACCTATTTTTAGGCCCTCTAGGCCTATTTTAAAGTATAAAAACTCCATAGACGAGTTATTTATGAACGGATTTTGTTTAAATTTATACCATAAGTACACTTTGGCAAGCTGAATCGAATGGCGCAGACAGAATTAAAATCACCCAATTTGTTTAGGATTTCGATTTTGACTGGGCCTTCCTGGAGGGCCCAGGGGACCGTTATTTGGACTGTAAAAGTCCTCTGTAGCCCAAACTCTAAGTCCTAGGGAATTCTACTTGGTCCCATTCGATTTTTCTCGCCGAGCTGCTTCTAGACATGGTCTTAGATTTCATTTTCGCCCAGCCATTCGTCCAGAATCGAAAATATTTTTCTGAAAAACCTTTGCCCAGGCAAATCGGTGATTTTGGTCGAATTTTGACTTGTCAATATTATTACATATTTGGATTCGTCTCGCCGTTGCTGATTCCACGGTATAATATTTTTAATTTTGACCTATTTTTAGGCCCTCTAGGCCTATTTTAAAGTTTAAAAACTCCATAGACGAGTTATTTATGAACGGATTTTGTTTAAATTTATACCATAAGTACACTTTGCCAAGCTGAATCGAATGGCGCAAACAGAATTAAAATCGGACCATTAGTTTAGGATTTCAATTTTGATTGGGCCTTCCTGGAGGGCCCAGGGGACCGTTTTTTGGAATTTAAAAGTCCTCTGGTTTAAGCCCAGGCAAATCGGTGATTTTGGTCGAATTTGGACTTGTCAATATTATTACATATTTGGATTCGTCTCGCCGTTGCGGATTCAACGGTATACTATTTTTAATTTTGACCTATTTTTAGGCCCTCTAGGCCTATTTTAAAGTTTAAAAACTCCATAGACGAGTTATTTATGAACGGATTTTGTTTAAATTTATACCATAAGTACACTTTGGCAAGCTGAATCGAATGGCGCAAACAGAATTAAAATCGGACTATTAGTTTAGGATTTCGATTTTGACTGGGCCTTCCTGGAGGGCCCAGGGGACCGTTTGTTGGACTTTAAAAGTCCTCTGTAGCCCAAACTATAAGCCCTAGGGAATTCTACTTGGTGCCATTCGATTTTTCTCGCCAAGCTGCTTCTAGACATGGTCTTAGATTTCATTTTCGCCCAGCCATTCGTTCAGAATCGAAAATATTTTTCTCAAAAACCTTTGCCCAGGCAAATCGGTGATTTTGGTCGAATTTTGACTTGTCAATATTATTACATATTTGGATTCGTCTCGCCGTTGCGGATTCAACGGTATATATTTTTTTTAATTTTGACCTAGTTTTAGGCCCCCTAGGCCTATTTTAAAGTTTAAAAACTCCATAGACGAGTTATTTATGAACGAATTTTGTTTAAATGTATACCTTAAGTACACTTTGGCAAGCTGAATCGAATGGCGCAGACATAATTAAAATCGAACCATTAGTTTAGGATTTCGATTTTGACTGGGCCTTCCTAGAGGGCCCAGGAGACCCGTTTTTTGGAATTTAAAAGTCCTCTGTAGCCCAAACTATAAGTCCTAGGGAATTCTACTTGGTGCCATTCGATTTTTCTTGCCGAGCTGCCGGTTTCACAGAGTCACTAACTCACTATCGCTCTTGGCCTTCTTCATGTCAACCGTCCCGTCATTCTGAAGTTTTATTATCCCGGCTCCGGATTGGTCATACGCGATTGTCTCATGGTTACCTGATGTCATCCCCTCACGACCCTTAACCCTAGTGCACCGTGTGCGGTACGCGCTTAATAATTTGGCACATTTTCACTGACTGTCGCCGGTATTCCCGTCTCCGATCACTTTATTTTGGCAATTCTGATTTATCTCACATTTTCGAAGATTCTCCTTCTTTTTCCTTCTACCGTATTTCCCGTTTCCTCAAAGATACTTCTCTTCTTGATTTGATTTAATTCTCTCTTCCTTTATTCTTCTCCTTTCGTTCTTATCCTTCGGGCCAGCTCTATGGGAGCTCTTTTGGGGAGCTCAGTGGTCTGGTTAAACTTCTCACAAAAAAAAAAAAATCTATGGGTATAATTATAATATTTATGTATGTCTGTACTATGTATGCCAGCCCTGTGAGAGTCTTGTTCTAGACTCAGTGGTCTGGTTAAACTTCTCACAAAAAAAAAAAATCTATGGGTATAATTATAATATTTATGTATGTCTGTACTATGTATGCCAGCCCTGTGAGAGTCTTGTTCTAGACTCAGTGGTCTGGTTAAACTTCTCACAAAAAAAAAAAATCTATGGGTATAATTATAATATTTATGTATGTCTGTACTATGTATGCCAGCCCTGTGAGAGTCTTGTTCTAGACTCAGTGGTCTGGTTAAACAAACTTTTAATTAATTAATTAATTAATATACTATGTATGTATATATCTATCTACTCAAGCCCAATCGCCATTTTTCCTTTTTGTTTTGTTTTTGTTTTTTGTTTTCCTACTCGGGCACAATACCCCATAGCTGGGGGTGACCGACTCGAGACAGAGCCCGAACAGAAACAATATTTGAAGTTCCAATTCTTTGGGTCCGGGACCACATTCACATTCCCTCACCCCTTTCTCTATCTTGTCAAGTAGTTGAATTTTAGAAGGGGAGAAGGATTCCTAGCCCCCTGCCCTAGTTATGGGGTCTATATCAAAATTAATTAAGTATGTGCTTTTAGAAGTATTTGTTGTAGGCATGTCTGTATGTATATACTCAGGCACATACCCCATAGCTGGGAGTGGCCGACTCGAGACAGAGCCTGAACAGGGACAACACAACACAACACACAAAACATAATACAAAATCCATTAATTTGTTGTAGATAGGATAATAATAGTATTATATAAAATTTGTTTTTATTTAGATAGTATATACATTTTATAATTGTTTGTTTTATAATTGTAATTTATATTTTTTATTTAGATATTAGTGTATACATTTTGTAATTGTTTTTGTATAATTGTAATTTATTCTTGTCAGGATAAGTTGGTCTGCGGATTCAGTGGTCGTCAATCTATTTATTATTTGGTATTTATATTATCAAGACGTATATTTTTTTTATTTAGATTATATTATAAAGTATTAATTTTTGGTTTTAGATTTTTTATTTTTTATTTTTTTAGTTAATATAGTGGTATAATTGTTTAAGAAGTATATAATTATAAATATTGATTGTTTAGTGTAGTTTATCGTTCGATTCCTAGCCCTAGCAGTTATATTTGTCATTAAGTACCTGCACTGTAAACAACTTATCGTAATATTTTATATTTTTTAGTAATTGTATGTAGGCCTATTCAGATTTATGTATTAAATTTTTTTATAATTACAAATATATATTAGAGATATTAAGATTCTTAATTTTCTATATAGACTGTAGTTTTCATTTGGGGCAGCCACTAACTGGTAGAATCTCTCCCACTGAGTCTGGAACCCACACACAACTTTTCCTGTAGGGAATATAAATTGATATGTGTTATTTATAATAATTTATAAACATATTGTATGTATGTATATATACAATAATTATACTATACTCTGGCACATACCCCATTTTGTATTATACTGTATATTGTATTATTATTACTATTATTATTTTTTATTTATTTATATTTTTTTTTTGTCCAGCCTAATGAGGGCTTCTGCCCAATTCGCTGTTGACAGATAGTTTTCAACAATAATTTTGGTTTGTTGGGGGTGGCCGACTGCGATTAAATTGTATGTATCCCTAATAGGCTCAAAATTGCGTCAAGACGTGAGAGGGTTAATATATAATGTAATCGGTTTAAAGTTCAGGCGCAGTTAGTACTTCTGATACATATATATTTTAAAGTGCTCAGGGTATAGGTTTTTATTTGCTCATTATATCTTTTTATAATTATTTTAGTTTCCTCCATATAGCTTAAAACAAAAAACTCAGAACCCCCTTCCAGACAAAATTGTAAATTTTTCGGTAGAAAAATGTGCCGATTCCTCTTAAATTACAGGCTCGCTATTGCTCGCCAGGAAAAATCAACACCTAAATGACACAAGAAGTCTTGATATTGGCAACGGAAAAGGGGCAAAAAGTCTTAAAATCGTCATGCATTTGTAATTACTCAGGCCCATTCCCCACTTAAAAAACTGGGGCTAAACATGAGGGAGAAGGGGGACCAGAAAAGCGGCCCATCTCCCGTTAATCGTATTTCGGAGGTTGGTTTATTGAAAGGTTGTGGAGGCTTCAAAATGTATCAGAATTTATGACTGCAATGCTATATTTAAGGGGGTAGTGCTTGGTTTTGGCTATATATATTTATTATTTTATTTATGACATTCCTCTTAAAGATAAATGTGTAGATTTTTTGGTAGAAATATGTGCCGCTTTTAAAATTAGAGGCTTGCTAACGCGCGCAAGGAAAAAATCGACACTTAAAGGGCACGAAGAGTTATAATATTGATAACGAAATAAGGCGAAAGGTCTCAAAATCGCCAAACTAACGTCTTAAAACCTCAAAACCAATATGCTAAACATGAGAGAAAAGGGATGTCCAAAAAAGCAAGTACTACCCCCTTAAGTACATGTGAATGATGATTATGTAGGTTACAAATTTATGTATGTACAGTATATAGTACAATACTGTCACTTCTAAACATTCGTGGACCCCTTTGTTTTTCTTTTTTGGTTGTTTCAATTTTTTTTTTTTTTTTACTCCATAGACCTCCATCAAACTTTTAAAAATGTCCATTAGATCCCCCTTCTATATTAATTTGTACATTTGTCGGTAGAAAAATGTCCCAAATGTTCCAAAAAATGTATGACTGGACTGATTTTTAGATGGAACTTTGTTTTCAAAGTACAGTATAGTATATATAGTTTTGTAATTGATGTTTTCAAAGTACAGTATAGTATATATAGTTTTGTAATAATTGATGTATAGACTATAACATTCACAAATTCCCTTTTAGAGATATACTTCCATAATTAGAAAGAGATGAGGCTTGTTTGACATATTGTATCTATATCATTCTATAGATAGAATATTTCCAACAAAATCTATACGGTATATCTATCTTATATTTGCTCAGGCCCATTCCATGTTTATTTTTTTATTTTTTTTAACTTTTGCCAACTCGAGACAGAGCCACAACTAAACATGTGTTCCAATATGTGTGTGTAAGGATATATTGGTTATGTAATTCAATGTTTTTGATGAAATTCTGTAATGCTGATGAATTTGTATACATGTATTTGTTTCTTAGGGGGAATGAATATATTTATTTTATTATTGTTTATATTTATAATTTTTATTTTAAATTTCCTTCCAAGAAACCCCTTCAAGAAAAAATTGTAAATTTTTCGGTAGAAAAATTTCCTTCGGCCGGTTACTCTTAACCCGTACAGCCCCAGCGTCGCGCCTGACGCGTCGGCGATGTATGTAACGCACAGCCCCAGAGATGAGCCTGGCGCGTCACCCTAATTGCGCCGACCGTAACCTCAGGTGTAGCCACTCAAGAGGGCTCAGATTTGTATGGGAACTGTGTACGTATCCCACGCAACCGTGCCGATGGTTGAAAACTCTCAAAGTCCACATGCGTGCGCGTGAGCGCGCAATAACCTGTTTTTTTGGAGTAATTGCCTTCAATTTTTTTACTCTTGTAAAATACGTTTTCGGGGGCTCTGTAGGACCACTCTTTAAGCTTTTTGAGCGGTTTTTTGTGGTTTTTCCTTCATTCCTAACCCATTCGCTATTGTTTCTGGAATAAAACCATTTTTTGAAAACCGGCCGGGTTCTGGTGAACAAACATTACAAAACTAGCCGGGGCTGGATGGGTTAAAATTACATACTCGCTATCACTCAACACATAAATGGCACGAAAGGTCTTAATATTGACAAACAAATGGGGTGTAAAGTCATTAAATCGCCAAACTAATGAGTCAAACGTCTTAATAGCTAAATACCAATGGGACTAAACACGAGGGAGAAGGGGGCCAGAAAAACCAGCCCATCTTCTCTTAATTGCAAGTGTTTCTGTTATTGATTAAATAATATGAATATAGAATTTAATGTTTTAATAAAGTATTTATTTATGTTGGTGTGAATGTGTTGTTTTATGACCTACTTTCCCCTCCCTCCCCCTGTTCTACCTCACTCCCCAAATTACCCATCCACTGTTCTACCACATCTCTCCCCCCCACCCACCCACTGTTCTACCACACTCCCTCACCCACTGTCTCTACCCCCCCCCCCCCCCCCCCACCCACTCACTGTTCTACCACACTCCCCCCACCCACCCACTGTTCTACCACACTCTCCCCCACCCACTCACTGTTCTATCACTCTCCCCCCACCCACTGTTCTGCCACTCTCCCCCCCCCCCCCCACCCATTGTTCTGCCACTCTCTCCCCCCCCCCCACCCACTGTTCTGCCAAACTCACCCCCCCCCACCCACTATTCTACCACACTCCCCCCCCCCCCACTGTTCTACCACACTCTCCCCCCACCCACCCACTGTTCTACCACATTCATTCTCCCCCACCCACTGTTCTACCACACTCTCCCCCCCCACCCACTGTTCTAACCACACTCTCCCCCCCCACCCATTGTTCTAACCACACTCCCCCCCCCCACCCACTGTTCTACCACACTCTCCCCCCACCGTTTCTACCACATTCTCCCCCACCCACCCACTTTTCTACCACACTCTCCCCCACCCACTGTTCTACCACCCACTCCCCCCACCCACCCACTGTTTTACCACACTCCGCAACCCCCCCACCCACTCACTGTTCTCCACACACTCCCCCCCACTGTTCTACCACACTATCTCCCCCACCCACTGTTCTACCACACTATCTCCCCCACCCACTGTTTCTACTACACTCCCCCACCCACTGTTCTACCACACTCTTCCCCCCCCCCCACCCACTGTTCTACCACACCCCCCCACCCACTGTTCTACCACCCACTCCCCCCACCCACCCACTGTTTTACCACACTCCGCACCCCCCCCCCACCCACTCACTGTTCTCCAACAATCTCCCCCCCACCCACCCACTGTTCTACCACACTATCTCCCCCACCCACTGTTCTACCACACTATCTCCCCCACCCACTGTTCTACTACACTCCCCCACCCACTGTTCTACCACACTCTCCCACCCACTGTTCTACCACACTCCCCCACCCACTGTTCTACCACACTCTCCCCCACCCACATACTGTTCTATCACTCTCCACCCCCCCCCCACCCACACCCCCCCCCCCCCACTGTTCTACCACACTCCATCCCCCCACCCACTGTTCTACCACACTCTTCCCCCCCCACCCACTGTTCTAACCACTCTCCCCCCCCACCCACTGTTATACCACACTCCCCCCCCCCCCTCTGTAATACCACACTCCACCCCCCCCCCCTCACTGGCTATCAACCCCCCCCCTCCCTCACTGGCTACCAACTCCCCCCCCCCTCCCCCTCACTGCTATCAACCCACCCCCCCCCCCCCCCGCTGGCTCCCAATCCCTCCCCCCCTCACTGGCTATCAACCTCCCCCCTCCCTCACTGGCTACCAACTCCCTCCCCCCCCCCCCCCCCTCACTGGCTCCCAACTCCCCTCCCTCCCCTCACTGGCTATCAACCCCCCCCCCCCCTCCCTCACTGGCTACCAACTCCCCCCCCCCGCCCACCTCAATGGTTATCAACACCCACCCTCCACTCACTGGCTATCAACACCCCCCCCCTCCATCACTGGCTATCACCCCCCCCCCCCCTCACTGGCTATCAACACCCCCCTCCCTCACTGGCTATCAATCTCCACCCCCCCCTCCTCACTGACTGGCTCACCAACTCCCCCCCCCCCCTCACTGGCTCCCAACTCTCCCCCCCTCACTGGCTATCAACTCTTCTTCCCCCCCCCCCCTCCTCATTGGCTATCCATCCCCACCCCCCCCCCCACTGGCTACCAACTCCTGCCCCCACCTCCACTGGCTATCAACCCCACCCACTCACCGACTACCAACTCACCCCTCCCCCCCTCACTGGCTACCAACTCCCCCCCCCCCCCCCTCTCCTCATTGGCTACCAACTTCCCCACCCCCCCTCCTCACTGGCTATCATCATCTCCCCCCCCCCCCTCCACTGGCTATCAACCCCCCCCCTCACCGCTACCAACTTCCCCCCCCCCCCCCCCCCCACTGGCTACAAACTCCCTCCCCCTCTGGCTACCAACTCCCCCCCCCCCCAACTGGCTACCACTCCCTCCCCCTCTGGCTATCAACTTCCCCCCCTGACTGGTTACCAACTATCCCCCCCACTGGCTACCAACTCCCCCCACCCACCCCACTGGCTACCAACTCCCTCCCTCTCCTCCCACTGGCTATCAACTTACCCCCTGACTGGTTACCAACTACCCCACCTCCCCACTGGCTACCAACTTCCCCCCCCCCCCCCCCCCCCCTGACTGTTACCAACTATCCCCCCCCCTGACTGGGTTACCAACTACCCCCCTCCCCCTCACTGGCTACTAACTACCCCCCCCCCCCCCCCCCCACTGGCTACCAACTCTCCCCCTCCCCTCCCACTGGCAACCAACTCACCCCCGAGATTTTGTGGGGGAAATTGGTTGCCAGGCGGCAATCAATTTTCCCCACAAAATCTCGGCAACCAATTTTTTTTTTTTTTGGTTGCCGAGTTTTTGCATGGAAAATTGGTTGCCGGCCGGCAATCAATTTTCCCCCACAAAATCTCGGCAACCAATTTTTTTGTTTTTTGTTTATTTTTTTTGCTGAGTTTTCCCCACAAAAACTCGGCAACCCAAAAAAAAAATTGGTTGACGAGATTTTCTGGGGAAAATTGGTTTCCGGCCGGCAATAAATTTTCCCCACAAAAACTCGGCAACCAAAACAAAAAAATTAGTTGGCAAGAAATTAAATTTAAAAAAAAATTGGTTGCCGGCTAACAAAACAAATAAAAAATTGGTTGCCAGCCAGGAAAACAGTACGGGGGTGAGGGGTGGGAGTTGATAGCCAGCAAGGGGGGTGGGGGGGAGTTGGTAGCCAGTAAGGGGTGGGCGTTGGTAGCCAGAGGGGGGGGGGGGGGAGTTGGTAGCCATTGTGAAGGGGGAGGGGGAGTTTGTAGCCAGTGGGGAGGGGGGGGGACTTGGTAGCCAGTGAATGGGGGGGGGGGAGAGTTGATAGCCAGTGAGGGAGGGGGGGGGGACTTGGTAAGCCAGTGAATGGAGGGGGAAGAGAGGTTGATAGCCAGTGAGGGAGGGGGGGGGGGGGGGACTTGGTAGCCAGTGAATGGAGGGGGAAGGAGAGTTGATAGCCAGTGATGGAGGGGGGGGGGGGGGACTTGGTAGCCAGTGAATGGAGGGGGAAAGGAGAGTTGATAGCCAGTGGGGGGGGGGGGGAGTTTGTAGCCAGTGAAGGGGGGGAGGGGAGTTGGTAGCCAGTGAAGGAGGGGGGGGGGGGGGGAGTTGATAGCCAGTGGGGGAAGGGGGGGATTTGATAGCCAGTGAATGGGGGGCGGGGATAGTTGGTAGCCAGTGAATGGGGGGGGGGGGAGGTGATAACCAGTGAGGGAGGGAGTCAGGGGTCGGTAGACAGGGAGGGGAGGGGGAAGGTGATAGCCAGTGATGGAGGGGGTGAGAGTTGGTAGCCAGTGAGGGAGGGAGGGAGGGGGGTGAGAGTTGGTAGCCAGAGAGAGGGGGGGGAAGTTGGTAGACAGTTAGGAGGTGGGGGAAGTTGGTAGCCAGTGAGGAGGGGGGGGGGAGTTCGTAGCCGTGAGGAGGGGGGGGGCGGTTTGAATGATAGCCAGTGGGGTGGGGGGGTAGTTGGTAGCCAGTGAGGAGGAGGGGGGGGGGGGGGGGAGAGTTGGGACCCAGTGAGGAGGGGGGTGGGGTTGATAGCCAGTGAAGAGGGATTAGGTTGATAACCAGTGAGGGGGGCAGGGGGGAGTTGGTAGCCAGTGAGGGGGGGGGGGGGGGGGAAGTTGATAGTCAGTGAGTGGGCGGAAGGGGGGAATTCAGCTTGCCAAAGTGTACTAATGGTATAAATTTAAACAAAATCCGTTCATTAACTCTTCTATGGAGTTTTTATACTTTAAAATAGGCCTATGGGGCCTAAAAAATAGGTCAAAATTAAAACAAAATTATACCGTTGAACCCGCAACGGCGAGACGAATCCAAATATGTAATAATATTGACAAGTCAAAATTCGACCAAAATCACAGATTTGCTCAAGGGCTCAAGGTTTTTGAGAAAAATATTTTCGATTCTGGACGAATGGCTGGGCGAAAATGAAATCTAAGACCATGTCTAGAAGCAGCTCGCCGAGAAATATCAAATGGCACCAAGTAGAATTCCCTAGGACTTATAGTTTGGGCTACAGAGGACTTTTAAAGTCCAAAAAACGGTCCCCTGGGCCCTCTAGGAAGGCCCAGTCAAAATCGAAATCCTAAACTAATGGGCAGTACCATAAAGAGTAAGAGGAGGATGAGGAATAGAATGACAACGAGTAAAGGACATCGCGCAGGATTTGGAGGTGGAAAAACGGAACCCGTGGCGGGTTGCCCATGAAGAAACAGCCAGAATAGCGGATTGGATAAGAAGATGTAAAGCGGCAATATCTGAGTCGGCTGCGTAAATCGCAAAGTCGTCGACATACAAGGAAGACCGAACCCCGACAGGAAGAGAAGACACGATACCGTTGATAGCAATGAGAAAAAGGACGGTACTCAGGACACAACCCTGAGGGACACCTTCCAACTGAGGGTAAAGACGAGATAAGTGGGAAGCGACTCTGACACGAAAGGACCGAGAAGAAAGAAAATTCTGAATAAAGACCCCTAGATTACCGTAAATGCCACAAGAACGGAGCTGACGCAAAATGTGGTACTTCCAGGTAGAATCATAGGCTTTTTCGAGATCGAAAAAAACAGCAATGACAGTTTGACGACGAGCAAAAGCCATCCTGATATAAGATTCCAAGCGAATGAGGGGGTCAAGCGTACTACGAGCACGTCTGAACCCGAACTGGGAAGAAGACAACAAATGGCGCGACTCAAGAACCCACATGAGACGAGCGTTAATCATACGTTCAAAGAGTTTACACAGGCAACTGGTAAGGACAATAGGGCGATAGTCCTGTGGGGAGAACCCAGACTTGCCAGGTTTAAGAAAAGGTATGGTCAGGGCAGTACCCCAAGAGGGAGGGAAAACACCAGAAGACCAAATCGTGTTATAGAGAGCTAACAAGAAGACCAGAGCTTGCGAGGAAAGATGTTTGAGCATGAGATAATGGATACCATCAGGACCCTCAGAAGTGTTCTTACAGGCACGGAGAGCGGTGTGTAACTCAGTCGAGGAAAAAGGAGCATTATAGGATTCGTCAGAGGAAAGACTAAAAGTAATTGGAGTACTTTCCGCAATGACTTTAAGCGAGTGAAACTCAGCAGAGAGGTGAGAACCACTGCTAACTAAGCTAAAGTACGAGCCCAATCGATTAGCAATTGTTTCGGAGTCTGCCACAGAAACACCATCAATGCGGAGGACTGGAGCACGGAAGGGAAGATGTTTACCAGAGATCTTACGAATACGTTTCTAAACCTAAGCGACAGGAGTGCGAGACGTAATAGAAGAAACATAGGACTCCCAACTCCGGCGTTTAGCGGCTTTGGTAGTACGACGGAAAAGAGCAGATGCACGGCGAAAGAGAAAAAACGACTCCTGAGAAGCAGGGGTGAGACGCTTACGGCGAAAGCTTTTCCAAGCCGCCCGTTTAACCCGGAGGGCCCTGGAACACTCAGGAGACCACCAAGGGACGCATTTAGACGAGAAAGGGCGAGACGTCCGGGGAAAGGACGTCAAAGCAGCACCGAAAACCAGATCCAGAAAAAACGAGAGCATGACACGGACCGATGAGAAAGGAGGAGGAAGCAAAGAAGGAACAGTAAGGGAAGCGAAAGAAGACCAGTCCGCCCGCTGGAAGCACCAACGAGGGGAGTTAGGAGTAGGAGAGTAGGTAGTCAGAGAAAGGAGAATGGGAAAATGGTCGGAATTGTAAGAATTCTCGAGAACTGACCAATGAAAATCAAGGGAAACTGAAGGGGAACACAGGGAAAGATCGATACAGGAAAACGTACGAGTCCGAGCATCAAAATGAGTAGGAGCACCAGAATTAAGGATAAAAAGATTACGGTCCGAGAGAAAAGGTTCAAGCCGACGACCCCGGGGTGAAATAACATTGTCACCCCACAAGGTGTGCCGACCATTAAAATCACCAAGGACTAAGAATGGAGTGGGCAACTTAGATAAAATCTCGGAGAATTCGGGAAAATCGATGGGAAGAGAAGGCGACAAATACACAGAAACCACTGTTAACCAGCGGTCAAGATAGACTCTAGCAAAGGTGCAAGGGAAATGAGTAGAAAAGGACAGCTCTTCAAAAGGGACAGAACGATGAATAAGAAGACAAGTATCATGGAGAGAGTGGGGAGAACTATAAAAAGAGTAATGAGGAAAGGGAACAGGAGGAGAGAAAAGACGAGTCTCCTGAAGACAAACGACCTTAGGGAAGTGAAGAGAAAGAAGAAAACGTAAGTCAATCCTTTGAGCATTAAGACTACGAAGATTCCACTGCAAAATGGACATAATAAAAGAAAAAGAAAAAAGAAACTAAGAGGAGACTAAAGGACGAAAAAACAACGAAAACAGACAAAAGAAAACCAGAAAAGGAGGCAAAAGCCACCGAAAATAAGAACGCACAGAAAAAGAGGAAGGACACACAGAGAAGGAAAGAAATATACACAAATAACAATAAAGGGAAAACACACACACTTATGTACAACTAAGAAAAGGTGAATGAGGATAACGTGGAGAATTAAAAGGAGGCAAAAGCCAAAAAAAAAAAAGAAAGGGAAGAATACACACTTATGCACAACAATGAAAAGGCGGATGGGCGAACGGGGAGACAGATAAATACAAATAATGATAAAGGGAAAAATACACACTTATTTACAACAATGAAGAGGTGGATGGGTTAACGGGGAGACAGAAGAGAAGGAGGCAGAGGGGAGGACCGAAAACCGGGGGGCATAGGGAGGCTTGACAGCGAAAGAGAAGAAGAAAGAGGAGGGCCAGAGTGAGAGGAGGGAAGGGCAGAGGACAAAAGAGACAGAAGGAAGAGACGAAGGTTGGGAAGGGGTAGAGACGGAAGAGCGGGGGACAGGGGAAGGAGGAGGCGGTTGAGGGGTAAGGGGCAGTGTAGAGGGGACGGGATGAATGTCAGCAGAAACGGTAAGAGGCGGGGAACGAGAAGAATCGAGAAAGGCTCGAATCTTGGGAATGGACTCAAAGGACATGTTTAAGTCAGAGGGAGGGCGAAAGCAGGAAGAAGAAGAAAGAGATGGAGAGGAGGAAGGAGGGGTGGAGGAAGGAGGCAACCTCTTTTTCTTCTTCTCACCGGGACTCGGACTCCGGACATTACGGTGGAAGTCCCTGCGTTTAGAAGAGGAGTGGGGAGAGGGAGAACGGGAGGTACGGGAAGGAATTTTGGAAATCCGTTTGGTAGAGACAGGAGACCGGAAGGAAAGGGAACCACGAGACGAGGGAGGAGGAGAACTAGAGGAAGGCTTGGGATGGGACCGCTGGCGGGTGGGGCGTTGAGCCAAACCAGAAGAAGAGGGGCGAGGGCGAGGAGAGGAAGTGGAAGGAGAGGAAACGGAAGTAGGAGTAGAAGAGTCAAGCACAGAGAAAGAGTTAGACAAAGGGATAGAAGACGAAGAGACAGTAATAGGAGGAGTGGAGACAGAAGAAACCGAAGGCGTAGAAGTAAGGGAAGAAGGGACAGAGAGCGGAACAGAGGAAGAGGAGGACGAGGACAAGGGAAGCGGAACGGAGGGAGTGGAAGAAGAGACGGGAGGGTGAGAGATAAGTGCAGAAATCGGACGAGGTGAGAAGCCCAGGCGAAGAGCTTCCTTACGGGCAGCAGAGTGAGTAAGGCCTTGTTTTGCTTTAAGAATTGTAACTTCAGATTCAAATTTGTAAACGGGGCAATCATGGGAATAGGCAGGATGGGAGGCTTTACAGTTGAGGCAGCAGGGGGTCGTAGACGGGCATTCATCAGCAATATGGCCAGGTTGCGCACAGTACGGGCATGTAGGATAGTCGGGGTTGAGAGAACGACAGTATTTCATGGGATGGCCAAAACGCCAGCAACCCCTGCACTGCTGAGGGCGGGGAAGGGATTCTAAGACGTCGATGCGAGTACCACCGACAATAACGTGAGAAGGGAGAATATTACCATCGAACGTTATTTTAGCGATATTAGAGGGATAGCGGCGATTGTGGCGAGGTTGGATGGTGTAACAGACAATATTAATTACAACATGGTCTTGAGCAACAACGGCCTTCCCAATAAGGTCGGCACAATCTTTGAAGTCCCGATCACCGAGTTGGATATAAGAAGGGATCAGGACAGTACCTGTGCACCAGTTCATTCTTTGGTCTTTAAAAGCAGGGATGGGAGTACCGTTGGGATCTGCAAAGGCCGCCATAGCAGCAGCCTGACTCTCGTTTTGCACTGTAACTAGACGGGAATGATCATGACGAGAGTGGAAAGTGACATCCTTGCCCACCCTCTGAAGGAGACTGAGGTGGAACAGAAGGTCATCCCCGGCAAGAGGGGCTGAGGCGGGGATAGAAAAGAATTTAACAAAATCGGCAGGGGCAAAGAGATCGGAGAGAGGAAGAATAGAAGAACGAGGGCGAGCAGAAGAAGAAACTGAAGTAGATGGAACCGAAGGCGAAGGAACTGAAGAAGAAGAAAAAGAAGGAGAATATGGTTCGAAAGTGACGATGTGAGATGAGGAAGCAATGGAGGAAGGAAGAGTGGCAGATGCAGTAGAAGGGATAGCAAACGACGGAAGAGAAGAGGGCTGAACTGGCGGAGCGGGGAGGGATAAGGAAGAGGAAGCTGTAGAAGAAAGAGCAGGCTGAACTAATGAAGAATCGGAAAGAGAGGTGACACACTCCACGCCTACCAAAGTCGAAGCCGAGGAAGGCGCCGGAGAGCGGTCAATGAGGAGAGAGTCAGAGGTTGGAGCTGGTACGGTACTAGTAGGTACGGATGCGTCTAGGGCGGAAGCCCCAGAGAGTTGAGAAAGGTCAGGTGGAGAGTCTGTGAGATCGCGTGGGACGGGGACAGGGTGCGCCTTAGCTTGGTCCGGGGTAGTGGGGTTGTATGGACGGACCATGATGACCCAAGTTGTTTTTACTATTCTAATTTCGGTTTGTCGGAAAACGAAAAAGGAAAGAAAAACTAACCAAGGGGAAGAAAAAGAAAGAAAAAGAAAAGAAAAATCAGAAATAAAGCAAAAATAAAGAGCGTACCATAAGAGCTAACAGAGCCCCCTGTCGCGAGGCAGGAAGCTCCGACCCCCACACCGACGGCACAAACAGGGGCAGGTCCTAGGGGGTTCATCCCCATACCCTACCCCCCTAGACAAGGGGGGATAGCACCACTATGTACAGAGAGGCCTAGCGTAGGCAAAACCGCTATACTGGGACTGAGGGCAAAATGAATTGCAAACATCCCCAATCTGTACGTAATGGAGGGCAGCCGGACAGAAGCCAGGAAACCCACCAGGAAGGTAGACCGGACCCCCGGAAACCGAGACCGGGCCTCACTGATGGGCGGTCCATGGAGCGACAGCACGGGCGACCGTGCCGCCGCCCCCGGTACCAACCCCCACGTGCAGTGAGCCAGCTGCCACTGCCCCTGTAAACGGGTAGCAGTCAGAACTCCCCACTCAGCGAGGGAAGGCGTCTTGAGCCTAGCCAGCACAATTTAGTGAAAAAGGAGGAGGAAACCCTCCGCAAAGCGAGGTCAAAATCGGGAACCAGAAAAACGCCGTCACCGGAAGGTTCCGCTTAT
Organism: Paralithodes platypus; assembly: GCA_032716605.1. Taxonomy (NCBI): domain Eukaryota; kingdom Metazoa; phylum Arthropoda; class Malacostraca; order Decapoda; family Lithodidae; genus Paralithodes; species Paralithodes platypus. Next base: position 5,991,125 of record CM064502.1, read on the forward strand.
CCCAAAGACGACGGGGGGGTACTTCGTCCACGACGCCGCTGTAATCCCTGCTCCGAAGAGTGGATGACAGCGACCCCGCTTCGAGCCCCGCCACCACGACAAGGTGGCTCCCCAACGGCGGGGTAGGGGATTTTAACCTGTGTTACAAACAACGAAATGATAGGCTTGTACGAGAATATAGGCATATACTGACAATGCACAATCACAAACAACTCATCATAACCCCCACACGTATCTCTGAGAACACTGCCACAATATTAGACCACATAAACTGTAACAGAGAGGACAAAATATCCCTATCAGGGGTTATACAGACTGGGATAAGTGATCACTTCGTCACATATTGCACACGGAAAACCACAAAAATTACCCTAGAGAATCACAAGATTATCAAAACAAGGTCACTCAGAAACTACAATAAGGAAACATTTCTGGACATTTTATGGAATACAGACTGGTCTCCAGTGTTTGGAAGTACAAACGTTAATGACGCATGGGTTGGCTTCAGAACCATCATCACAAACATCCTAGACGAAATAGCTCCTCTGAAAGACATACGAATTAAAGCAAGGTCAGACCCATGGATCAACAATGACATACTACACCATCTGGAACACAGAGACAATCTGTTAAAAAGGCTAGCGAAACATCGACAGGATCAAGGTCTGAAACATGAGTTCAACAGGGCCAGGAATAAACTAAGTAGGAAAATGAAATCAGCGAAAAATAATTATTTTCACAATAAGGCAGAGGAGTATCAGAATAACCCAAAGAAACTATGGAGGCACCTAAAAACAACAGGCTACAGCAACAAGACAAGGGATTCGTCTAACACTAATATTGCTTTCACCATTAATGATCAGGTTTGCCACGATAAACGACAAATTTCAACCTACTTCAACTCCTTCTTCACTTCCATAGCAAACACACTTGCACAGAACCTACCTCAACCTCTCAATAAATACACGACAACAACGGCCACCTTTCGTAATTTCTACAGAGATAAAGACATACACCCGAACACATTTAGATTGCAAAATGTTACACCAAAATACACTTTTGACGAGCTGTCTAACCTAAATGTGCATAAGAGCACAGGACCAGACAAAATTCCTGCCAAATTTCTACGAAATGGAGCCATTGGTATAGCAGGCCCCCTAACCCACATCATCAACTTGTCAATTAACACCAACACAGTACCTGCTGAACTGAAGGAAGCTATTGTAACCCCTCTATTCAAGAAAGGAAATAAACTAGAAGTTGGCAACTACAGACCAGTTAGCATATGTATTGTATCTAAAATCCTTAAAAGAGCGATATACACCCAAATTGAACACTACCTCAAACAAAATGATCTATTCTATAAGTTTCAATCAGGTTTCAGATGCATGTACTCGACAGACTCCTGTCTCATCCACTTAATGGATCACATTCGTAAAGAAATGTCTAAAGGTAACTACACCGGTATGGTTCTTCTTGATCTACAAAAAGCGTTTGACACAGTAGACCATGATATCCTATGTAATAAACTACAAGCTATGGGCATAGGGTCTGTGAACTGGTTTAAATCTTATCTTAGTGGTAGAACCCAAAGAGTCAAAATTGATGATAATATATCTGATCCTATGCCAATTAACTGTGGGGTCCCGCAGGGAAGCATCCTTGGTCCCTTACTCTTTCTCTGTTATGTGAACGACATGGAACTGAGCGTCTCATGTAAATTATTACTGTATGCAGACGACAGCGTGCTTCTGGTTTCAGGAAAAGACCCAATAAGTATTGCCGCTTCACTTTCCAAAGAACTAGCATCATGTAGTGAATGGCTAGTGGACAATAGACTATCTCTTCACCTGGGCAAGACGGAAGCCATCTTATGTGGAACAAAACGCAAACTGAAAGACATTGTGGGCTTCTCGGTCAACTGTAATGATATTCCTATAACAACAGTGTCACAAGTTAAATATCTTGGACTGAAACTGGACGCGAGTTTGTCAGGTGAAACAATTTTGGAATCTATCCTGAGTAAGTGTAGAGCACGTATAAAATACCTGTATAGACAGGTGGGATGCTTGCCCGCGGCGACCAAAAAGACCCTCTGCCAAGCGCTTGTTCAATGTCATTTTGACTATTCTGTGTCATCCTGGTACTCTGCATCATCTAAATCAGCACAGCACAAACTTCAGGTCACTCAAAATAAAATGGTTAGGTTCATGCTGAACCTAGGACCCAGATCACATGTTGGCCAGGAACAACTTCAGTCACTAGGTATGCTCAATGTCTCTGACAGGGCCAAACAAATCAGGCTAACTAATGCCTTCAAAATTTTCTATGACAGAGCTCCAGAGTATCTAAAGAATGATTTTGTTAAAGCAAATGAGAGGAGTGGACATAATACAAGAAACATTATGTTTAATTTTAAGGTCCCGAGAATCCAAGGACAGGGTAAGCAAACATTCTTCTTCACTGCCATCAAAGACTGGAACGACCTACCCCAGTCAGTCCGTGAAAAGAGAACACTGTATTCCTTCAGACGTAGCCTGAAGGAACACCTGAACCGGACAGCTGCGAGAAGGGAGCACCAAGCTTATGTCTACTACTAAATACGACATAAGAGATAGACAAACCAAACTGAAATGATTACTGATTACGGATTACTGATATTTACTATAGGATGTAAGGTATCTTAAAATAACCCCCTAGAAATACTTTCTCTAAAGTATCTATTTCTTTATCCTCCCCTTTTCCCCAGCTAACCTAATCCCACAAGGACCCCAATGGAAATACGCCTAACGGCCTTATTGGGCTATCCTTAGTTGGAATTATGCAAGGCTGGTACATGTCATATTTGTAACAAACTATGTGGTACCAACTCTGTAAATTGCTGACTGAATAAATATTATTATTATTATTATTATTATTATTATTATTATTAACTTGCTCATGTAGTAATGTACACCCTATGTGGTGGATTGTGTTCTTTTATTTAATAATTTTCATTTTAGTAAGCGTTGTTTCCACATAGCGATTTTGATAATTTAATTTGACTTTATATTGTCCTTGTCCCAATTTTAGTTTGTTTAGTTTGCAAGTTTTACATTTTAATTCATTGTTTTCTGTTGTGTTGTCCTTATTTGGGCTCTGTCTTGAGTCGGCCACCCCCAGAAAAAAAAAATAGGAAAAGTGGGGAATGGGCCTGAGTAAATACAAAAATACAATATTTAAAATACCAAAACTGCCTTTTTCGACTGGCTTGAGAGGATAGTTCGAATTAGAGTAACAATAATATAGCCCCAAAATAAATGTTGATGCTACCAATGGATCCAGGGGGTTGTTGTGTACTTTGTAAACTTAGTTGTACTCATTCTATACATTCTTTCATAGGCTTTGGGCGATTTAAAGAGTCAACAAGACTATAGTTTTTGGTATAAAAACACCCCAAAACACCTGACCTCCCAATATCAATTTCCATATCTTCCCCTATGAAGAGTAAAACTTTATTGTTTATCCAAATACATTTCTGGTATAATACTTGTCAAATGCATTACTCATATTTTCATTCATATCATTTCTTAATTGCCATATATCTAAAATGTCATTACTCATAGTATCAATATCCAAACTTGTAACTCCTGTGATATACCTAAACTTATGAACCCCACTTTACTAGTCAGACTTCTAATAACACTCCAATCACTTTCACAATACTAAAATGATAATGTAATCAAGTCATATCACTATACAATATACCAGTACAGTATTTTCAATTTTTACACATGGAAGAGCATACTTCAATAGCAGTTGTAAGGTGTATGTCCTTTCATTGCTGAATTACACATGACACGGCCGAATTACACATGACACGGCCGAATTACACATGACACAGCCGAATTACACATGACAGACGATTTACACATGACACAGCCGAATTACACATGACAGACGATTTAACGACACAGCCGAATTACACATGACACAGACGATTTACACATGATTTAAACATGAAACAGCCGATTTAAACATGAAACAGTCGATTTACACATGAAACTGCCGACTTACACATGAAACAGCCGAAATGTCAAATTTTAACTCTATTATCTTTAACCCTTCCAGCCCGGGTGTCCTTTTATAAGGACACTGCGGCAGATAGGCCGGTGCCCGGGTGTCCTTTTAACAGACAGTATGCTTGAAAGTGGATGGGTGGATGGGTGGCTTGGGTGGATGGGACTCGTTAGCCTTGGTCGGCAACTCATCTAGGGGAGACAACCTTATACAAATCCGGGTGGATGGGACTCGTCAGCCTTGGTTGGCAACCTGTCTAGGGGAGTAAACCTGATACAAATCCGTACTGCTTACCTAAGGGTAAGGCAGGTTAGTGGATGGATTAGCCGAACACCACTGTAGAAAAATAGTGCTAACAAGATACACAGAGAGCCTCGGAGTCGGACGGATCCTAAATTGAGTGGTCAATCCTGTAAGTCCTTTACTAAACTGGCTCGGGTTGTCCCTCTCACAGGGAATAGGTCCGCTTGGGGGCATTCTGTGTATGGCCACCCTCGTAAGGGGAGTAAGGCGTCCGGCAATAGATAGATAGATAGATGCTTGAAAGCCTATTCAGCTTCGTCTGAACGCCGTGCGTTCGACGCATATAAACAAAGCCGTTCATTGCGTCACCGCACCTCCGAAAACAAGGAGACGTCGGATCAATGTTATTGTTGTATGATATGACAAAATTAGTGTCTGAAAAGCTCCGATATTGTCAACTTCGCGGAAAAATTCGCTCCACGGAAATCGTCATCAAAACTGAACCAGTTGACTTAGAGAGCTCTACTCAACGCCAGTCTACAGATTGGAAACCACACTACGTTTAGGGATGCGTGGGAAATTTCTAGCAGTTAAAATAACAAAGATACGGTAGCCTAGGCCTAGACGTTTTTCGGCCAGATCGCCCGGATACGACCTCCGTCCTTTTGTAAGGCAGCCCGGGTAGGAAGGGTTAATATTTAAGAATGACTAATACAAGGCTCCTGCGCTGCAAACTTTAAACCCTCTGCACGAAGGTGCATTCTTAAAAGGTATCTCCCTACAGATGTTTTTTTTTAAATTCAGATTGGCAGTCAACTTAACCCTCTCGCGTCCTGATGCAATTTTTGAGCCTATTAGGGATACTTTAAAGCCTTTGTTACCGTCAGGGGTATTTATAAACCTTTAGTTTATTTACTTCAACCTCTGCAGTTGTCTTTGAGTTAGCCGTGGGCAGAAAACTAATTTTGGAGAGGTAATTATAAGAGTGAGAGTAATCTATTTCTTATTGCTAATCTGGCAACCTCTGCATCATAAGGATGTGAGAGGATTAAAACAAATATAAGAGTTGGTACTTCTATTACAATATGAGGCACACTAATATAGGACATAAAGGGCCATGTTCTCAACCACATAATGTTGCTTACAAGGATGATAATTACTTCTATTATTTAACAACTACTCCAAAATATAGGCTTAGGTTTCATCCTAATTTATTTATTCTAAAAATTCATAGTTTAGGCAGGAATCCAGAAATACAGTTTGCCTCTTATTTTATATCATACAGTACAGTACAGTACAGTACAGTACAGTACAGTACGGTACAGTACAATAAATAAGGGTTGGCATGATTAAAATAAAACTATTTTAATCAAGTGATTTTAATCGATTATAATCAAAGAAAAAAATCATTGATTAAAATCAAAATTATTGTTTTTATTAAAATATCACATTCCAAGTAATTATAAGACATTTTTCGCCAATCTTGATAGTCTACCAAAATTGTTATCCTCTTAAACATTATATAGTAAGCTATATCAACAATATTTTTCATATTTCTAATAAACTTTTGCACTAGTTCAAGAATTTTAGAAATTAAATAAATTGTGTTCTTTCATAGAAAATTAATCTTTGCTCCTTAACCCTCCTTGCCCGGCTGGACTCCATAGCTCCATATCTTGTTTGCCCCGTATCGCCCGGCTGGCCTACAAAGCTTCATAGCGGCACACCATGGCGGAAGGCGGACGCAAGTTTGAGGCTCCGGCATATGTTATGGGAATGGTCAATTAATTCACGGATATCGAGTGCATACGGGGCTAACAAGAAGAGGAAGGATTTAGTGAAGTGTTTGGAGGATATATTGGTGTGGTGGAGGGGTGATATATAGTGTAATAAGAGTGTGTAGTGACGGGACAGCGGTAGGGTTGTGAGTTGTTGAGTTTGTAAACAAACATGGCAGAGGGAATTTCGGGTATGACGGAGGCGGAAGGAAGGTTACAACGTTTTCGGGGATTTAAGAGCACAGATAAGAAGTTAGAAGAGGTTAGTATTGTTGTGAAGGATTTGGAAAAGTGGATGAGTGATACGGAGAAATGGAAGGGGGATATTGGTGAGAAAGTTAAGGCACTGTGTGTAATGTGTGGTGTGACAGGTGGGGAAGGGAATAGGCCTAGCGAAGGAAGTGAATGCAGGCCTATTTTGGCAGTTAATGAGAGCCTAGAGATGGTATTGAAAAGGGTAGATGAACTGGGAGCAGAGAATATGGCATTGAAGGAGCCGCTGAAGGAATACGAAGGACGTTTCACGGAAGTAAAGGAGTCGACTGCATGGACGGTGGTAGGTAAACAAAAAGTCAAGGATTTGGAGGATATTATGAAAGAGCAAAAGGAAGAAATAAATATGACCAAAAAAAGTTTTAAGAGTGCAGTTGTAGGGGTCATGGAGAACAAGGAGAGTGTCGAGAGGAGGGCCATGGACAGGGATAGGGGTGTAATCTTGTATGGAGATATAGAGACTCATATGAATGATAATGGAGTGAGAAAAGTGAGGGATATGGAGACAGTGAAGGAGGTCTTGAAAGGTGTGGATGAGGACGAATATGGATGGGAAGGGCAGGTGGAGGAGATCAGTAGGATAGGTAGATATAAAAGGGGAGAGATGAGACCTATAAGGGTACAGTTTAAAACTAGGGTAGTGGCGGAGACTGTGACAAATTTTAGTTGGAGGCTAAATACAAATGATAAACTGAAACACATAAGACTAAAGAAGGATTTGAGTATAGAACAAAGGAAAAAATTAAGGAATTACAAGAAAAGGCTGATGAAAATAATGGAAAGTTGGATGAGGAGGATAAGAGAAATTTTTACTGGAGAGTGAGGGACGGAAAAGTGAGGAAGTGGTTTATAAGAGTAGAAAGGAGGGGGAGATCAGGGAGGGGAGAGAATGTGATGAGAGTTGTGACGGAGGAGGAGAATGGGGTGGAGGTGTCACAGGGAGAGACAGGAGACAAAGAGGCAGACCCAGTAGTGCTAACAGGGGAGTAGGGTACGGACTGGAGGAGCGGGATGGTGTAATTGCTGAAGGAATGGTAGATGGATTAAGGATTATGTTTAGTAATGTGGATGTGTTTACCCAGGACAAGAAAAGAGAACTGATATGTAGGTTGCAGGATGAAGAGGAAAAACCTGATGTCATGGGTCGTCTCCTACACGAAGCAGTCCGCAGCCATGGATCAAAAAACGCCATCCGAGAAGAAGCAGCAGTGACATAAATCATCCAACGCCAAGAAAAAAACAGAGGCAACCGAGGACCACCAGCGATAAGGACCGGAGACAGCGAGGACCGAGGACAGCCATGAACATAAATGTAGATCCGACAAGAACCAAATATATTATTGAAGCGCGTTCCGTGAGTTCTAAAATAACAAATTTAAAGGTTTTCTATGCAAACGCTCGTAGCATACGCAATAAATTTTCAGATTTAGAGGAGCTAGTGTTTACAGAAAATTATGATGTGATTGGCATAACAGAATCTTGGCTCAATACAGAAGATAGAGACTTTTTAGCAGAGTATTCACTTCCCGGTTATGTAATGTTTGAGAAAAGCCGAATAAATCGAAATGGAGGTGGCGTTTTACTTTATATCAAAGAAAGTCTTAACCCTACCCTCTTGTCAAAACCTCAAATTGTGAACGTCGACGCATCTTTTGTGCTAATAAAGAATAATAAAGGTACCAAAATAATACTTGCATTAATATACAGACCTCCAGCTCAATCAGTGCAAACTGACCGAGAAATTTACGAACAAATTGCAGATGTAAGTAACTCACAAGATACCGTAATTTTTGGTGACTTTAATTTACCTGTGACCAAGTGGGGCGATACTCTTACTTCACACTCCGGACATGACTTGTATACGAACTTGCAAGAGAGTTCGCTTTATCAATTTGTTGGAACGCCGACCCGTGGTAATAACGTTCTTGACATTGTACTTGCAACAAAAGAAGAATTAATAGAGAATTTGAATGTTGGTGATGAATTCAGTAACAGCGACCATCGTACGATAACTTTCACTTTAAAGTTTACTAGTAACGAACCAAATAGTAGCATCGAAAAAGTCCCTAATTTCAAGAAAGCAAACTTCCATAAACTTAGAGCTATGTTTAAAGAAACTGACTGGAGCTTTTTAATTCACAATAACGACATAAATACATCTTGGAAGTTATTCGAAGCCACTTACCTAAAAGCAGTGCAAGACTGCATACCATCGAAAACTCGGCGTCCAGGCCATAATAATAAGCCCAAATGGTGGAATAAAGATATTTCAAACTGCCTGCTTGCTAAAAAATTTGCTAATGATAGATTAAAATCCTCACAAAATGACGAAGAACGGCTGAAATTTGTAGAGCTACGACGCAAAGCCAAAAAGTTAATTAAGCAAAGTAAAAAGACCTTAGAGTTACATATTGCGAATCAAAGTAAAACAAACCCGAAAGAATTCTATAGTTATATCAGAAAGAAAAAAGTAGTTACTTCAACTGTTGGACCGTTAGTCGATGAAAATGGAGAATACACCAAAGACGAAGAACAAATGAGTAATGCCCTCAATACCTTCTTTGCATCAGTTTTTACAACAGAAGACCTCAGTGATATCCCTACACCATCGCCGATTCAGATTGATAATTCAGATGTTCTAAGCAATATCACCGTTACAGAGAGAGAAGTATTGAATTGTTTAGATAAACTCAAGGTAAATAAAACGCCTGGACCTGATACAATCTCGCCTAGAGTTCTAAAGGAAGCTAAGGATGAGCTCTCTAAACCACTGACATTACTATTCAATAAATCCTTGCAGTCTGGAACTATGCCCGATCAGTGGAAGCTAGCCAACGTAACACCGATATTCAAAAAAGGCAGCAAATCCCTACCCAGTAACTATCGTCCAATTAGCTTAACCTCAGTTGTATGTAAAATGCTAGAAACGGTCATACGAGACAGACTCGTAAATCACTTAGAGGAAAATAACATACTTAAAGATACTCAACACGGCTTTCGTAAAAAACGTTCCTGTTTAACAAACCTCTTAGACTTCTTCCACGATATCCTCAACCTCTACGATGAGAGTAAAGCTGTAGATATTATATACCTTGATTTTCAAAAGGCCTTTGACAAAGTTCCCCACAAACGTTTACTGCTAAAACTAAAAGCGCATGGAATACAAGACGGTGTGTTGAAATGGATAGAAAATTGGCTCAGCGACAGAAAGCAAAGAGTAGTCATAAACGGTAAGGCATCAAAATGGACCAATGTAAGTAGCGGGGTACCCCAGGGATCGGTACTAGGACCAATTCTCTTTCTAATTTACATCAACGACATAGATGAGGGTCTCACCTGTACAATCTCAAAATTTGCTGACGATACAAAAATTGCAAATAGCGTACTCTCAAAAGAACAAGTTGACGATATGCAACACAATCTAGATAAATTGTCATGTTGGGCCCAAATTTGGCAAATGAGTTTCAATGCGGATAAATGTAAAGTACTACATATCGGATACCTAAATGAGAAAGCAAACTATTCGATGAATGGCACTCAGCTTAAGAATGTAAACAGAGAAACCGATCTGGGAGTAACAATATCGAGTAACCTAAAACCGAGTCAACAATGTTCAGAAGTTGTTAAGAAGGCAAACAAAATAATTGGCTTTATAGGCAGGTCATTTGAGCATAAATCCAAAGAAGTTATCCTAACCCTTTACAATTCATTAGTCCGCCCTCTTCTGGAATACTGCGTTCAATCCTGGTGCCCTTATTACCAAAAAGATATAAACAAGCTAGAACGAGTTCAACGTAGAGTTACCAAAATGATACCTAGCCTAAAGAACAAACCATACGAAGAGCGTCTTAGAGAATTAAATCTATTTCCTTTAACCCAGCGCAGATTAAGAGGTGACTTAATTCAAGTGTTCAAAATCATCAAAGGCATCGACAATATGAACTGTAGTAAGTACTTCACTATCGACCAATCTAATTACACGCGGGGAAACGGTTGCAAAATTATTGGTAAATCTTTTAACTCACACGAATCTAAGAATTTCTTCTTCAATCGAGTTGTCAACTTGTGGAATGGGCTTCCCCGAAACGTTATAGACTGCATCACCGTTGATTCATTTAAACTCCGCCTAGACAAATATCTCGCATCAAACCCGCGACTGACTGCGTTTGTAAATGAATAACTTTATTTTATCCCCCCCTCAGTTACTAACCCATCTGTCCCCTACTAACTTCCTAATCCTGCCACGGACATTAGTTCCAGGGCAGTAATTCCCCTTCCAATGTTCCCTTACCCACTCTAAACCACTGTTTGGACACTTGATCCTCAGTGTTTTGGAGGACAAGCAACCTAGAAGGGTCACTAGATCTGTTGTTGCTTGATTTCCTTTGTACTCCTTTGTACTCCTTTGTACTCCCTACAGGAAGTAAGACCAAAAAATGTTAGAATTGAAAGGGAACTGGTGGAATATAGTTTGGAGGGTTTTGAATTATATGAGAGAAATGCTATTAGAGCAGAGGTTGGAAGAGGACTGTTTATTTATGTAAGAAAAGAGCTCAAGGTTAATGAGGTGGATATGAGACAGCAGTATTGTGAGTATTTGTGTATTGAAGTAAAATGTGTAAGAGGATCAATTCTAATTGCCTCTATATATAGAAGCCCAAATAATAGCAGGGGAGAGGATGATAACCTACTGAAAGCAATGGAGGAGATAGATAATAGAGAGAACAAATATAAAATTTTGATTGGAGATTTCAATTTGCCAAGGATCAACTGGGCAAATTGTACTACTCCAGCGGGACAGGGTAGCCTGGAAAATAAGTTTATAGAGAAAGTGAGAGATTGTTTTTTAACGCAACATATTGTAGAGATGACAAGATATAGAGATGGGACGCAGGGGAGTGTACTTGATTTGATTTTTAGCAATGAAGAGGATATAGTGGAACATGTTAATGTGGATAGCCCTATAGGTCGTAGTGACCATGCCTGTATAAGCTTTAGTTGTAACATTAAATCGGAGAGGGATAATAGAAGCAATAGAAAAATATACATGTATGATAGAGCAGATTACGAGCTGCTGAGACGGTGTTTGGACATTGACTGGGGGGAATATTTGAACGGTGAAGACGCTGAAGGAATGTGGAGGAAAATTAGAGTCAAACTGGAGAATGCTGTATCCAAAAGTGTACCAGTAAGGGAATATAAGGATAAAACAAAATTGAGGAAAAGAACTAATCCAGAATTGCCACTGAAAAGAAAGCTTTGGATATTGATTAGAAGAAAGAAACGATTGTGGGAAAGATTAAAATTGTTAAAAAAGAACAGGGGGTCTAGTATAGAGGCTAAGGAAGTGGATCTGGAACGCAGACAAATAAACAATAAAATAAGGTGGGAAACAAGGAGGGGGGTGAAGGAGAGGGAGAGAGAGATAGCTAGAAATGTGAAGGATAATCCAAAATATTCTGGAAGTACATTCAGGAAAAGTTAACAAGAAGAGTAGGGATCCCAGAGCTGGTGGGGGGGTTGAATGATGGGAGTAGAGCGGAGACTGATAAGGAGAAAGCAGAGGTGCTGGGGAAATACTTTGGGGGGGTACTAACAGTGGAGTCGGAGGATGCAGTGCCTACTATTCCCATCAAACAGGCACCGGCACTAGAACTAATAGAGTTTTCCCATGCTAGAATAAGAAGGGCTATAGAAAAAATGAACAGAAGTAAGTCACCGGGACCGGATGGGATACACCCAAGAATCATAAAGGAAGGAGGGGAGATGTTAGTAGAGCCATTGAAAATGTTATTTGAGGTATCGTTTAATACAGGACAAATCCCGATGGACTGGAGAGAGGCGAACATAACAGCTATATTTAAGAAGGGAAAGAGAAATGACCCAGGGAATTATAGACCAGTCAGTTTGACAAGTGTTGTGTGTAAACTAATGGAAACGGTAATTAGAGAAGGAATAATGGATCATATGAAGTCAAACCAACTTTTCAGTGGGAGACAGTTCGGATTGTTGCCGGGGAGGTCGACGGTACTACAGCTAATTAAGGTGGTAGATGATTGGATGCAAATTCTAGAAGATGGTGATGTAATAGACGTGGTATATTGCGATTTTATGAAGACCTTCGATAAGGTCCCACCTTTAACCGTCCTGGTGGTGTAATGGTTAAGGTGGCAAAAATATGTGTGTGATAACCCGGGTTCGAATCCCGGTGGATCATATATACTTTCATTAATTTCATTGGGGGTGTGGTGGTGAGATTAATAAAAATAATAATAAAAGGTTAATAGAGAAAGTTAGAAGCTATAATATAGGGGAGAAATGTGTGAAATGGATAGAAGCCTTCCTGAAAGATCGGAGACAGAGGGTACTGGTGAATGGAATAGGCTCGGGGTGGAGGGAAATTACAAGTGGGGTACCTCAGGGATCTGTGTTGGGACCACTGCTGTTCGTTATATTTATCAACGACTTGCCTGAAGTTATAACTAATGGAAGTGAGGTATACCTGTATGCGGATGACACTAAACTGTATAGAAGAGTGAGGAGTAAGGAAGATATGAGTTTGCTTCAAGGAGATGTGGAGGGCATGAAGGGATGGTCTGAGCATTGGTTAATGCCTTTTCATCCAAAAAAATGCAAGTACATGCGGATTGGGACCAGCAAGATAGACAAGGTAGGATACAGTATGTATGAAGCGATGGAGGAAGTGAGTGCAGAAAAGGATATAGGAGTAGTGATAGACAATAAGTTAAATTTCTCAGAACATTTAGCGGAAAAGATAAACAAAGCCAATAGAATTGTAGGGCTGATAAGGAGGACATTTGTGTCACTTGACGAAGAAATCTTCAGGAATCTATATACAGCGCTGGTTAGGCCGCACCTGGAATATGCAAACCAGGTGTGGGCTCCATATATGGTAAAGGATATAGAAGCAGTGGAGAAATTGCAGAGGAGAGCTAGCAAGCTGGTACCAACGTTGAAGAACGCGGGCTATGAGCAGAGGTTGAGGACACTGGGGCTTCCGACACTGGCATATAGGAGAAAGAGAGGGGATATGATAGAGACTTTTAAGATAGTGTCAGGAAAGTACGATGAGGATGTGTGTGAAGGTATCTTCTTGATGCGGGAGGGAACAAGAACGAGAGGACACTCGAAGAAAATTTACAAAGAAAGAAATAGGCTTGAGAAGGCAAAGAACTCATTTTGTGATAGAGTGGTAAATGAGTGGAACGCACTGCCCCAGTATGTAGTCGATTCCGAATCAATAAGGGAGTTTGAAAGTAATCTTGATAAAGCATGGGGAAGACAAGATTTGAAGTTTGATTATAAAACAAAAATACAGAATAGTAAAAATGTTGCGTCTGCTACCGCCGCCGCCAACACCGTGAACGACCGCAGCAGTGCAAGTACAGTACTGGTACTGAGCTGGATACACAGGCATAGTTTGCCTTTTTCCAGAGGATCTACTGTAAGAAACTGTAAGAATAGCATTATTTCATGGCTTAAAACCACTCAAAACTGCACTTGAGAAAGTTGTATTGTCTTAGCGGATGGTCCGTATAACCAACAAGAACAAAAACACATAGCCAGTCAGTCAGGTGACTCCTGCTTCCGTGCAGGCCTAACGCAAGCTTCTATTGATTTCCAGAGTCTCAAACGATGCATGAAAGCAGTCGACAGTGAAATAGGAATGCTTATAATGGTGAAATAAATCAGTAATCAATAATCAATATTAATACAGAATACATAATAATAAATTGTTGAATGAATGAAAATAGACCGTAGCCGTGGCTGCCAATACTGCATCGTCGTATTCGAACAGTTCTTAGTAGCATCACAAAACAGCCGGTTTTATTTCCCACCTCACACAATAACCGCTTAATGTACAGTGTTCTACAGTGTTCAGTGTTCTTCACCCATCGCAAGATAACACTGAGTACTGCCTTTGGTATGTATATAACCTAGGTTAAGCTGTTATTTGCAGAGATACGGGTATCTGTAAATGACGAAACTTGGGAATTTACAAGATTCTAGGCTTTCAGCAGCCAAAACTGACCTAATTTTCACAATAAAAACTGAACCCCTTGGTCTAGAGACTTCTAGTCTTCAATCATAGCAAGGTAACGAGTACTGCCTCTGGATATATATATATATATAACCTAGGTTAGGCCTATTTTTGGTTTTCAGTATTTATAAGCGCGCCAAAATCCTGAGAATTCGACGATTCATCCAGATTCAGCATTGGCAGGAAGGTTTAAATGGCTGTTCGGCTAGGGTTAAATTACTTTGATTTAATTGTTTTTCTGACATAATATAAGCAAAATAATAGCCTTTAAGATGTAGGAATATAAATATATATATATATATATATATACTGTATATATATATACTTACAGTATTATACATATGCGCAAAATGGAAATTTGTGTAAAAAAATAGAAAAAATCGATTATAATCAAATAAATCCGATTTTAATACAAAAAAAATCAATTATTTTGATTGTTTTCCAACCCTGCTATAAATAATACATAAAGTTATTTAATTTGTTTATATACAGTAATCCACAAGAATTACAGTTTGGCCTTTCTAATAACATTTGTCCATAACTTCCTTTACTAGGCTATATGCAGCTTGAAATAATGGCCCCATATCCTAACATAGCTGGATTTAATAATACTCATGGTGGTAGAGGTGGTGTGGTAGTTGTAGTTGTGGTGGTGGTGGTGGTGGTGGTGGTGGTGGTGGTCGTGGAAGTCTTTTATCTGCGGAATTTAAGAATGTATTTAATATCTACCTCTATATAATTCTTATTTTTATACTTTAATATACAGTCGCATTATTTCTTAATTTAATTTAAAAATTGCAATCTAAAACTTTTAAAATTTAATAATATTGAGCCATAGATTTTTAATTTCATATTTAATACAACAAATACAATTTCAATGAAAGTGCAGTATTTTAATATTCTTTCTTTTACTATAAATTTAAGGTACCGTATATATTTCTCATTTTAAACACTGATAAAATATTTCACAACAATTTGCAGGGCATTATGTATTTGTGGTGCTGGGGTTATCAGGTCTTCTATAATCTGATTAATGAATAACATTTAATGTTTACCTCTATTTCAATTATTTTTTACTTTAATAATCGTGACCAAAAGCAATTTGCCTAATTTAATTTTGAAATTAATATCAACACTGCAGGATTTCAATACTGTACTCTAAAAACATTACTCTAAATTAACGCTTTAAGTTCAAAGTAAATTCAAATAATTTGCATCTAGAGATGCCCTAAAAACAATCAGAGCGAGTAGAAGTCCTTGACCCCTTTTATCAACATCTGCGAACAAAAACAAATATTAATACTGGACTGCTGTACACTCTGATACCATACTCTCTAGCCCAATCATGATCATTTGTGGATCCCTAGGTTTTCCTTATTAGCCTATTATAATGTAAAAATTGCAAAATAAACAAACCAAAACTTATACGAACACAGTCAAGACAAAACTAATCAAAATCGCTATCTGGATTGATTTTTGGATGCAATTTGGTGGTGTAATGGTTAAGGTGGCAAAAATCTGTGTGTGATAACCTGGGTTCGAATCCCGGCGGATCATATATACTTTAATTAATTTCATTGGGGGTGTTTGGTGTTGTGGTGAAATTAATAAAATAGATTTTCAGGAAGTACCGGTAGTATAGGCTATATAGTTTTGCAATTGATTTATATTCTAAAGTTAGTATAAATAAAATCGGTTCCAGAGATATACTTCCATTATTAGAAATGGATGAAGTGCACCAATATTTATGAGTGGGCTAGATACTATTGCATCCGTTTTTCTGGACCCACTTTCTCCCTAATGTTTAGCCCCACGACTTTTCAGATTACAAGACGTTCGGCCCACTGCCAATTTTAACACGTTTTCCCCCCATGTCGTTGTCAATTTTAACACCTTTCGTGCCATTTAGGAGTCTTATTTCCTGGCGAGCGAAAGTGAGCCTGCAATTAAGAGCAACTCAAGGGGTTAAACAATTCTTTGGTTTGTAATCTACCGGTACCTATACAAAAAATAGGTAAATACAATCTCAAACCATCGTGATATCATCGGTCCTTCCCAAAAAACATAAAATAATGTACTTTTAGCTACAAAGGAGTCATGGTACTGATGGGGTTAACTTGGGACACTCTAAACAGATCTGGCTCCATTTAACCACTAGAACCCTAATTCATATCACATGGAGAAAATATGCTTTTCCTACGTACTACCGGCTCGCTAGTGTAGTGGAGAACGTCTCTACCTCCCACCCCAGGTGACCCAAGTTCAATCTCACGCTCAGGCATGAAGGTTTTTCGCATACACTGGGATAATTTTTTTTAACACATGTACTGCTAATATATGGACAAAATAACAGTTAAAGTTTAGAGGGAGGGGGTGTGGGTACAAAGGAGGATCAGACCATTTTAACATTTACAAAGATGTCCGAATTGACCCCTGAAAGGTCCGAATCTATACCGAGATCACTGGTTAGTCCTTTGAATGTAGTTAACTCCATGTCCAAATTCAGGCTAGGTGTCCCAAATTGCCCCAAATCATGTCCGTATTCGGACAGTTTGGTATCGCCCCCCCCCCCCCCCCCCCCCCCCCTATAGTGGGTACCACGGATAAACAATTCTGCCGTCGGCGTTGTTGTCGTTGTCCGTCTGTCTCAGAACTCCTCCTAGACCCTTGGACGGATTTTCACCAAATTTCACACGAACATTTGTTGTGTGAATGCGAACGTCAGTCAAAACAGATTTTTTTAATTTATGCAATAGTTATGATTTTAGGTCCAAAATATGGTTCCCCCCCCCAGGCAATGATGGCGTTCTGGGGGCGAAAACATCTCACTACGCATTTTGCTAGGTTAAGTTAGTTTAGTTGGCATTAGAAGTGATGGTAGTAATAGTGGGATTGATGGTGATAGTAGTGATGATGGTGATAATAGTAGTGATGATGGTTGTAGTTGTATTGATGATGTTGACAGTAGTGATGATGATGACAGTAGTAGATATGATGGTGACAGTAGTAGATATGACGGTGACAGTACTAGTAGTAGTGATGATGGTCATAATAGTAGTGATGATGGTGACAAGTAATGATAGTTGTAGTGATAATAATGACAGTAGTGATGATGGAAGTGACGATGGTGTGAGTATTAGTGATTATGGTGAGTAGTAGTGATGATGGTGAAAGTTGTAGTGATGATGACAATAGTTGTGATGATGAAGATCATAGTAATGGTGATGATGGCAGTAGTAGTGATGATGGTGACAGTAGGATACATGATGGTAATACTTGTGACAGTAGTAATGATGATGGTTATTATGGCTAATTTAGATAAGTGGACTGTATATTTGATAATGAAGAAGTATTAACCATATAGAAATATAATTACCCTTAGATGAACTCAGCTGGTGATTGGAGGATGGCGGAAAATAGGCTAGATGACTTGAAGTGGTTAGTATAGTAAACAAAGTATGAAAAGAGGCTAGGATAAGATAGATATTTACGTTAAGTTGTGCTAAGTAACGAAGATGATGATGTAATGACTATATGGAATATGAGATGAAAGTGAAGCGAAAACACCTGATTATGAAACTATAGGAAGAAGGCTTAGCGTGTGTAGCTGGGACGGAGGTTGGTTGGAGAGTCAGCGAGCGCGTTATGTTTGTCTCTGTCGTGACATACCGCGCACGCACATAACATATGGAAAATGTATCCCATCTTCTTTACAATGAGATACTTATAAACAATCTTAAATAATACAAATATATATATATATATATGGGAATTATAATCCTACAATACTTTCCCATATACAACTATAGAATAATATATTCTACCCAATCATGGAACGTTCGACCAAGGTTATGGAAGCGTTCAACTTAAGACTACGGAATGATACGTAACGCTACATCAACCCAGATTACGTAACATCGAGACTGTTCATACTAGTTTGAGTACACTAAGTATGGACATATTCCCACCAACAGAAAATATACAAAATTTACATGATTAGATTTGCCCGGAGGCAATCTTATCCCGCCAAACTTGGGAGGATATCTGGGCTGCCTGTCGACGTGGGCGTCCGCCAGACGCGTCAACAGGCTGCGCCGAAGTAGAAGCCAGAGAGGGGACTTCAATGGATAACTGATCCGAGGGGGTGTCCTTGCGATCGAGGTCACCCTCAAGAGGATATAGTCGGACTGTTGGCCGTGTGATTACTCCAGTCCTGGTGCGAACCCTTGCTACCCGAACCTCACCATCACGACCTGGTAATAACTCCTCTATCCGACCCAATTTCCAAAATGCGCGCGGGCCCTCCTCATGGATGGTTACCACTACCCTACCCTAGGCCAATGACCTTTTAATGGTGTTAGTTTATTCCTTTGCGCTTCCCTTAAAGTCACCAGATATTCTGTTGACCAGCGATGCCAAATATCTCGTGATAATTTACGAATGTATTTGTAGCGGGCCGATATCACTTCCTTACTTATGTAGTCTGGATCTTCCATAGTATCCTCGTCATGCTCTTCAGGAAGATCCCGCAGTCTGTATCCACGTACCAGTACTGAGGGTGTGATTGGGGTAAGGTCTTCCAAATCACCAGAAGCATAGTATAGAGGGCGATCATTTACGGTGGCTTCAATCTCCAAGAGTATGGTGTTGAGTTCCTCAATCGAGATGAGAGCTCTACCCAACACCTTCTTCAGACCCGCCTTCACGATGCCTATGGCTCTCTCCCATATGGCGCCAAACCAAGGCGCTCTGGCGGGAATGAAACGCCATTCGCATTTTACATCCGCTAGGCAGGTCTGAATCTTAGGATTGTTGCTCACTTCTTTGAGATATGTAGATGCCCCTATGAAAGTCTTTGCATTGTCACTCAGCATGATACGCGGATATCCCTGTCTACTGCAGAATCTTCGGAAGGCATGTAGGAAGCTATCACAAATGAGGTTGGTGACCAGTTCCAGGTGAATTGCCCTGGTAACAGCACAAGTGAAAAGTATCATATACACCTTAAGATTGGGTGAATCTTTCACAGGGATTGCTCCACTGTAGTCAACCCCGGTAACTTTGTAAGGGTCACCTGGGGTAGTTCGCAGGTTTGGTAAGGGAGGAATTCCGACGGGATCATAAGGTGTTCCCTGTACTCTTCTAGACTTTAAGCATTTGCGAAGGACTTTCTTGACCACCTGCCTGATTCTAGGCACCCACCATCGTTGTCTTACATAGGTGACTATATGACCAACCCTATAATGACAACAGAGTCGGTGACACCTATCGATGATAAGATGGGTGAAGGGATGATTGGGGGGCAGTAGTATTGGATACTTACTTGCCTCAGAGAGGGCTGCCAATCGTAATCTGCCTCCGCAATGTATCAAGTCCCCCTTCATGTGTAAGCCCAACTGATTGATCAGGTTATTCCTAGACTTTGTTCCCTTAACCAGTATTTTATATTCCTGCGTATATATTTCTTGTTGACAGAGCTTATGTAATAATTGATCTGCAATTCTGATCTCCTTCACATTGAGGTAAGCACTACCTGTGGGCGGTGTGCCTTTAATTTTTGCTTTTACATTTTCTACAAATCGTAACACCCATGCTGTAACACGTTGTAACTTTTCATAGCTGCTGAATCTATCCCAGTCCCATAACCGTGTGTCTTCGTCAGGCACCGTGTCAATTACCGGTGCCACAATAGCAGTGTGTTGCTCGCTTAAATCTATATTCTCTGGCCATTCGTTGGGATCATTAAGCCAGCATGGGCCATTCCACCACAACGCAGAAGATTTGAGAAATTTAGCAGAGACACCACGAGTAATGCAATCACTTGGATTCTCTTTGGTAGACACATACCGGAACTGTGCGGTTGGGAGCAGGGAACGAATTTCGTCGACACGGTTGGTGACGTACACTGGTAGCTTCTTACGGCTATGTAACCAGTAGAGCGTAATTTGGCTGTCACTCCATACAACTGCCTCCGAGATATTTAGCAAATTTTTTAAAGTTTCCTCTACAAAGTGAACGAGTCTAGCAGCCAACAGAACTGCAGTCAGCTCTAATTTTGGGATGGAAAGGGATTTGATCGGGGCGACTTTCGCCTTCGCCATGACTAGACGGCTGCCACTTGTGTCAACAAAGTATATGGCGGTGTCGTACGCGACCTTGCTAGCGTCTGAGAAGGCATGAATGGAAACAGGATGGTCCATGACAACTCTCCGAGGAAAATTAAAACCCTTACAGAGACGAAGATCCGAAATAATGTCATCCCACTCCTGAACCAGATCGCCAGTCAAAACCTCATCCCATCCTAATTTTATCCTCCATAATTGCTGAAGGAATAATCTCAATTTGATCGACACCGGTAGAACTATCCCCAAGGGGTCAAAAAGTTTAGCTGTCATACTCAAGCAAATTCGTTTTGTAATCTGCGAATATTGCGCGTACTGAACGCCGAATGAGAGGGTATCGGTGTCCGTTTTCCAAAACAACCCTAGCACTCTAACATGTTCCTGCTGTACAGCCGCCACACCATCCCGTTGCAGTACAGTCCGCAAAACAGAATTATTAGTCGCCCATTCACGCAAATGTAGATGGGCGTCATTCATAATCTCTCGGACTACAGCGTAGGTATTAACCAGGAAATCTTCTTCATTTCCTGTACCCAGTAAATTGTCTATGTACAACCCTGACCGAATCTAATGAATAATCTGCGGATCTGCACTGACATAAGACAAATGTTTCAAAATGGTGGCGTTTTAAAAGGAATTGGGAACAAGTCGCTCCAAATAAAACTGCCCGGAACCGGTAACAAATTAGGGGGGAATCCAGTTGCCTCGGATACTTGGGCCACATAAATCGCGTATAGTCCTGGTCGTCTTCATGGAGCCTTAACATTAGAAATGCCTTCTCAATATCAGACACCCAGGCATACTTACCGAGTCGAAACCGAAGCAAAACCTGCGCTAAATCTGGCACCAGTGAGGGTCCAGTGTACAGGCAGTCATTAAGACTAGGATGACGTTCACTCATCTTGGCGGAACAGTCGAAGACAATACGCACTGGCGTAGTTTTGCTCTCCTTGATTACACCATGATGAGCAAAGTAATGCCCGGTATCTGACTTATCAAAAGGCACCTCTTCTATAAAACCCCGGGACACCTGTTCCTTTATGACTTTTGAGTATTCCTCGCAAAAGTCAGGCTCCTTGAGGAATCTTTTCTGAAGTCCCCGAAGACGGCCTATGGCCAAACCCTTGTTAGATGGCAGCTGATCCTTGGAATTGTTCCAGGGCAGTCTCACTTTATACTGTTGGCTGTCGGGATCGTAGGTAACGGTATCCTCATACGACGATAGTGTTTGACGCTCAACCAGTGAGTATTCCTTAGGGGTTATCCCGATATGATCTAATTCCCACAAAACATTTAAGTCATTTTTGCATGGTGGAATATTACCAGTGGACATGTATTCGTCCATTGGTGTTACTGCTACTTTCAATACAGTAATTACTTCTGTGCTGGAGCTTGTAGGCTGTGTCACATATGAACCACTGATGGTGTACCCGCACTTGGTAGGAAGCAGAATTAGACTACCTGACCTTTTATACCCAGGTCGCACTATATCGTAGTAGTGATCCGCACCGATGAGCAGCTCCAGCTGATCTGTGTCCGTTGCGTGAGGATCGGCTAATTTTATGCCTTTACTTTGTAAACTAACCAGTTTAGACTTTAGGTTAAGTTCACCTTTATGTTCTGGCAATTCATCAACCACTATTGCGTCTAGATGATGAAATTTACCTCTGTGTTTGTATTGCAGTGCCACAACATTATATTCCCTAGAGGCCTGTTTCCCGGTAAATCCGTGAAGACATAACTCCTCAGTTCCTTTAGAAATGTAGGAAAGGGAGGATAGAACAGAAGACTTCACAAAGGTCCTCGAGAACATTGGTCAAGTAGCGATCTAATTTCAACACAATTATTATCCTTACCCTTTACCGGCAGCTGTACGGTGGGCAAGATTACTGTATTTTTACCTGTGGCAACGGACATTGTAGTTGAAGTAGCAGCAGTATGCTCTCCCTTGGTGTTATCCTCCGCTGGTCTACTTTCTTTCCCTTGTTTTTGTGTACACAGGGAATGAAAGTGTTTGCCCTTACAAAACTTGCAGCTTCTTACGTTAGGATTAGTACAACCCGAATGGCCATGGTCTTTTGACAAGCACCCAGTGCAGAGACGTAGTTGACGGGCTCTTTTAACTTTAAGAGGCCCTGTCTTATACTTCATACACTTGTACCATAAATGATTGGTGCCACTACACAGAACAGTTGAATTTCCTGTACTCACTCTGGGCGGTAAATGTTGCCGTAGCCATGGGTGTACCCCCTACTCTGTCTTGACCCGCCATATTGTACACTTCAGCCTGGAGGCAATGAGTGAATTTCTTATAATCCAGGCTCTAGTCTCCCATTTCCCGTTTTATGGTTTCTTTTAGTGGTGATGGTAACTTATTGACAAGAGTCACCACACAAAATTCCTCCAAACAAATACCATGGCTAATGATTGACCTCATCACACTCTCTGTATTGGCATAGAAGTCCTTCAGGTCAGCTGTTTGGTGTTTGGGTGACACTAATTGATTGAATTTGGTAACATAAGCTGCCTTGATTCGATCTGGATGCCCATATGTCTCTTGCAGGAGCTCAATTGCTGGGGCATAGCTTTCACTTTCGATTATGAATCCTTCGACTAGCTTATGTGCATCACCCTGAAGCTGACCCTTTAGATAGGTGAAGCGTTGTATATCTGTGAGGTCGGGATTGTCATGGATGGTACACTTAAACATCTCCCAAAATCCCGACCACATGGTGGCATCACCTTCAAATTTTGGAAGAGTAAGATGTGGTAATTTGACTGCGGATTTCTTTGGCTCTTTCTTGACCTCCTTCTTGATCTCTGTAATCAAGATCCCCTTCAGTGTGGCAACGATTACTTGTATGCCCTCCATATATAGGGTATCCTCTCTGATCACCTCGATATACTCGGCGTCCTCGTATGTGTCGGCCAGGTCCTCCTGTGTGACCTCATACTTGTCAAGTTGCTTTTGAATACTGAGCAACCTGGCCTCCACCTCCACTCTAGACGCCGAATCAAGGAATCAGTCAATATCAGAGGTTAAGACCATCAAAGAGCCCTTAAGTCCAGCCCGACGCTTTTGTACACTTT
Organism: Paralithodes platypus; assembly: GCA_032716605.1. Classification (NCBI taxonomy): domain Eukaryota; kingdom Metazoa; phylum Arthropoda; class Malacostraca; order Decapoda; family Lithodidae; genus Paralithodes; species Paralithodes platypus. The sequence continues at coordinate 6,014,752 of CM064502.1, forward strand.
TAGCCATGATTATACGGGAAGGAAATCTATTGACGTTAAATCAAACTATCAATGCCAGACCGAATAAGTTGCAGCCAACAATACAGTACTCCGAGAAATCAAATAAATCGCGAGCCGAAAATAAAACACCCTCACGAAATGCGGAATAAGAATTGTGCGCAATGTAGACTAGCAATCTGGAGCTTTTCAATTTAACTCCTTACATAATAGTTATGAAATTATAGAATCATTACACCATAAGTTAAGAAAAGCCGGGAGGGAAATTTAGTACAATACGGTATAGGCCAAAAGTCTCCAGATGTCAAAATGAGAGGTACCGTTTAAAGTTATAATAAATTCAAGAATTTTAAGAGAGAGAGAGCCTATAGGGTAATTGAAACAGGCTAAACTCAATGGGTACCGCTAATTTTATATTACCTGTATTAAATTTAATAAATGTGAAAATTGTACACAAGAAAAGTTCATCTCAAGAAGTCACAAGGACAAAAGTTTTGAGTTGGATTAACACACACTCAGCCTATCAGCTATCATATTACCCCGCCTCCAGGGCACACGACGAGAGAAGAATTTAGAATGACATGTGAATCAAATAAAGAAGTTATTGGACAGTATAAATTTGATATAGAATGAATAACCTTAACTTTTGAAATTATTATACAGTACAGTATGGATGATTTTAATCTTAGTGCCAATCAATTGTTATAATTTGGGCCTAAAGGTTTTACAATCAATATAAATTTAAATAATATACTGTACCGATTTGAAGGATTACTAATCTAGGCTATACTGATTTTGTTGATCAACTCTAACGTCATGGTGGGCAAACATCTCGTCGTATGACCTGGCGACCATGGCATATTCGTCTTGCATAAAGCACCGACGACAGGTGGCCAGGATCTCCGAATAGAGACGCTTTGATGCCTCGTGCGTGAGGTGTACCCCGTCGGGACTGGAGTCAGCCTCAGAGGTATTCATTGACTGATAGCGCTCCCGGGTGAATGGGATATGGCGCTTTAGCCATCGGTTAACCGCATTTCTAATGCGGTTAAACTCGTCCGTAGAGACCCCTCGTGGAGCCTGCCGCTTCTCTACCCCAATCACCCGGACTTCTCTACATTTATAGCACAAATAAACTAAGGAAATTGCAAAAGTAAGCAATTGATACTATCGACAATGAATACATATAATATAAAGACAAATAATTGCAAAATATGAAGTAACAACAGATTTAAACAAAGAGTACTCTTTTAACAAGAACAATAAATTTAAAAAATCATCAATATTAATATTAATAATAGAAAAAGAAAAAGAAAAAGATAAACAATAAATAGACAAAAAACAATAAATACAGACAAAAAGTAAGCAGAGGTTATACAAGAAACTTCAAGTTAAAAAGGCTTGATTAAAATTATTGATGTCAAATTTTAGAATACAGTCACAATAATTGACCCTAAAAAGATTAAATTTATGGAACAATTTACTTGCCTCAAAACCTCTGTCCACTAAGAGTCTGTATAGTAACCTAGCTCTAGCCCAAAAGTCATCTACTTTAGTGCAGATTTTACAAAATCTTATTAATTGGGAATAAAAACAATTATAAGTTATTTTACTATCGATATTACTACTAGGGAAAGGAAAGTTTATTACGTTAAAATTAAAATCATCAACTTTGTGATATACTTTAAGTATGCACTGTTCATTAACAATCTCTATATTTATATCAAGAAAATTTTCAACTTTATAATTTACGTTACATTGTGTGAGGGGAATAGAATTAGGGTAAATAAGGTTAGCAACTTGATTAAAATTTAACAAATTGCAAACGAGAATATCATCAATATATCTACTATTATTACTTAACAATTTAGCAAGTGCTAATTTTTCTGGGATTTTATTTTTCTTGCTACTGTCAACTAAGTCTTTTATATATTTAAATTCTAAAGCAAGCAAGAATAAGTCTGCAATTAAAGGGCTAGCATTTCCACCCATAGGAATTCCTAATATTTGTTTGAAAATGTACGGCCCGAATCTAACATAAGCATTGAAAAGGAGGAATTTAAGGGAATCTTTAAGTTTATTTCTATCAAAATATACAGAACTAGTGGGAGTAGAGCTAAGTGATGCATTATTAAAATATGTATAAACATTTATGAAATAATTACCATTCCTAACGAACCTGTCAAAGTGCAAATCTATAATAAAGCAAAGCTCTGAATATACTAAATCTAAAGGCAAATTGGTATACAAAGTCGAAAAGTCGAAGCTATGTACCGAGGTAACTTTCGGCATGGTATTTATTTTATCAATAACTTCTAACGAATTGTCAACACTCCAATAATAGTTAATGCCAGTTATTCTCATGATGGTATTACAATATCTTTTATGAGTACTTTTAATGTATTTTATGCAATTTACGACTTGTTCTGATAGAGTTTTAGTGGTAGCAAGCTTTGCTCCGGCAATAAAGCGATATTTATAAGGTCTTTTATGAAATTTAGGTAACATGTATAATTTTGCAATGCACTTGTTCTTATCAGAAAGTTTAATATCAAATGTTATATTTTTCTTGGTATGTTCATCGATTAAGTTATCAATATTCAGATTATTTTGAATTTCATAAACAGAATTACCGCAAATATTTTTACGTAAAATGTTACCCTTAATACCTAATTCTTTTTTCATGTTTTCAAGATAAAATTTCTTACATGTGAAGCTATAATTATTGCTGGCTTTATCTACTGTAGTGATTACAAAATGTTTATGTAAATTTATTAAATCAGCTTTAAGCTTATTATAATTATAGTCTATAAAATCTGAAAGATTAAATTCATTTTTAAGCGAGAAATTTTTATTTCTAATTAACTTAATTAATAATTTAGACTTAATTAATAATATCTCATTTCCTCCTATCACCAAGAAGGTCAAGTCGGGCTTCAGCTCTAAAAACTGACCCCAGGCTTCTGTTGATCTCAAGGTGCTGACGCGGGCACCTGGGGCGGCCAGAGGAGTCACGGAAAAGAAAGGCCTGTGGACGGCTTGGTCCACGTACAAATCCCTGACGTAGGAGTGTCCCAAAATTGCCACCTTCCTAATCGGGCCTGGGTACGCAGGCCTATCAACCACCGCAGGATAATCTTCCCCTACCCCACCACCCGCGGCACCATGACGCCAAAAGCCCTGGGCCATGAGGGACAGACGAAATATGGCACAAAAAAAATTAACCACGTAGGCCACGCCACCACCAACCACAAAAAAAGGGGGAGAGGGGGGGCAAACTAGTGAAAGGTCGAAGGACCAATTATATGGCTAATTAGATAAGTGGACTGTATATTTGCTAATGAAGAAGTATTAACCATATAGAAATATAATTACCCTTAGATGAACTCAGCTGGTGATTGGAGGATGGCGGAAAATAGGCTAGATAACTGGAAGTGGTTAGTATAGTAAACAAAGTATGAAAAGAGGCTACAATAGGCTAGATATTTACGGTAAGTTGTGCTAAGTAACGAAGATGATGATGTAATGACTATATGGAATATGAGATGAAAGTGAAGCGAAAACACCTGATTATGAAACTATAGGAAGAAGGCTTAGCGTGTGTAGCTGGGACGGAGGTTGGTTGGAGAGTCAGCGAGCGCGTTATGTTTGTCTCTGTCGTGACATACCGCGCACGCACATAACATATGGAAAATGTATCCCATCTTCTTTACAATGAGATACTTATAAACAATCTTAAATAATACAAATATATATATATACTGTATATATATATATATATGGGAATTATAATCCTACAATACTTTCCCATATACAACTATAGAATAATATATTCTACCCAATCATGGAACGTTCGACCAAGGTTATGGAAGCGTTCAACTTAAGACTACGGAATGATACGTAACGCTACATCAACCCAGATTACGTAACATCGAGACTGTTCATACTAGTTTGAGTACACTAAGTATGGACAGTTATAGTAGTAGTGATGAAGTTAACAGTAGTAATGATGAGTGTAAGATGGTGGTGATGATAGTAGTAATGCTGGTTGATAGTTGTAGTATCAATGCTAGTAGTGATTAAGATGGTAGTGACAATGGTGACAGTAGTAGTGATGATGGTGACAGTAGTAGTGATGATTGTAATTGTAGTAGTGATGATGATCATAGTAATGGTGATGATGACAGTAGTCGTAATGATTGTGGCGGTTGTAGATATGAAGGAAGTAGTAGTGATGATGGTATTAATAGTGATGATGGTAACCCATCGCAGAGTTGGGTATGCCGTTTTGATTTTGGGCAAAACGGCACGTCTACTTTATTATATTCATAATAAATATATGCAATGAATTTTATTATTTTTAAGGCTATGATTGTATACCCAAATTTACCAGCTACACATACAATACTCAAGATCTTAGAGTTACAAAATAAAACAAAAATATATGCTACGGAAATACGCAAAAATCGGAAAGACCATGGAAGATTTTAACATGCCTATATGCGGACGATGCAGTCCTGTTGGCGGAAAATGCGGAAGAACTTCAGAGAGTGGTCACTGACTTTGACAGAGTATGTGAAAAGAGAAAGTTAAAGGTCAATATAGGGAAATGTAAGGTAATGGTGTTTGACAGAAGAATGCATGAAATCATAGATTTTAAGGAAAAATATAGAATCAAGAAACAACATGAGAAAAGTTGTAAAATAAACATGAAAAATTAAGTACTGGAAGAGGTTGAAAGTTTCAAGTATTTGGGAGCTGTACTATGCAAATATGGTAAAATGGAGACTGAGATAAAAGAGAGAAAAATGCAAGGGAGAAAGGTGATTGGAGAACTTGATAGTGTTCTCAAAGGAAGAATGGTTAGTCAGGAAGTCAAAAAGTCACTGAGAAACAGTGTGACGCTCCCAACACTCTCTTATGGAAGTGAGACATGGACAGCAAGTAAGTATAGACTTTTGTAGGGAGGAGTTGACCTACTCTTTCCATTGGAACTCTTAAATTTGGTCAGGGCTACGGATAAGGTGCTAGGGCAATATATATGGAGCATAAATAGCATGTAACTTACCGCCACACCGTATACTTCCCTATATAACTCTCTGCACTAAAAGGGTTAAGCTCACAGAATTTCTTGTCTGAAGCCTTTAACCAAGAGGGATTGGCCATGAATTAATCCCCTCCATGCACCTGTCACCCAATGCCCCTCCTCCCATCAAACACTATTTTCACTAGTGTACTGCTTTCCCAAAAACTACTTTAGGAATCAGAAAATTTAATACAGATCTCCCTCGATTTACGATTGGGTTAAGTTCCTGAAAACCCAATCTTAAATACACAAATTATATAGCAAACCCAAAATTAATTGGGGTAAATGGGGATGCATTCTCAGATACAGCGTCAAATTGCGCCATTTATTGGGTGAATCACGCTTTTACAGTAGGTACGTGAAATTGTGGAATATATTGGATACACGATGGGTTGAGGGGGGCCTTGCCCCCCCCCCCCCCCCTCCCCCCTTGATTTATTGTCATTCTCATATACAGTATGTAGATCTGTAAGGGGGCAAAAACTGGTTGCCGGTATTTCGTTTTTGTGAGTAACGCTCACGCCATTTATTGGGTGAAGCGCACCCACCGGATCAGTCAAAACAAGAAGAGGAGTCAAATCGAAGGATTCATTGCCCGCAATGCTTCGTTTACGGTCGGTACTTATTATTTTTGTGTTATTTTTCGGTGTAATTGGGTTTTTTCAAGTGTCGATAACGAAATTCCTCCATGCGTACTATAATGAGAAAAATATGGCGAGTCTATTTGGGGATGGATGTAGAGTTCGGGCGTACGATCGTCATGTTTACATAGGGCGATCGCCGCGGTTAACTTCGCGTCTATTTTGACGGCGATTTATTCGGTTATTTGCCCCCTGCTGGCAACATATATGATGATGACAATATGTCATGGGGGGGGGGGGGTGAGGGGGGCTTTGCATATTATTGTATCCAAAGGCAGTCAAAATACACGGGAACATGATGGCAAAGGTCCGACGCCACTATGCGTAGTGTAAACAGGGTGTCAAACAGATATATATATATATTCTCTCGTTTTTAGGCATTATTAATTTATGAACGGTTATATTTATGCCTTTTATGTGTTTGCAAGTGATAAAATGGCCAAAACAATGCAACTTCCTATAATTTTTCCCATATTCACTCCAGCCTTAGAACAAAATTGACCTGGTTTGACGCCCTGAGTGTAAACAAGGATGGCGGTACGCCCGCACTTAACCTATAAACGGTGAGCAGGGTGTATTGAACACTACTGTTCTGGGCGAGCATATTAGGCTCCATTCATGCCTATAATCGTAATTTTATGATAAATATCGTTATTACTTATTCATATGCGCCTATTATACCTATGAAGATAGTAACCTGTACTAACAATAAAACAAGTGGAAATATTATTTTTCTGATCAAAATTGCGAATATACATGGAGCAGCCCATTCATGAATTATGGAGCAAATTAACATAAGAACATAAGAACATAAGAAAATGGGAGTCTGCAGAAAGCCGATTGGCCCAAGCAAGGCAGATCCCTGTCCCACACAACCCCAATTCATTACAAAGCCCAATTATAGGCTTCACACTCTAATACCCTGAGGATCATCTTACCAAAACGGTTAGAGATTAACGCAGGATTATGGAGGTCTGCAGAGCGCTGATTGGCCCAACCCGGCTGATCCCCCTTCACACCCAACCCTTCTCGTCCATATGCTGTAACTGTAATTGAGGCAACCCCTCCCTTCACGAGGCCTCAAGCCTGACTGAGCTTACTCATTCACACTCTCGCTTGTGTAACACACTCGCTAGGCACATAAAGCACATCCTTCACACAGTTTGCTAATGTTAGCACAAAAATATACCAACGAATTAGGGAATAACAGGGAAAATAGGTGATAATTGAAGGGGGAGGTGAAAGGGGGGAAGAAGGGGATGTGGAGGAGTGATATGAGGTATAGGGAAAAAAAAAAAAAAAAATTCCTACTGGGGCCGTTTAAAATGTTTTTTTTTAGGCCTTCCCTCTTAAGAGTTTTTCCGCCGTTGCCCAGTAAAACTTCTTAAGAGCTTTCTAGCCGTTGCCGGGTTAACATTCTTGCCTCTCTTGGTCCCTATTTTCCCTAATAAATTGTTTCTAATAGGGCGGATGTAGTGTCCTTGAAGATTATCTTTATTTTAATATACTCTGTGAGTTTTAAAAATTATCTATTATTGCCATATAATTATACAAAATAGGCTATGCACAGTACCGATAATTAGGTCAGTCTTCTCGTCAGTGATACCGTCTCGCGGCAGTGAAGCGATATACTTGCAATTTACAGTGATTTTACCAGTCTTATCTTAGAAATATATAATGTATCAGTGTAAATAACTTAGGTCAATATAAAGATGATGTAATTAAATTGCTAAAAAATAGTTTCGATTGTTTTTATCTAGTTGTGTAAGGGTGTTTTGATGTGTGATAATAGGGGGAAATGCATATTTACCCATTAACCTAAGACGTGCGCATGGGGGGTATGAGACACCACACTCCTGTGCGCACGTATTTGAGCTGTTCCCATCACTAACATCGTTATATTACCATAAATAGCATTAATACTTATCCATATGCGCCTATTATAGGTTGATTATAAAGGTATTAACCTGTTACAACAATAAACCAAGTGGAAACAGCGTTTGGATGGTCAAAATCGGCGATACAGGCCAGGAGTTACATAATGTATGGCTGAAGCAACCTCCCTCCCCTCCACTTTTCCCCACGTCTGGAGAGAGACTGTCGACCGATACTCTCTCTCTCTCTCTCTCTCTCTCTTGCACTCGCTTGGTAACAGTGATGACAATGCCCTGCTTGCAACTCGCTAATGTTAGCACAAAAATAGACCACAGAATAAGGGAATAACAGAGAAAATAGGTGATAACTGAAGGAGGTGAGGAAAGTGGGGAAGGAGGGGAGGTGGAGGGGAGGTGGAGGAGTGATATTTGGCATGGCCCAGGGGCAAAAAAAAAAAAAAAAAAAAAATGGGGTGTTTTAAATGGATTTTTTTTTCCCAGTCTCTTTAAGAGCCGTATTCTTAAACAATTCTTTCCCTTCGAAAATGAAAGGAAGGAATTTTCTTTCGATTTGGTATTCTTAAAAAATCCTTCCCGTTCCTTTCCCTTGGGAAGGAAAAATCTTTCCCTTAAACAGGGGAAAATATTGGAATTTGAAGGACTCTCACTAGGCAGGTCTTCAGTTTTCCCTTCGTCATTTTGTTCATAACATTCTTATATAATTGGAGTCAGTGTGACTAAATATTGGATTTGACCACTATGTAATTTTATTAACATGATATAATGCACGATATTGAAATTGATATTGAAAATAAAGTAATGTTATTAAAAGTTTTAGAAGACCACTGATCTCGGCGTGAATTCGCGTGCGGACGATTCGGGCAATTTCGGGCTGCCAGCTGATAGCCTATTCCTCATCTTATACATATTTTGATTATTATTGATTTTCATTTGTTTACTGATGTAGCACTTTCAAAGCATCAATTTTGTGCACGGTGTGACCATATTTTGGCACGTGTTAATGCAATAAGTGTCAACATTACCAGGTTTTGAGGCTTGCCAGAGATACGCTATCAACAATTCCCAGTAATACCATACTTTACATAACTAAAAATAGCTAGGCATATACTGTAATATTAATATAAATTTGTGGGCTAACAGTAATAGTGGTCAATCATCTTATATACTAATTTAGCCAACCGTACCAGTACCACATATTGGGTTAGGCTAGGTGGCTAGGCCTAGGCCTAGGCTTAGCCTACAGTAGGCTACATCATCATGTAAGCTAGCCTAGCCCAGGCTAATCTATTTTTCTTATGAATTTCATGACCCATACAGGATTGTAGGCCTATTTTTGTTTTCTTAGGCTACACCCCCCTGAATAAACTAACCTAGGCTAGTCTCTGTCCCTCTAGGCTAGCCCATCATAATGTTCAAGCCAACATTTGTTAGATTTTGTCAGAATTGGCTCACCTCATATAGGCTATCTGGATTTTAAAATGTTGTGCATTTATTAGGCCTATGGGAAGGATGTAGTATTTGGACATACTACATGGCGCCTGCCTTGGTTTACACTACGCGGAACGGCGGCAGCAGTGAACGCTCGCGATCATGTTCCAGTCTATTTTGACTGCCGCAGGATTCAATAATAGGTTGACGGGGTCCTCACCCCCCCCCCCCATTACATGTTGTTATCATCATATATTATATTGCCAGCAGGGGGAAAATAACCGTTAAAATAGACGGGAACGTAACCACGAGCGCACTACCTATGTAAATATGACTACCGTACACCCGGATACATCCTTCACGATTCACGACTTTTGACTGCTTTTTTTAAGTAATTTGCCCCCTGCTGGAAAAATGCCTACATATGATGATGACAATAAGTCATGGGGGAGTGAGGGGGGCCCTCAACCTAATGTTGTATCCCACGGCAGTCAATATAGACGGAAACGTGATCGCGAGCGTGCGAGTAGTGTAAACAAGGCAGGCGATAAGCTCGAAATTCCTCGAAAACTACATCCTTACCTTTATTACTTTATGTTATAGAAAGTCTGAGTTACCTTTTTACTATAATATTTTCCCTGATTTTCATAGCCTTGTACACTATCAGGGAGCGTGTTTTTAGATCATTCGGTAGCTACCGGGTATCGTAACTACAGTTCAAGGACTACAAAGGAAATCAAGCAACAACAGATCTAGTGACCCTTCTAGGTTGCTTGTCCTCCAAAACACTGAGGATCAAGTGTCCAAACAGTGGTTTAGAGTGGGTAAGGGAACATTGGAAAGGGAATTACTGCCCTGGAACTAATGTCCGTGGCAGGATTAGGAAGTTAGTAGGGGACAGATGGGTTAGTAACTGAGAGGGGGATAAAATAAAGTTATTCATTTACAAACGCAGTCAGTCGCGGGTTTGATGCGAGATATTTGTCTAGGCGGAGTTTAAATTAATCAACGGTGATGCAGTCTATAACGTCTCGGGGAAGCCCATTCCACAAGTTGACAACTCGATTGAAGAAGAAATTCTTAGATTCGTGTGAGTTAAAAGATTTACCAATAATTTTGCAACCGTTTTCCCCGCGTGTAATTAGATTGGTCGATAGTGAAGTACTTACTACAGTTCATATTGTCGATGCCTTTGATGATTTTGAACACTTGAATTAAGTCACCTCTTAATCTGCGCTGGGTTAAAGGAAATAGATTTAATTCTCTAAGACGCTCTTCGTATGGTTTGTTCTTTAGGCTAGGTATCATTTTGGTAACTCTACGTTGAACTCGTTCTAGCTTGTTTATATCTTTTTGGTAATAAGGGCACCAGGATTGAACGCAGTATTCCAGAAGAGGGCGGACTAAGGAATTGTAAAGGGTTAGATAAACTTCTTTGGATTTATGCTCAAATGACCTGCCTTAAAGCAATTATTTTGTTTGCTTAACAACAACATTGTTGACTCGGTTTATTGTTACTCCAGATGGTCGGTTTTTCTTTTACATTCTTCTGAGTGCCATTCATCGAATAGTTTTGCTTAGGTATCCGATATGTTACATTTATCCGCATTGAAACTCATTTGCATGGCCCACATGACAATTTATCTAGATTGTGTTGCATATCGTCAACTTGTTCTTTTGAGAGTACGCTATTTGCAATTTTTGTATCGTCAGCAAATTTTGAGATTGTACAGGTGAGACCCTCATCTATGTCGTTGATGTAAATTAGAAAGAGAATTGGTCCTAGTACCGATCCCTGGTACCCCGCTACTTACATTGGTCCATTTAGATGCCTTACCGTTTATGACTACTCTTTGCTTTCTGTCGCTGAGCCAATTTTCTATCATTTCAACACACCGTCTTGTATTCCATGCGCTTTTAGTTTTAGCAGTAAACGTTTGTGGGGAACTTTGTCAAAGGCCTTTTGAAAATCAAGGTATATAATATCTACAGCTTTACTCTCATCGTAGAGGTTGAGGATATCGTGGAAGAAGTCTAAGAGGTTTGTTAAACAGGAACGTTTTTTACGAAAGCCGTGTTGAGTATCTTTTGAGTATGTTTTTCCTCTAAGTGATTTACGAGTTTGTCTCGTATGACCGTTTCTAGCATTTTACATACAACTGAGGTTAAGCTAATTGGACGATAGTTACTGGGTAGGGATTTGCTGCCTTTTCTGAATATCGGTGTTACGTTGGCTAGTTTCCACTGATCGGGCATAGTTCCAGACTGCAAGGATTTATTGAATAGTAATGTCAGTGGTTTGGAGAGCTCATCCTTAGCTTCCTTTAGAACTCTAGGCGAGATTGTATCAGGTCCAGGCGTTTTATTTAGGAGACTACAGCAGCAGTGTGCACGCTTTCTGCGTTTATTTTTAATTTGATAGTGTTTGGTGTTCAAACCCCCCCCCCTGGACATATTGTCATCATCATATTCATATATAATGCCAGCAGGAGGCAAATAACCACTCACCGAGGGATGATTTCAGAAAAAGTGGCAAAATCTGACGCATAGAGCGTACCGGTACTAATATTGCCGCAGTGCCTGCTTGAATATTGTCATCATATTAGCCTAATCAAAACAAAATCCCTTGAAAAACATATTTGTAAACACTAGCCTATTCAATACCATTGGTTGTGAGTACAATTATAGGCTACCCTAATTTTTCATTACAGTATATCCTAGCCTAATCCCTCTACTTTCTTTAAATATCCAAACAATATAACTTAACCTGAGAACCTAAGATAGGCCTAGGCTATGCTAATAGACAGCGTTTGATTATGCCGAGTGTATAGGCTAACTTACTAACATTGGTAGTAGCTAAAAGTCTGGTAGGCTAAAAGAAAAGTTATAAGATTAGAGCCCAAAATTGCTAATGAAAAAATGTGGCTACTTATTTTGGGCTGTATACAGTATGGTATGAGATTTTGTTGAAAACTTGGGATTGTTCTTGATTCCTGGCAAGCCTCAAAACCTGAATTTTCAAACTGATTACATTAACATGTGTCAAAATGTAGTCACACTGTGCACAATATTAATGCATTGAAAGGACTGAATCAGCAAAGCAATAATAGTCAAATATAGCCTACTCAATGTTTGTAAGGAAAACCCCACTAGTCACCAGAGTCCCCCGCACACTGTTTCAAATAAAATTTGTGGATTTTCTGTCTAAATTTACTTTACATCCTTAGTATTCTCTAGTCTTGAAGGTTAGGAATAATTATGGTATTATTACATACAGTACATACAGTGTTGGAACATCAGTGCTTCCAGCAGCTGTGGTGGGTGGATCGGTATCAGTCATTATTATGATCAGTATGGCAGTGGTGGACAAGTCCCCGTCAGTTTTTGTGTACGGGTCAGCGAAAGAACGTGACACCGGATCTAATTGCACATTATATTGGGCTGCACAAGGATGGCCAGTTAGTGAAACAAATAGTGCAAGCCACTGGTGTATGTGAGTAATCGGTAAGAAATTGGGCGAGGCCTTACAAAGATATTTGCCTAACTACATGATAACCTAGCCTTTGCCAAACTATATGATAGCCTAGCCTTTGAGGGGAGAGTAAAGAACATAAGAATATCACCCAATCTTCAAAACTATACTAATGGATAGCTAATATGATGAATAACCTACTCATTGATGCCTAAATCATAACTATTGGTGATTCATCTTTTATTCAGATTACCCAAGAACAAAAATCAATTTAATAATTGGAAGAATCTTATTTAAAGGTTCAGTACCGGTATTATCCAAGCAACCTTCCGCGTCGATTTGCACGCTCTGGGCCATGACCGTTAAGTTCACTTCTATTATGTCCGCTTCTTAGGTTGAGGGGGGGCCTCACCTTCCCAGGAATTATTGTCATCAATATCCAGTATATATTGTTTGCAGAAGGGCAAATAACAAATAATGGTAAGGGTTGTGTTAACGGGCGTACTGTCCACTTTGTTTATAGTCGCACGCTCGCAGTTACATTCGCGTCTAATTTCATTGCTGTTATTTGCCCCTGCTGGTAATATGTATGATAATGACAAGTCATGGGGATGATGGGGGGTGAGCCCCCCTCAAACCATTATTGTATCCCACGGTAAAACAATTTACCCAACACCTGGCCGTGGGATACAATAATGGTTTGAGGGGTGCTATGTCCCCTCACCCCCTATGACATTGTCATCATCATAATATTATACAGTATATTACCAGGGGCAAATAACAGCAGTCAAATTAGACGTGAATGTAACTGCGAGTGTGCTAATATGGAAACAAAGCAGGCGGTACGCCCACTAACACAACCCTTACCAAAATAGGGAAGGATGTCATGTGCGCTCGCACTTACGTTCCCATCCATTTTGACGCTATATTTTCTGCTATTTGCCCCCTGTCATTACTGCATGAATACTAGGTTAGGTTAGGTTAGGTTGTTTGGTTAGGCTAATGTATTTTTATATCCAAAGGCATCCGCATAGTGTAAACAAGGTGGGCGGTACTGCCGGTACACCCGGTAACTACATTCTTGCCCCAAAATAATGTATAAAAATAAAAAACGGTCAAATTAGATAATTAATAAATAAATATTGGTAGCCTAAATATAAACATTGAAAAAAAAATAGTTTCAATAGCACAGTAAATCTACTATGGGCCATGAATTGCAATTTTTAACAAATTGGGCCAGATCAAATATAGCCTAGCTTTTATTTTTTGTTCGCTGAATAGAAAACAAATCTAGCCTAGGCCTATATAATATACGGTATAGGCTAGGCCTACAGAAGTTCAAGTTAGTATTTGAACTCAGCACACCAGAATATGTCCGGCTATAATGTGTATTGAACTTTGAAGGTAAATACTTCTCAATAGTGGGTTATTGTACGATTCCTATAGCCTAGTTGTTAAGTTTTGGTCAGAAATGGAAGACTTGACCTTGTAATTGAAAAGTTCTCATGCTTGATATACGGTACACTAATTCGCACTACATTCGGCTAATCTAATTTATCTCCATCCCTGTTTCTTATCATATCAGTTTATATGTAATTATATTCTTGGATAATAGCCTATAGGCTAGGTCTAAATACTACAACAAAATATGGCTTGTTGGTGTACATGCGCGATTTAGAGCTAGGATCCTGTATTTATTAATATCATGTTGACAATTCATTCTTGTGTTTGTGCAAGTCAACATAATATGCTTTGAAGACAATATTTGTGGTCTAAATCATGTTTTGGGCAACAATAATGCAAGTCAACCCTTGGAAACGTTTGTTTGACAAGGTTTGTTTACTACTTCAGGGAGTTCAGGCATACCAACTGGTGCGCGCCTAGCTTCGCCTGTGGAACAGAGCTACCAACACTTCCGAAAAAAATTCCTTCCGAGGAATTCTTTAAGAATACCGAAGGGAAAGAAAATTCCTTGGAAGGGAAAGGAAAGTTAAGGGAAGGTATGGGTTTTTAAGAATACGACTCTAAGAGTCTTCCCGCAGTCGCCCGGGGAAACTCTTAAGTGTCTTCCCGCAGCTCCTGGGTTAAACAACAATCTAAAAACACGCCCCTTCACTCGCGAAAAATAACTATTTGGCCATAACCATTTGTTGTGGGATACAAACTATGTTGAGGGGGGCAAGCCCCCCTCCCCCCCCCCAGGATTTATTGAAATCATCATATATTTAAACAGTAGGGAGCAAAAACCAAATTTTCCCCAATGCTGCTTCTTCTTCTTCACGGCGGATGTAAACAAAGCCACCCGCCTCTTGCGAGGTAGGCGATATAGAGGATATTTTGTTTTTTTCAGGATCAGTAATAAATTTTTACGCACATTTAGACACTTATAGGAATGAAATACATGATATATGAACCCTGTCTAAGGGGGCAAGGGCCAAGGGCGGCAGCCCCCAGGTTAGATTAGGTCGTTAGGTTAGGGTAATGACAAAGTGACAGACTAATGATTTTCGGTGGGGCATGTGTGGTAAACTATCAATGGAAGTTAAATATTACTAAGCTATAATGAATCAAATAAAATCAATCTAAATGAATACTCTATATCTAAATTGAATTCAATCTGAAACAAGCTAATTTATATCCAAAGGTCTCACATAATAAATGTATATAATTATAGGGTAAGGTTATAAGGGTTAATATTAGCCAGGAATTAACTCACCAATAGTTCCACGTGGCAATGAGGCAAGGGAGAACGTTTTACCCAATATGGCGGTGGACAATGGGGAACGAGACTTCGGTCCCAAGACACGAGTCAAGTTAAAGAAAGAATAAATGATTACATGGGAATGGACATGAATAATATGCTTATCTATCAGTCAGTCATGATGTCGATGAGAGCGTCGTGATGGTGTAGTTGTGTGTATTGCTGTATGTGTATTGTGATTAGAGGCACAAAAGCACGATCAACTGAGGGCGGAAAATTAGATGTTAACTGGTTGGTGTTCGTGAAGGCTCTGGCGTACCTCAAAAGCACACCTTGCTGCCTTGGCAAACCGCCAGGAGCCCAAATTATCGTACCGCATTTAGGTTGCTCTATACGATAAATTATATTAATATCGATAAATTCATATATACTACATAAGACCATGGCAATATTGCTTAATAGCATATTAGGCCTTTTATAACTTAACTTATTTACAATCTTATAATATTCGATCTACTCGTCCTACGTCGTGCTGTAGGAGAGATCGTGACGTCACAGAGACATACAAGATCACAAAAGAGTCATATTCTATCGTATTTATACGATACACTCCCCCCACAAAAAAGACCTGAACCCCACCTTAAACCTAAAGTTGCCCAGAGGCTATCTTCTGACGCCACAAGTCGACAGCGCCAGCAGCAGCGCGTCTGGGACGCGTCCCGGTCCGAGAATGATCACCATCAGTATGAGGTGAGTCGTTCCTTCGAGAATCCTCGGACCCAGCATTAACAGGGGGAGCCTCAGATTGCAATGCGGAATCTAGCTCCAAAGCGTACAAACGTGCGATAGGACGAACAGTAGTTCCAGTGGCTGTCTTTAACACCTTACGAGCGGCCTATGCGGTTTATTATATGTACCGCACAGCGGGGTGTTTTTAGCCAAAATAGGGCTGTTTACGTGATCATTTTCATGCCTAAATAAGACCCAGAACGTAAAACAAGTACCTATCCCTGAAAGGGCATAAACAGAGCTTTCGAATGACACCATAACGATCCTTGTATGATGGATAGTTTTCTTGCAATAACCGTGCAACGCGAGTGCAAAAAGCAGGTAATTCGGTACTTTCGGTACATAATTGAGTATGTAGCGAGTGAGAGAGGGAGGAGGGAGCTGAGATTTGTGTCAGTAGGTTCGCCGCGGTGGTCTGGAGCAGTCATACGCTCGCTAGTCTCCTGCCACCACTTGTCTCTCTCTCTCAGCCACATTACGTGCTGAAATTGCCACTCGACCTATGTCGAGCGCCGCCACATAGTCCAGCTTTTTTTAACTCGACTTATGTTGCTCGCCGCTAAATAAGGGTTAATAGCGCCACCCGCTCTACAGAGTCTGCCCCCTTGTATACCTCCAATACGCGGCCTAATTTCCAGTATAAACGAGGACTATCTTCTTTAATTAAAACAACGTCACCAACTGTAGGGGCCGTTGGTCTACCAGAGGGAGTAACACTCCTTTCCCTCAATGCTAGCAGATATTCACTAATCCACCGTTTCCTAAAATCCTCGATTATCCTGGATATATACTGGTATCTCTTAGACACCGCTACCGCAGAGTACAACGAGGGATCCTCTAACTCTACTATGGACTGAAAATCAGATGGAAACGCAGTCAATGGTTTTCCATATAGCAAGTGAGCTGGCGTTAATGGTAGTGGTTCTTGCAGGTCGGTGTACACATATGTAAGCGGGCGATCATTCACGACTGCCTCTATCTCTGTGAGGACTGTCGTCAACTCTTCTTTAATAGAGCACGTCCTACAACCGCTCTGAGTCCTGACTTTACTATGCCGACACACCGTTCCCACATTCCACCAAACCAGGTGCCTTAACTGGAATGAACCTCCATTCGCACTTCTTCTCTCCCAAAAAAGTGATGATAGTAGGATCACTACTCATATCCTTTAGATATTTTGATGCTTGGACATAAGTGGGAGCATTGTCGCTAAGAATGAGTTGAGGGAATGAACGACGGGCACAAAACCGTCTAAACGCCAGCATAAATTCTTCGCTAGACATATTATCACATAGTTCTAGGTGTACCGCTCGAGACGTCGCACAGGTAAACAATAATATATAAACCTTCTCACTCTCCCTCGTCTTCAATGCCCCTGTGTAATCTAATCCTACCGCTTGGAAAGGTTCTACATGCTTTACACGGCATTCAGGTAGAGGTGGAGCTGGTCCAGTTGCATATGGTTTACCCTTTAGTCTCTGGCATATTACACACTTTCTCACTACGCGTCGAGCTACTTGTCGAACTCTGGGTATCCACCATGTGAGACGTAAATTTGATATAATATGACATACCCCGTAGTGTTTTACTTCCCTATGTGCACGTATGATCAATAGATCAGTAACATGATATCTTGTTGGCATAAGTATAGGTCGGTTTGTGCCGTCTGGTACACCCGACCACTTCAGGCGACCCTCACACCTGATGAGGCCATTGTCTAGGTGCAACCTTAGTTGACGCACTATATTAGGCATTAATGCCTTATTCGAGCCTTTCAAGGATTCTAATTCATTGGAAAAGGTTTCTACTTGAACCCATTTGATCAAAGTTACTTCAGCTGCTTTAAATTCACGAGCATCAATGTTGTGACCCCTGTTGCAGAGTTGGCCCGTTACTTTAAGCTTGAGATTGGATACATATCGCAACACCCAAGCTACAACCCTGACTAGTTTATTATAGTCACCGAATCTTGCCCACTTCATGATAGGACCCGGTGGCTCATTTGGTTGGGCTGTAACTGCCACTGTTTCCAGTGGCAGAAGTCCCTCACCAACAGCATGCCATATCGTCCATTCACTTTCATGGAGCAGCCACTTTGGACCATGCCACCACAATTCGGACTTCATTAACTGGCTAGCCGTTATACCCCTAGTTATGAGATCACTAGGGTTTTCCTTTGTATTTACATAATGATAAGCAACGTCTGGCAAAAGGGCTCTAATCTCATCTACCCTATTCCGCACATAAACTGGCAGAGACTTCTTGCTATGTATCCAGTTGAGTGCGACCTGACTATCGCACCATACGTGAACGATTTCAATATTTAATTCGCTCTCGTATGCTGCGCGTACATGTTGCACCAGACGTGCTAATAGCAGCATGGCAGTCAATTCCATTTTAGGGATAGTTACCTTCTTAAACCGGGGCTACTTTGGCCCGGGCTGTAACTAAATGTGCCCCAAATGAAGTAACAACATATATGGCTACCCCGTATGCCGTGGCGCTAGCATCGCAAAACGTGTGTAATGTAACGTCACCGAACGCCGCCACTTTACGAGGTATAGGTTTAGTACATAGGATGGCATATTCATTCAACAACAATGTCCCTTGGTCATTCAGGTCCTCGGGCAAACTGTCATCCCATCCTATTTTACGTCTCCAAACTTCCTGCATTAGAATCCTAGCTCTTATGGTAACAGGTAATGCTAGACCCAAAGGATCAAAAAATTGCGCAACTTTGCTCAACAGACTTCTTTTTGTGTGCGCTCCTGTCTGCTGAGCAAAAGACCTTGTTTGAAAAGTTAGTATGTCATGTTTAGGTTGCCAGATCATCCCCAAATCTCTGGACTTTTCCTGGTTAAGAGATGCCGTACCATCCACCTGTATTAAACTCTGAAGATCTTCACTATTAGTAACCCACTCGCGGAGAAATAGATGTGCATCCGCAAACAATCTGCGTGCTTGCCAGTATGCATACAACAAATCATCTTGACTATCGCTAGTACCCTGCAAATTGTCAATGTATAATCCGCGAGATAGTTTACTTGTGTCCTCATGAGTGTCAGCTAGATGTTTTCTGATTGTGGCATTTAACAAAAACTGCGAGCAAGTGGCCCCAAAGAGTACAACCCGAAAACGGTATATTATGATGGGACTTTCAGAGTCGCTAATGTCGCCGAACCAAAGAAAGCGGGTAACATCTCTATCTTCCTCCTTTAGCTTGACCATCAAGAATGCTTTCTCGATGTCACTGGTATAGGCGTACTTCCCCAGCCTAAACCGCAATAGATGTTGGGACAGGTCCGACACCATGGACGGACCTGTCAACAGGCAGTCATTCAGACTGGGTTGTTGACCTTGGTGGGCAGAACAGTCATACACCACCCGTATTGGTGTGGTGACGCTGTCTTTCTTTACCCCATGATGGGCCAGATAGTGAACCCTACCCTTCTTACATGGTTCCTCGACATCGACTCTCTCTATAAAACCCCTATCCTCATAACTCCGAAATACATCGTCATACGCCTGGCGCGTGCTCGGTTCGTTAGACAATTTCCGCTGCAATGCGCGCAAGCGACCTAATGCCAAACCATAGTTGGTAGGCAGGCTTATCTCACTGTTCTTCCAAGGTAAACTAACTTTATATTGCTTGTCTGAGGCACAGTAGCACACAGACTCGTCAAACCTTTGTAGCGCAACTTCCGAGTCATAATCAGTCTCCATAGGATTAATGCCTATGTGATCCAATCTCCACAGTCGTTCCAGGTCGAACTCGGCAGCCATCTTAGGGTCTAGGTTGGGAATACTCCTCTGCCGCGGTTACATTGACTCTATATATCGAGACCGTGTCGACCAGAACCTTTGACTGTGTAGTATGCACCTTTCCGCTCATGCAGTATCCAAATTTAGTGGGGATTAAAATTACACCACACATCTTTTTAAATCCAGGGTATACTACTTCATAATAATGATCCACACCAAGTAGAACATGCACCTCACTCTGATTTCCCATGGGATCTGACAAGTTAACCCCTTTGCTACGTAATGCGTGTTCCACCTTCTTCACACCCACAGATACATATTCTGGTAGGGTGTCTACTACGATACAAGTCATAAAGTACCGGTTTTTACGATAGAAATATGAAATCTCCGCTATCTCGTAGTCTTGTTTATCAGTAACCCCTGTGAAGCCCTGTAATCGAAGAGTCTCAGCCCCTACGATTCGGTGCTTCAGTCCCACTAGTACGGACCTCTTTATAAAGGAACGTTGAGACCCTTGATCTAGAAGTACCCGACAAACTTTGTTACTGTCATTACCTTCCATGGGAATCTGTATTGTAGGCAATATAGTGGTGTCTTGCGTGCTACCTCGTGCCACAGTTGTAGTACCCTCATTTTTTACGTCTTTGACTTTATCTGCTGTAGGACACAACTTATCAAAGTGATGTCCTTTGCAGTGGCGACAGGGCCTTAAGTATGTAGCAGTACATTGTCCCTGCTTACCATGTTCTTTACTTAGACAACCTACACATAGCTTCAATCTTTTCGCCTGTGCTAGTTTAGTCTCATTTGTTGGGTATTTTACGCAGAAACTCCATTTATGTTTGTTGTTACATAGCTTACATAGAATCTGAGCAGGTTTCTTATACGCACCCTCTTTCTTTACTTTAGTCCCCACTGTCATGCTTACTGTTCCCCTCTTCTCAACATTCTCACTCCCTCCCGACTCATACATTCTCCCTTTGTTCAACTGTAGATTATTGATCTCCTTACTGAACTGAGTTTTGAACTCCCCCAGCTCAAATGATCTTACCTTATCAAGTATTGCCATAGGAAGCTTCTGACGCAAGATAATGACTATCATTTCCTGCGTGGTAAGCCCTAGGGTATCTAGCGATCGAGTATGGCACTCCATATTTGCCCTGAAGTTTGTCAACTCATCAACCTTATACTGTGGTTCTGCGAGCCCCAACAAGGCAACGACATGGGCCATCTTCAACTGCTCTCTATCCCCGTATGTGGACTCTAATAAGTGTACCGCTTCAAGATAACTACCACCTACTACTGCAAAACCCTCTATTAAATGTAAGGCCTCTCCTTCCATTTGTCCCTTCAGATAGTGAAACTTGCGGACATTATCCAAAGAGGATTCATGAACCGTAGATCGAAATACGTCCCAGAAAGCTAACCACTCGGTTAACTTGCCCCCAAATGTAGGAAGATTGAGCTTTGGGAGGTGTACAGTATGTTTTGGGTCAGCCCTTCTATGGGCCTCATTATCGCCTCCCTTCTTACTTGCGACAGCACGCTGTAATAGGTACTTCGCTCTAAAGACAGGTTCGTCATAGAGGGCGCGATTATCACACTCTGTAACAATCTCTTCCTCCTCTGTCATGGCAGCCACAATCACCTCACTCAGAGCCGTAATACGACCGTGGGTAACCTGGACGTTTTCTAATCTAGCCTCCAATTCCTCTAGTTCAGCAGTAGTGATGAAAGTGTTGACGTCCACTATTAGCCTATTCATTACTCCCCGAAGTCCCGCCCTTTGATTTTTAGGGGCTTTGTTCAGCACCCCACTAGACGGTGTCTCTTTACCGTTTTTATCCATTTTGCTTGCGAGCCTATAGGCTATGTATCTAAATATCACGTTACAAAAACAACGGCCAAATAATAGGCTACTTAAGAGACGCCAACCGGCGGACTTCTATGTTATGGAGAAAAAATAGTACACTACAGTATATAGCAATACCTACTAATGGATCATATTGAACAAGAAAAAATGTTAGGTCAGGTCATATGTCACAGGAAGTCTGAAACGGAGAAGAAAATTGGGGAAAGACGATGGGTGGGATGCAGAACTTGGGCAGGTGCAACGATGTGACCCTGCATTCCGGCTCTAACCATCGCTTGGCTAGCCTTGCCAGTTTATCATAGAGTTGTTCCTGCATCCTGTTATATGTCCCCTTGTTCATTGCCTTAAAATCCCTTACTGGTAGCTAATTCCCGGGTCTGGGCACCAATGTGGTAAACTATCAATGGAAGTTAAATATTACTAAGCTATAATGAATCAAATAAAATCAATCTAAATGAATACTCTATATCTAAATTGAATTCAATCTGAAACAAGCTAATTTATATCCAAAGGTCTCACATAATAAATGTATATAATTATAGGGTAAGGTTATAAGGGTTAATATTAGCCAGGAATTAACTCACCAATAGTTCCACGTGGCAATGAGGCAAGGGAGAACGTTTTACCCAATATGGCGGTGGACAATGGGGAACGAGACTTCGGTCCCAAGACACGAGTCAAGTTAAAGAAAGAATAAATGATTACATGGGAATGGACATGAATAATATGCTTATCTATCAGTCAGTCATGATGTCGATGAGAGCGTCGTGATGGTGTAGTTGTGTGTATTGCTGTATGTGTATTGTGATTAGAGGCACAAAAGCACGATCAACTGAGGGCGGAAAATTAGATGTTAACTGGTTGGTGTTCGTGAAGGCTCTGGCGTACCTCAAAAGCACACCTTGCTGCCTTGGCAAACCGCCAGGAGCCCAAATTATCGTACCGCATTTAGGTTGCTCTATACGATAAATTATATTAATATATACGATAAATTCATATATACTACATAAGACCATGGCAATATTGCTTAATAGCATATTAGGCCTTTTATAACTTAACTTATTTACAATCTTATAATATTCGATCTACTCGTCCTACGTCGTGCTGTAGGAGAGATCGTGACGTCACAGAGACATACAAGATCACAAAAGAGTCATATTCTATCGTATTTATACGATACATGTTTGAATATTGCTAAATAGGCCTAGCCTAGGCCTAATGGGTAAAATGCATTTGCAGAAAGAAAAATAGGCCTACCGAGTACCGGTACTTTAAAACACACTAAGGCTAATCAATGAAGGAACTGATGAGATAAAGGGGAATTTATCCAGTTTTACACCGGGTAGAAACCATCGATATATTATTTAGACAAACATGTTAGTTAGGTCATGTATGGTACTTCATTGCCATATAGCCTACAGTTACTGTCCACCCCGTCGGAAATTAATTATAAAAAAAATCCCTAAATCTCTAAAAAAAATATGAACGGGGAACGTGAGCTGGGTTTAGACCGTCGGCGAGACAGGTTAGTTTTCGGTTAGGTTAGGCTAATTTTGGTAAATTTCTATAATTGTACCTATACGAGCTAAACAAATTATTATTGTATTTAACAGGAAGGTACGACGAGGTAAGTGATGTGGTATAGGTGGCAATATGCGGAAATGGATTATAAAGGCATTCCGCCCCCTCTGACAAAAGTCTATTAATCTAGATGTGACACAGATTTTACAATGTTTCAGAGAGACATTAGTCGGTACGATTTTAGTTACTGGACAGCTATTTGACAGGTACCACCAAGGATTTAATACATATTTTTTTTTGGTTTCCACGCATCCAACACCAAGCTACACCTTTTTCTGGTCCGGTAATAGTATTGAAAACGATATAATAACTTTTTAAATGTGGTTTTCGACGAGAATAAAACGGCGCGTTTGTGCCGAAAATTGGCGGCGGGAGTCCGTCGTCGCTTCGGATCGTCGCGGTTTGTTTACCCAGGACGCTCGAGGTTACTACAGCCAGCTGTTTTACTTGCCCCCTGCTGGCAACATATATGACGATTATTATAATTCACGGGGGGGTGAGGGGGGGCAGAGCCTCCCCTCAACCCGTATCCCACGGCCTATAACGCAAGTCTTGATCAAAAAATTTACCCAACAACTGGTTATAAGCTTAGCCATTTTAAGTCGACCGCCAAGGCGGGACCGGGAAGTCACTCCGAGCGTAAAGTAGTAAACAAAGCGACGCTACTTCCACGAACGCAACAGAGTTGTCTTTATATTTCGTCTCATATTATCATTATTAAAGTGTCCCCATTGCTTTTTTTAGTTTTTCGTACACCAGAAAAGGGTGTAGCTTGGTGTTGGATGCGTGCAAACCGAAAAAAACAATTTATTAAATCGTTGGCGACTTGGCGGTACTTGTCAAATAGGTGTCCAGTAACTAAAATCGTACCCATTAGCCTAACCTAACCTATCCTAGTATTATGGGTGGGGGCTGCCGCCCAGCCCGCCCCCACAACCCCGCTGGTTGGGTATAACGGTAGAAATCCAGTTAGGGTGGAGTGAGTAACCAAACCGTAGATTTTCGTAAGGAGGTCAGAGGGGGCGGAATGCCCTTATAATCCATTTCCGCATATTGCCACCTATACCACATCACTTGCCTCGTCGTACCTTCCTGTTAAATACATTAATAATTTGTTTAGCTCGTAGGGGTACGATGTAGAGAGCGGGCGTACCGCCATCTTTGTTTACATTACGCGTAGTGGCGTCGGACCTTTCCCATCATGTTCCCATCTATTTTAACCTAACCTAACCTAACCTAACCTAACCTAACCTAACCTAACCTAACCTAACCTAACCTAACCTAACCTAACCTAACCTAACCTAACCTAACCTACCTAACCTAGTATTCATGTAGTAATGACAGGGGGCGAATAGCAGAAAATATAGCGTCGAAATAGACGAGAACGTAACTGCGACCGCGGCGATCGCCCTATGTAAACAATGGCGACCGTACGCCCGAACTCTACATCCATCCCGCTCGTAGGCCTATAGGTGCAATTATAGAATTCCCTAATTTTTTTGCATTTTCCGATGGGGTTCGTAAAAAAACACCCCCAAAAAACCCAAAAACAAGGAAAATAAAATACAAAAATACTTGTAAAAATTGTCCCCGGTGTAAAACAGGATAGGCTATTTACCGAAAAAGGATAATACAAAAAACTATAATATTCAAGGACACTAATGCGACGTTATGAGAAACAATTTATGATAATCTTCAAGGACACTACATCCGCCTTATTAGAAACAATTTATTAGGGAAAATAGGGACCAATAGACACGCCATATTTTTCTCATTATAGCCTAGTCCGCATGGAGGAATTTCGTTATCGACACTTGAAAAAACCCAATTTCACAGAAAAATACATAAAAAATCGGTACGATTTTAGTTACTGGACACCTATTTGACAGGTAACGCCAACGATTTAATACATATTTTTTTTTTCGATTTCCACACCAAGCTACACCCTTTTCTTGTGTACGGAACACTAAAAAAGCAATGGGGACACTTTAATAATGATAATAGGCCTATGAGACGAAATATAAAGACAACTCGGTTGCGTTCGTGGAAGTAGCGTCGCTTTGTTTACTTTACGCTCGGAGTGACTTCCTGGTCCCGCCTTGGCGGTCGACTTAAAATGGCTAAGCTTATAACCAGTTGTTGGGTCCATTTTTTTATAAAGACTTGCGTTATAGGCCGTGAGATACAGGACAGGGTTGAGGGGGGGCTCTGCCCTCCCTCACCCCCCCCCCCCCGTGAATTATAATAATCGTCATATATGTGGCCAGCAGGGGGCAAGTAAAACAGCTGGCCGTAGTAACCTCGAGCGTCCTGGGTAAACAAACCGCGACGATCCGAAGTGACGACGGACTCCCCCCCCCCGCCGCCAATTTTCGGCACAAACGCCCCGTTTTATGCTCGTCGAAAACCACATTTAAAAAGTTATTAGGCTAGGCCTATATCGTTTTCAATACTATTACCGGACCAGAAAAAGGTGTAGATTGGTGTTGGATGCGTGGAAACCGAAAAAAAAATATGTAGCCTATTAAATCCTCGGTGGTAGCCTACCTGTCAAATAGGTGTCCAGTAACTAAAATCGTACCCAAAAATCTGTCAAAGATTTCAAATAGCGGGGGTGTGGGGGCAGCAGCCCCCACCCATAATACTAGTATAGGTTAGGTTAGGTAAGGTTGTTAGGTTAGGCGGTAATTCTGCATAACTACTACTCCTGTTATTTTAAGTTTTCTTTATTTTCTTTATGTATTTTAATGCATTGCAAGTGTGTATTTTATTGTTACAAAGTGCGGAAAGCACTTTTTATTAGCATTTGCTTTGTTAATTGTAATTATTCAGATACCCCAACAATCTAGTAGTTTACTCGATTTAATAAACTTTGAAAAGACATTAGCCTAACCTAACAACCTTACCTAACCTTACCTAGTATTATGGGTGGGGGCTGCCGCCCCCACACCCCCGCTGATTAGGTATTAAAACTATACAAAATTGATGGGATAAAGTCTATGGTGTTTACTCTGCAATCTTCAGCTTTGGCTGTCGAGAACAGGAAAGTACCATTAAAAATTTACCGACTTTTTGTAGGTTAAGCTCCACTCTGATTGGCTACTAAACATCGGGGAGGAGCCTCCAAGGAGGCTAGAATGTAAACAAAGTGTCCTGGACTGGCTGTACAAAAATAACTCTGATAATGTTATAGGGGAGTGAAAATCAAATTGACAAAATAAGAAAAGTAGCATTTATCCGCACATCAGTAATGTCCCCTGAGTAAGCTAAGAGCAAAAAAAAATAATTCCACGAGACAGGAATCCCGTAATCGAGGAGTAGTTGTTCTGCAGAATACCCGGTTAGGCTAATGTCCTTTCAAAGGGGTATAGCCTAGGCTAGTAAACACTAGGTAAGTAAACCTAGGCTAGTAAACCCTGTCAGAGGTAAGAAGACGAAGAAGTCCTGCAGTAGTCTCCTTGAATGCTAGCCTACCCAAAAAACATACGTGACCTAACATGCATATTGACCCACATTACTCTGGACTCGTGGGGTTTCTTTGAGTCATCGAGACACAACAGCAACATTCGACTCACTCGTTGACAGTAGATTTCCACGGTTCAATGGCCCAACACGGCCTCCCAATCATCAACACAACCACATACACACAACCAGAAGCTCACCTCTAGTAATAAACCTGGTAGGCTGGTTGGGAAGGGGCCCAGGGAAAGTAGTAGACGGCAAACAAGTGAGCGGGAACTGACAAGTGACAACACACACCCAGCCGCCATGAGGTAAACAAAGACAATAGTTGAATAGAACATGGGATTGTGGGTAAGCCAGCCAGGGTTGCCAAGTATGTGCCACCAATACTGCTAGATTAGTTCTTTAAAGATAGCTTAATAATTACAAAACAATAGCTGTTATAATCGCATAATATTTACAATCTCACTTTGCAATTTATAAACTCTCTAAAATATGGCTAAAATTCTGGACAGTAGTAGTCAATAATTGTTGCTAGATCTGATGATGATGATGTTGAGGGATAGCCTTAAGTATCGGCCCCTCGTTGGTCTTCTTACACCTTCCCCAGTTTTCTTTCTTCACTGTAGATGTATTATTTCTTCATCTTCTTACTGGGGTCCTTATTTTCTATAAATTTACATGTTTTTCAAAATATATTGTCACTTTTTGTTTTTTCGTTTTCTTTTTTCCTAGTACTAAAACTTTTCTTGTTAACACTTTTCTTACTTTCTTTTACATGTTTTATACATTTTTAAGACACTTTAGCTCTCCTAATTTGTCCTGTGTTCTTAATTTTCTGTTCTTTCGTCAAGTTCTTTATCCTCTTTTCTCTCCTTTTCCGACATCTATGTCTCATTCATTTCATTTTCTATGGAGCTCGTCCTGGAATCTTTTATGACTCTGAACCTCACGATTCTATACAGGACTGGCCATTTGTATCGGCACTAGCTCAGAGAAGAGTGTTGAGAGGGGAGAAGGGGTGTTGGAGAGAGAGGAAGCTGTTGGAGTGGCTTTGTTATGTGTGTTTAGTCTGTATACGTCGTCAGGATGTCCCCTGACTGGGTGCGAGCATGTGAAACATGCTAGGACGTACTACCACACCCACTAAATGTCCGCCGTGGCAGCGATTCGATCCCGGGTCTTACAGATTCACACGAGCGTGCTCACCACTGGACCACCACGGCTCCTTAACCTAACAAGTGCGCATGGGGATAATTGGAAACGTCCCCCTGTGCTGACGTATTTGAGGTGTTTCCGTCACTAAAATATTCATTGTACCATTAATAGCATTAATACTTATCCATATGTGCCTATTATGGGTTGATTTTAAAGGTATTAACCTGAAACAACAATAAAACGAGTGAAAACAGCGTTTGGATGGTCAAAACCGGAGATATAGCCCGCGAGTTGTATAATGTATGGGTGAGGCAAGCTACTTTCCCGCCAATTTCCCCCAAGGCCACTGAGACACAGTCGATCGATACTCTCTCTCTCTCTTGCACTCGCTTGCCATCAGTGATGACAACACCCTGCTTGCAACTCGCTAATGTTAGCACGAAAATATACCTCAGAATAAGGGAATAACAGGGAAAATAGGTGATAACTGAAGGAGAGGAGGAAAGTGGGGAAGGAGGGGAGGTAGAGGACTGAGATTTTGCATGGCCCAGGGGCCAAATTTTTTTTTTTTTTTTTTTTTTTTTTTTTTTTTTTTTTTTCGATGTCAAAAGTTGATTTTTTTTTTCACTCACTCATAAGAGTCTCCCCGCAGTCCGCCGGGGGAACTCTTAAGAGTCTCCCCGCAGTTCCCGGGTTAAGTATTGTTTTATCTCTTCGTTTCCTTCTTTCTTGAATAGTAACTCCTATAAGTTGTTCAGTGTCTTGGATTATATGGCCTGTGTAATCTTGTTATTTTTGTCCTAATTTAATTATATTCTTCACATTCCAGGATAAAATGTTCTAAGTTTTCTGTATCTTTTTCACACAGTCTGCATTTTGTATCCTCCTTCTTAAATCTTTTTCGGTCTTCTAGGTTTAGGGTGTTTGATCTGCATTTAAAATTGTGACTGAGGCTTCTGTGTTGTCATATACTTCATCTTCTCCCCCAATTTTGTTTTTTATTTGCTTGTAAATGTTTAGACTTTTTATTCCATGTCTTTTTGCCACATTTGTGTATCCCATTCATAGATCTTCTTACACAGTTCTGTCTTTGTCATCCTGCTCAGTTTTGTTCTATTTATGTTAAGCTCCTTTAGACACCTATTGCATTCTTTTACCCATTTATTATTATTCTCCTCTAATCCTTCTTCAATTATTTCATATAGCATTCTATTTCCATCACCATTCATTATGCCTTGTAAGTATTGTAGTCTTGATCTCATTAGTTTTGATTCTAACAGGGATGCTCCTACTTCTCCTCGAAGACAGCTAATTGGGGTTCCTTTAGATCCTTCCAATATCATCCTATAAACAGAATTTTCTATTCGTTGTAGTTTTTTCTTTCTTCTTTGTTGTAGGCTACTCCAGAACACTAGCTGCATATAGGATTATACATTATTAGTATTATTATACATCTATAGCGATAACACGAGAAAGAAGATATGCACATATAAACGGATTCAGACTCATTCCAGTGACGACATGTGGTAGCCATAAAGAAATAAATCTTAAGCTATATTTCCAGTGAAGGAAGGTTGTTTGAGGGTTGACAGCCGAAATAAATAATTGCCAGGGTTGCCAGCGAGGCTACATAAACGCGGGAATAGGGAAGGGGCGAGGCTAGAAAGTTTGGGGAGGGGAGGAGTGAGATCAAAATGATAACATACAGTACTTCAATTAAGTTTCTTTCTAATGCACACTCATGTGAACCTTAGTATTAGGCTATGTCTGATATTCTGGTACTGTAGGGTACAATCGCCTGCAATACTTTTTTTTTTTTTTTTTTTTTTATATATAAGACAAGGCAAAGCTGCATGTAACAAGTGTAGGCCTACCCCTGCCCCCCAACAAAATAAAATAAAAAATAAATATAAAAAAGTTGAAAGTAAAAATAGACCCAACTTCAAGGTACAGTACGTTCGAACCAAAATGCCTCGTCAGAACGGAACTTGAAGCCGTTTAAGTCATAGAATGAGGGAAAGACAGATTGAGGGAGAGAGTTCCAGAGTTTACTTGTTAAGTAAATGATTTTATCGGTTCACTCTTGTGTTGGACAAAGTAGGGGGTATACAAACTTCATTGAACGATTCCGATATGCTAATAAAATATTTTGAAACACAGTACAGTAGGCCTACAGTAGCCTACATGGCCCCATTGAGTGTTTTTTTTCTTTTCTAAAATCAATGATCATTGTTTTACGTTTATCAATTATTATATGTGTAGGCCTACAGTTGTAAATGGGTATTTCTGGATACCGTTGATTTAATGTGTGAGTTTCAGGATGTAAGGAAGTTGGAGCCATACAAATTTATATATAATATGCAAAAATAATAGTTGTATGAAATTATCTGTCCATGAATGTACAGCTGTAGACAGAAGTTCCTTATGGCTTTATGATATTCTTTACGTAAATATATAGCCACTCAGAATAATGCTTACGTCTGTAGCTATACTGTATATTAATAATACTGTACACCGAAACACTTTGATGTGGTGATGGGCTGGTCTATCAGAGTGAGAGCTGAGCATCCTCTGCCATACCCATTGTTTACTCTGACTGTTCCTTTTACTTATATATTTCTTAGATGTCAAGTGACGGAGTCTCTTTCGTGGATTGACCTCCCTACTGTCAACCTAGAGGTTGGCAGATTGGGAGCCAAAGCGTCACATTTTTCCTTTGCCCCTCAACTTTCCCTTCATGCTGAGGGGAACAGGGCCTTGGGTGGGGTCTTTGGTTTCCCGGGCATTTCAGCACCCTCCTCAGCTCCTCGCCTTGGAGTGGCTTCGGTCACCTGGGCTTTATTAATGGTAAGCAGGGAGGGTTTTGTTGGGGTGCTCGGTTATGGCCTTGGCCTTGCTCGGGACCTTGGGGCTGCTCGGTCAGACAGCCTGGGGAACAGCAACAACAACAACACTTTGATATTTAATGAATATTAAATTACTGACATAAATACATTTTAATGTTCATATTTGCAATAAGAATATAACATCGTAACAGCTAACAAACTTTTGTCAACAGCCTAGGAAAGAATGCATGGAATACTTACAGTAGGTTGCTGCTAGTCCGTGTGTAATGCCCTCGAAAATGTCTCACACCCAGCATTTCATTGGTGGCAGCTAGGGAATGTGACCAGGTAGCTACGTGGAGCACCCGTCACGCGAACCCTATACCAACAATATTGAGATTGCTGAGGTAATACAGCTACGATACCTTACGACCTTAAAATAGGCTAGGGACTAGCCTAGTTAAAGAAGGATGTAATGTAATGCCCTCGAAAATGTCCCGCACCCACAATAATACTAACCCGAGTTGACGTCGGGTATAGCGTAAAATAGTCGTAGATGGTAAGTCCAATAAACTCATCACGTGATAACACCACGAGACTATCACCTGGTTCTTAAAAATCGGACTAAGGTTGCTATACTTTTAGTACGTCCGTGGTAGTACAGTGGGTTAGCGCGCGGGCCTGGTGGTGATGGTTGGGTCACTAACCAGGGTTCGAACCCCACCCAAGGCATCTCAAAACCTGTGGGTTTTTAGGGGGGTTAAATTCCCTTCAGAGGTTCGTACCCCGTGCCAGGTACCAGGAAAAGTTGATCCTAAAGGTAGCCTGGGGATATTTCAGGAGACCATGAATTCCCTTCACACCCAGCATTTCATTAATGTAATGCCCTCGAAAATGTCCCGCACCCACAATAATACTAACCCGAGTTGACGTCAGGTATAGCGTAAAATAGTCGTAGATGGTAAGTCCAATAAACTCATCACGTGATAACACCACGAGACTATCACCTGGTTCTTAAAAATCGGACTAAGGTTGCTATACTTTTAGTACGTCCGTGGTAGTACAGTGGGTTAGCGCGCGGGCCTGGTGGTGATGGTTGGGTCACTAACCAGGGTTCGAACCCCACCCAAGGCATCTCAAAACCTGTGGGTTTTTAGGGGGGTTAAATTCCCTTCAGAGGTTCGTACCCCGCGCCAGGTACCAGGAAAGGTTGATCCTAAAGGTAGCCTGGGGATATTTCAGGAGACCATGAATTCCCTTCACACCCAGCATTTCACCGTGGTTGCATGTGGTTGTTCCTGTTGTGTTCGACGAATCTAGTTTTACTTTGGGGTGATTTAGTCGGCCTCTGTGATTGTCTCCTGTGTCGATGGTCCAGCGGCCTCTCCCCCCACTTTCATTCCCTTCCTCCATGCTGCCCTGCTACGTCTTTGTCATATTTTGTTCATCCGTCTGTGCCGGCTTCTACACCCTGCGCCATCATTGTTCCTCTCTGATTGGTGGGGTTCGGCGCCTCCATGGACCTGTAACCCATGGCTCGCTCATTGGAGGGACATGGCCCCCACAATCTTCAGCTTTATTTGTGGTTCTTTCATGGGCCTCAGCTTTCCTGTCGGTGCCCTGGGTCACCTTCAGCCTCTAGGGGTGGTGTTGCTCCACAATCCTTGTATCTTCAATTCGCCACACATCTCTCTGCCAGGTGTCATTGTTCATCGCATCACCTACCCATTCCATCCTTCATGTCTAAGGGAGTGTTGCTGCTCCGCGGTCCCTCCTGGGTCTTTGACGTTTGGGCCACCTGTTTCCAGGGAGGCCACTGAGGTTTGGACTGCACCGTGACATTTTGTATGGGGTATTCTCCCCCGCCCTTCAACAATAACAACAACACAAAACCAACTATTTTTCCCAAGCAGCCTACACTATAACTCCCTGGATCCATTAGTAGCATCAGAATTAAAAATAGCGCTTTTTTTGTGGAAAATTGTGTTTTACCAATACAAAAAATAAATAAATAAACAGGCCAGAAAAGCCACTTTTTAAATTTTCAAATGCTCTTGTGCCTGAAGATATGGAGCCATATTTATTTTGCCTTATAACCTACCAATGGACTCCCTATATATGGTGTAAGGATTCCAAAATTAATTTGGTGTATTTCTATGCATTTCCAATTTGGCACAATTAATTATTTTTCCAACTTTCCTTGGATAATGCATGACACTTTTATGTCATTTTCTGAGTGTCTACTTCCCAAGGAAAGAGTGTATGGAATAACTATATCTATCTATATAGTCTGGCACATACCCCATTTTTTTTTTTTTTTTTTAAAGCTGGGGGTGGCCGACTCGAGACAGCCCGAACAGGGACAACACAACATACACAAAAAATAATAAATACATAAATAAATAAACACAAAAACAAAACAAATTTACAAACATCTAGGTTGCCCAGGAGATAACCCAGAGACCCAGGCCCATTTGGGGATCTCCAGCAAAATATTCCCAGGTCCCAGACCTCTCACAGAGGTTCCGATCTAAGCAGGCAGAGATGCAGCGGATCCATACCACAATGCCCGCCCACCATGCATCCTGGCGTACCCTTCTTAAATACAGGCTCTCCGGGTCAGGCGCTTGACTGAATATTATCTAGTCCAAATGGCACCTGACCACCTTTCCCAAACGGCCGCATTTTAACTCATCTATTCACTAGCATTTTCCATTCATTCCTATTTATTACTACTTCTCTTGCCTGATCTATAGTCATTCCTCTATCTTCCAACGCTTGTCCTACACAGTTTCTCCATCTCACTGGAGGTGTTCCTTGCCCTCTATCTCCCCTTGTATCTGACTCAC
Organism: Paralithodes platypus; assembly: GCA_032716605.1. Lineage (NCBI taxonomy): Eukaryota > Metazoa > Arthropoda > Malacostraca > Decapoda > Lithodidae > Paralithodes > Paralithodes platypus. Next base: position 6,048,271 of record CM064502.1, read on the forward strand.
ATAATCTCTTTGTAAGCCTTTCATCTTCCATTCGCTCGACATGTCCATACCAGCACAGCACCCTTCTGTCGACTCTGTCCGACAAATGTTCCTGCTGCCCCACTCTCCTACGTATTTCTTCATTCCTTAATGTCTCTACGAGTCACTCCACACATACTCCTCAAGCAGCTCATCTGCATCACATCCAGCTTTCTTCTCTCCTTTTTTTTCAGAGCCCATGTCTCAGCCCCGTACATCACTGTTGGTACAACTATCCCTTGATATAATGCACTTTTAACTTTCATTCGGAGATTTCTCACCTTCCACATACTTCCCATTGCTCCGAAAACTTTCCTTCCTTCACATACTCTCTGTTTTACCTCCATTTCCATACCTCCATTCCTGCTTATCATTCCTCCTAGATATTTAAAACACTCCACTTGTTCCAGTATTTCCCCATCCAGCCTCATATCTAAATTCACCCTACGATAACCTCTAGTACACACCATCACTTTACTTTTATTGACATTCACCCTCAGCTTCCTCCTCCCACAAACCACACCAAACTCTGACTACTAGTACAGTAGTAGCCTACTCGCTGCAGTTTCTCCTCCGAATCCGCCGCCAACGCTGTGTCATCAGCAAACACCAATTGATTCAACTCCTAATCTCTACCATTCTTTCCTACTAAACCCAATCCTCTACCCATAGTTCTCATTTTCACCTCCCTCACCACACTATGTGGAATAACCTAAGCCCAACTATATTTTCTGAGTAGGCTACACTACCCCATGGATCCATTATTGTACAGCCTCATAATTAAAATTGGGGCTTTATTAAAGATAATCGTGTTTGATCCATCTCAGAAAATAGGCCAGAAAAGCATTTTTTTCAATTTTCCTGTACCCTAAGATATGGGCTCAAATAAATGTAAACTTATGTTAATTGACTCGGTGTTCGGCACCGATAACCAAAATGTTAAATTTGACGACAATTCGATAACCCTAATTTTTAAATCCGATATAAAAAATCTTATCATTTTAATATCAAGCTATTGGAAGTTAACAATAATTCAATAACGATAACTATTATTTAATAAGCATTAAAACAAAAACAAAACAAACACAGGGAAAAAGCTTCATAGCCCATGGAATTAGCGTATTTTTAAATAAATTTGCATTTTCTACAAGTTTTGCAATTTTTTTGCAACCTAAAATAACTAAAGCGCTAATAATTTTATGGTTACAAACATTATGGAAATTTTCAGACTAAAATATTGAATTATCGGAAGTTAAGTGGTCCGATAATGATAAATAAAGTTAACAGCCGATATAATAGTTTGATAACAAAACAAAAATTATAATAAATATCTGGTATCGGATTATCGCTTTAGTGCCCAACTTTGGGTTAGTAAATCCAGGCCTTGGTGTTTGTGCAGGATTATCCTTACCTTAGATGGGTTGTCTACCAAAGCTAAAAGGCCTCCTTTTGAGTCACCTATTACGACATGCATGGGTGATATGGGAAAACTTTCTCTTCTGTGATGCTGCAAAACATACACCCCCTTTCTACAGGAGAGAACATACTACTACTACTACTACTACTACTACTACTACTACTACTACTACAAATGTACTACTAATACTAATACAAATGTACTACTACAGTACTAATAATACTGGATAAAAAACACCATCTGAGGAAGAGCACTTTATTGACAAAGTTTCGCAGATAGCTTCATCAGTGCTCTTCGTCAGATGGTGTTTATTATCCATTCTGTCTACTTTTCAAGTACCACTCAACACTAATAATACTGCTTCTACAAAAACTAAAACTACTACTGTACTACTATAGTACAGTACTGCACAATTGTACTACTTAAAAGGCAACCTAATTCCACTTCCTGTTTTTAAATTAACCATTTTGACTAGTACTACTACTGCTACTACATACTATACTGTACTTATTTATAATTTACTAAAATAAATGATCAGCTTTTTGGCCATTTTTATCCAATCCCAGCATTAGTGTAATCCTTGCATGGTTAATTTGCCAGGCAAGAGGCTTCCCTCCAAGTTAACTAGAAAAGGAACACATGTAACATACAGCAAAGGATCTGCTCAAAATCTTCAAATAATCAACCGTTTAGTTCTAAAAGCTTAGATACATGCCTGCCTGTTAAACATTTATGAACATGTGAGCCTTGGTCAGCCTAAGGACGACCCGAGCTGTTGGTCAACCACTTTGACGTGATACCGGAAAGTGTAACTATACTCGGTTTCATTTCAGCTGGCGATAAATTTAATCCCTTAGCAGCTTATTTCTCGATACTTAATGGAAAAATATGAAACTACAGTACAATGTCTCTGTCAGTGGTCTGGTTAATCTGCTCTACATAACTAACTATGTCTCTGCATCATATTAAGATCAAGTACTGTACTGTATATATAATCAACACCATATTTCACTACAAAATCTTCAAAATAACTGAGAAATCTTGATGAAAACTTAGCAATTTACCGTCAGTTGAAAAGAAACAGAAGGTGGATGAGGTGCGTCCTCACCTACCAATAATTAATAATAATATTAATACAAATAATAATAATAATAATAATAATAATAATAATAATAGTAATCATTATAACCTTAGATTATATGAGTATATTAAAGGTCAACTTGTATACAAGAAGCATTTTATTCACAAAGTAGTTACAACACGTATTATTTTTCTGCTCGACCTCTCTTGCATTTTAATTTGTAAATATTGTATTATATATTGTTTACTTTATCACTTGCATAATTTGAAATGTAAGAGAGAGAGAGAGAGAGAGAGAGCATGAAAGTGCAATCCGTCAAAAAAATGGATTGGGTCAGAAGGATTAGTGAGAAGTGTTTGTGTGTGTGTGTGTGTGTGTGTGACAGAGATAGTGAGAGTGAGTGAAAATATGTGTATGTAGTGTGCGAGAGTACTTTATGTGTATGTAGTGTGTGTGTATGTAGTGTGTGTGTGTGTGTGTGTGTGTGTGTGTGTGTGTGTGTGAGAGAGAGTCGTTCAATTGGAGGGATGTAATGAAACAACCATATTACTCTTACAGTATATCCTTCGTGCCCTTTTCTCACGAACTACCTCATTCTTGCCGGCACATATAAAAAAATCTAGCTAGGCTCGAAGCGACTGGACAATTCAACCCTCGGAATAAGACCTGCCTTCATTTTATTGAATAATCGAATCTACAGGCTATACACCTATGAACGGAGGTAGAGTTGGAACAAAACAAAAACACAGACAAAAGTTAGATTATAATAGGTTATGTAGTGGAAGGAACATTGTGGCACGGACAAAGTAGCCTGGAGACGTTTCTGCCATGGCCATCCTCTACCGGGGGTTTCCCAGAAGATAGAAAGGTGTCAGATATGATAATGTATGTATATAATCAATCACATAGCCCATTGCTGGGGGTGGCCAAAACGAGACGGAGCCCAAACAGAAATAAAATTTAAAGTTCCTATTCTCAGGGTCCGGGACCACTTTCGCGTTCCCTCGCCCATTTCTGTGTCTCATCGAGTAGGAGAATAATATTATAGAAGGGGAGGAGGATTCCTAGACCCTGGCCCCCAGAAGGAAAAGTAGGACAGTAAAAGAGACAGACAGAAACAACTAAGATTATGATAATGATGAAACAAATTTGATGTGGGATCATATAAAAGAGGTTAAAATTGACCACTTGCGAAGTTGGAGCCATTAACATCGACATTAAACAGAAATGCAATAATGTAAATTTGTAATGGATCGAGAGTATGTTTAATTTGATTTTATGTCTTTATAAATGTACAGTACGACAATCGACTATAAGCTGGTAATTCTGCTAAATATTAATGTCTGTAGCTCCAACTTCCTTTTAGCATGAAACTCGCAAGTGGTCAATAAGGATCTCTAGATTATGCCACGGGATTGAACTGTCCATCGGTTGAATTTGAACCAATACGTCTGCGTAACTATATATAATCCATCCATTTGAACCAATACGTCTGGTAACTATATATAATCCATCCATTTGAACCAATACGTCTGGTAACTATATATAATCCATCCATTTGAACCAATACGTCTGCGTAACTATATATAATCCATCCATTCACACACAGCTAAATATACAACATGGGCAAGACCGCGCTATGGAAGTGGTCAAGGCCGTTCATGGAAGCTCTGTGTAGGTGTGTGCGTGTGTATATTTAGTGAGTCAATATGTGTGTAATGAGTGTGCGTGTTTATGTGTGTGTGTATATGCTTGATGAGTGAATATGTGTGTCAAGTGCATGTGCTTAATGAATGACAGTACTGTATGTGTGTAGGTTATGTGCATACAAATTTACACACCTAATGAATAATGCAAGTGTAGTGTATGTATCATATAATAAAGGAACAAATATTGTAAAATCAACACAACTGTATCTGCATTTGCTAAGAAATGGATTGCAACTCAATTCTTGTTCCATGTAATATGCTATTTAAGAAGACCGAGACCGAGGCCGAGAAGTATGTCTTATTTGCCAGAGATGAAGAGATATTATCGTTTCAATATTGACATTTCTGGAATATTTTGCACTGATATCGGAAACTAGACTGTTGATAGATGAATTTAGGTGACCGAAATATTCAAAATTTTGACCTCATAAGCTGCCAGACCAGTGTTAAGGATAAATGTCAAGTGAAAAAGCGCTCGTGTGATACCGGCTTTACTCCCTACTTACTGCTAGGTGAACAGAGGCATCGGGTATTAAGGGGAGGCAGCTGGTTTTTCGAGTCCTCCTCCTCCCTCATGTTTAGCCCTATTAGTTATGAGATTTCAAGACATTCGCCTCATTAGTTTGGAGATTTACAGACCTTTTGCCCCATTCCTTTGCCAATATTAAGACCTTTCGTGCCATTTAGGTGCCGATTTTTTTCCTGGCGAGCGATAGCGAGCCTGTATTTGAAGAGGAATCGGCCTTCGGCCGGGACATTTTTCTACCCAAAAATGTACAAATTTATATCGAAGGGGGATCTTGTGAGTGATTTTTTAAGTTTGAGAGAGGTTTAGAGAGCAAACTAAACCCCCTCCTTAAACCATTGAGCCGAACCTGTAAATTGTGCTTCACAATACCGTCTGAGCTCCCTTAATAGACTACTCAAACAACACACATCTCCACCTACCTGGGGTCAAACGTGGATCCTCTTGGTTGAGAGCCGAGTGTGCTACCAACTACACCACAGGCAAATACAGTGCAGTACACTCTTAAAGCCGGTATCACACGAGAGCTTTTATAGTCAACATTCGATGATCAACACTTTTCTGGAAAAATTTCTGGAATATTTTACACCGGTATCAGAAACTAGATTAATGATACTGTACATAAATTTAGGTGACAGAAATATTATAAATGTTCATCTCATAAGCTGCCAGATCAGTGTTAAGGATAAATGTTGAGGGAAAATGCACTCGTGTGATACCGGCTTTAAGACATAATTCGTGGCCTTAACCCCTTCTTTACCGCGACGTCCTTTTAACTTTATTCTGGCTACTATTAGACGATTTTATTGAGTTTCAAAAGGGCCTCCAGCAATAAACAGGCTTGGAACTATCTACCTTAACCCTTTTTACTACCACAGAGCCTTCTTAAACTGATGAAAATAATCTAAATATAGTAAGAAAAATAATATAAAGACGTCACTGGTACAGAAGGGGTTAAGTTTTCCAAGCCGTCTCACGAACTGCATAGAATCTTCTCATGAATTCTTTACTAAATATATTCCTTTTGAAGGTTTGTTAAGCTGTTCAAGAGTTCATATTGGGCTAGTATTTATGTCTTGTACAGTTGCCCAAATAAGTTTTGTTCCTCGTCGTGATCTATGTATGAAAGTAAAGTTAGTATGATTGAATTGCTAATGTAGTTTCTTTTAATTATCAGTTGACTAATCTCATGAGTAAAGCATTGCACAAGAAACTACACTGGTAATTCAATCATATGCATTATATTTCCATGTACAGTATAGTATATCACAGAGAGGAATCGAACTATGTGGGCAACTGTAGGCTACCGGGCGTTTCCGCACCCTCCCCAGCTCCCCGCCATGGAGTGGCTTTGGTCACCCAGGCTTTATTGTGGTAGGCAGGGAGGGTTCTGTGAGGGCACTCAGTTATGGCCTTGGCCTTGCTCAGGGCCTTGGGGCTGTTCGGCCAGGCAGTCTGGGGAACAACAACATAACATATTACAGAAATGAAAGAGCATGTACTGAGAGATGCGGATGATGTATACAAATAGTTCTGATATGTAGAGAATGTGTCTAGTGGCTTGGAGCCTATACAGTTTGCATATGTATGTATTGGGCTTGTATGGGGGGTTAAGACTATAGGCCCCAGTCACATAATTCGTCGGGAGCTAAACCTTAAGACACTTCAGTAAACATTGATCGGACAACTTTACATAATTTTTAATTTGTAATATTAATGAGTTTGTTATATTAATTTGAACAGTAACTTTTGAGTTTGTTTTCAAGCTTTATATCTTAATTAGTAGCTTAGTTTGTTTTGCATAAAATTATAATGGACTAATTGTGTTAAATCTGGCATACCATCTTAAAACTTGCTAGTGCCCATGTGCATACACAGCAATTGTAAATAATAAAATAAAATTGACGTAAGATTTGTACATTCTAATAGAGAATATAAATGGTTTGTGCCATAATTCATTGTGTAGATTTTTGGTTCTGGCTCAATTTCCAGATGTAGTATTGTAATTCTCTCTTAATTTTGAAGTACTGCATAAATATATATATACAAAAATGAAATATATATATATACAGTATATATATATATTGTGTATATATATATATATATATATATATATATATATATATATATATATATATATATATATATATATATACACATGGCATCGTGTTCCAAGGTTGTCCTATCGTTTACTAAAGTGTCTCCTCTAAACTAATCTATAAGATAACTGGGCGGTATTGTATTTTTCTCCCTTGCTCTCAAAGGACATAATCCTAGAATATAAATTAGTTTAAGGTAATATAGAAAATGGGGACTCATAAAAGAAAATGTACAGTAATTACAGCACAATATTATAGCTCCTTCAACCAGGTGATCTTTTATTATATACCGGCTACATTCAGATGATATAATTCAGCTTACTGTAGGAAGAACCTCTAAGTATCAATTGGCTAAATAAAAATAATTACATACTGTGCATTAAAAGACTACCAGTATAGAAGATCGGTATAGTTTGGTCTGTCTGTTTTAGTTATATTTATTTGTATTCTCCTTTGTAAGTCCTTTTAACTGTACGATGATCTATCTCCTTTAGTTTCTCCTATCATAACTACAGATTAAACTGTAAAACTTGCAAAATAAACAAACCAAAACTGGGACAACACAAGATATATGCAAAAGAACTAATCAAAATCGCTATGTGGAAATATCACTTAATAAAATCAAATTTTGAAATAAAATAACACAATTCACCACATAGGGTGTACAGTCGCGCTAATAAGTGATGTCTCGGCACCAAGTATGTTTTGATCAATAATTGGTATCAGCAATAACTAAGTTTCATTTCTTCATATTGAGTGAGATACACAAACATGTTCCTACACCTAATCACCTTATTCAACATCTGACAGACTTTAATACAGCACAGAGCAATCCAAACGTAATGACAGCTGGGACATAATTATTAGCGCGACCGTACATCACTACATTCGCAAGTATGCCATAACAAATTGACAATAAAACCTCTTGTGTAATACCCTCTTTAATCACCTTGCTATCTGATTAAGTAGATCCCAGAGTACATAACCTAATTCCCCACTTAATCCACCTGATAATCCAAAGTTCTAAAATAACAAGCTTTATTTGGGCTACTTATATAAATGTTGAATTCCTTTAAACCTTATCGTCATCTAAAACACAAACTCTTCTAATTCCAACTACAGGTATGTGTACCCTAAATCTCTCAATAATCTTCCCCTAAATCTCTCAATAATCTTCTAAATCCTACTATGTGTACTGTTCTGTACTCGGATTCTTTCATTAATCATCTCAACGTAACCCACGTTTATCTGATAATGTAAGCTCTTAACCAACAAACCTTACTAGCCAACAAACGTAAATCATTCTATAATCTTCCAAATCCTACTGTACCCTAAATCTTTCAGTACCGTACTTATTATTGACCTTGCTTAAACCGTCTTGGTGGTGTAATGGTTAATGTGTCTAAAAATCTGTGAGTGATAACCCAGGTTCGAATCCCGGTGGATCACATACAGGTATATGCTTTCATTAATTTCATTGGAGGTGTTTGGTGGTGTGGTGAAATTAATAAAAAATAGATTACTGTTATCCATATTGTGACTCCCTCCCTCCATGTTAGAGATCCTATAGTAACAGACATTGACTAACCTCCTGAGCGCCATATTGGTGTCCCATTTTTTTGTGTTCTTGTGTCATTTTACTCTCTTTACTCAAATATGTATGGGTCGCGCTAATAAGTCATGTCCCAGCTGTCATTACGTTTGGCTTGCTCTGTGCTATATTAATGTCTGTCAGATGTTGAATAGGGTGGGTAAGTGTAGGAACATGTTTGTATATCTCACTCGATATGAAGAAATGAAGCTTAGTTATTGCTGATACCAATTATTGATCAAAACATACTTGGTGCCGAGACATCACTTATTAGTGCGACTGTACAGCTCCTGGCAAATATTTGTGAGCTCTTACGATTTTCTTTATTCAAATATATCGTTTAGATTGATGTTCAGATCAAATCAGCTAAAAATTCATAAATACATATGTATTTATTTATATATACAGTAGTTGATTTGATCTGAATATCAATCTAAAATTATATATTTGCATAAAGAAAATCGCAAAAACTATCAAACATTTGTCAGTAGCTGTACATGCATAATTGCTTATACATACATACAAGTTCTTTTAGACCATTTCGTCCACAGAGAGTGTGGTTTCAGTCTTACATCCTATATGGTGGTGTTCCAGGCGACCCTATTTTGGACTGCCTCTGTCGTCAAGTTCTTTATTGTGAGATCGGACCGAAGTACATTACCTGATCCCACATCTTTCTAGGTCCAGCATTTTTTCACCCAATTATGATCATCCATTCTTTCCATGTGTCCAAAACAACCCATAATAAACATTACCCAAATTATCTATTAATTTTCCTTCTAATAAGTATGCGTTATTTCCACATAGCGATTCTGATAAGTTATTTTATCTTTATCTTGTATCGTCCCAGTTTCGGTTTGTTTAGTTTGCAAGTTTTACATTTTAATTTCTTCTTCGCTGGGGATTTTGTCTTTTGCATCAAACATTTTGGGCTTAGAGGTCCTTCCTTATCTGAATAAAATGAGGTGGAGGTAGCTAGATACAGTATACCTGTAGAGTAAAATAAAGACCCCCTGATTGAATAAACTACAGTAATATACCTGTAGCCTACTGATGATGAGCACCAAATTATTTACGCTAGCATCTAACAGCTTTCTCCTATTAAGGGAGCCCACCTCGCTTATTTTATCTTTTTCTCCCTCTCTTTGGCTTGTATCCATTCGGCCCCATTCAGCCTACTGTTTTAAGATGTTTACCCCCATCCAGGTGTCAATACTTTCCTGGCGAGCGGTAGCGAGCTAGTATATATATATTTTTTGTTTTGACAGCAAGCTAAATTTGTAAATTTTTCGATGGAAAAATTTCTCCGGCGAAGCCGGATTTCTCCATACAATGCGGGTTCGCTATCGCTCGCCAGGAAGAGATCGACACCTGGATGAAGATAAACGTCTTAAAACAGTTGGCTGAATGGGGCCGAATGGATACAAGCCAGGGAAAAAGAGAAAAGAACAAAGATACAAAAAATAATGTACACAGACGCACTCAGCACCGTATTTTTGGTACTTGCTCCCATTCTATGTACCTTTAACCACTTCAGTACGAGTGAAGCCATTATTCCATATACTGTATTCTGGCTACTATTAGACGATTTTATGCAGCTTATAAAGGACGTCTAGTAATCAGAGAGGTGTATTACAATTGACCACTCGCGAGTTTCAGGTTATGAGGAAGTTGGAGCCGTAAACATCGATATTAAACAGAAATACAGTCATAATGTAGGTTTCTAATGGATAACAAGTATGTTGAATTGGGTTTTATGTATTTATATAAGCACTACAACCGCAATTTAGGTGATGATTCTGTTACTTATCGATGTCTACGGCTCCAACTGCCTTATAGACCAAAACTAGCAAGTGGTCAATTCCATTAATTCGTTGACTATCATAACTTCTTCCTAAAAAAATAAACGTCTAGTAATCAGAAGTGTATTACATCTCCATTAATTCGATGACTATCGTAAATTCTTCCTAAGCAGAGTAAAATTGTCAATTATGGCCAGAATGAAAAGAAATATAACTTCACCCGTACTGAAAGGCTTAAGGGGAGGCTGGCCGTTTGTTTGGTCTATTAATTCATTTATTCATATATTTTTTTAGTTTCCTCCCTAGACCTCCATCAAGCTTAGAAAAACACCCACTATTATATATTCAATATAAATTTGTAAATTTTTCGGTAGAAAAATTTCCCGGCCAAAGGCCGGTTCCTCTTCAAATTTCAGGCTCGCTATCGCTCGCCAGGAAATAATCGACACCTAAATGGCACAAAAGGTCTTAAAATTGACAACGAAATGGGTCGAAAGGTGTTAAAATCTCCAAACTAATGGACCGAACGTCTTATAATCTCAAAACTAGTGGGGCTAAACATTAGGGAGAAGGGGGTCCAGAAAAATTGTCTGCCTCCCCTTAACCCCTTCTGTACCAGCGAAGTCTCTTTTGTTTAATTTCAGTTACATTTTGGCGATTTTATGAAGCTTAGGAAGAATGTATGGTCGCTAAAAGGGTTAACCGAGATTGTCTGTAGCCTTTTAATGGGCAGACGTCCTTCCTAACCTGAACAAAATCGTCTATTGGTTGCCAGAATATAATGAAAAGTACATCATCGGTACGGAAAGGGTTAATGCATAATAAGCTAGCTGCCTTTACCATTCTTTCATAATTCAATCATCCTTACCTTTTACAATATTCAGCTTTTTACAATAACTTCAATAACTTAAATACAAGCCCTAACGTCGTCTAATGTACTCTTCATGAAATGCACTCCATAAAATATATGGTCCATCAAATAATATTATAAATGCACCTTCAGAAAAAAATACAGTAGAAATTATATACACAAAAGTCAAAGTGCAGAAAACCCAGAAACACGCACACAGTTACACACATGCACGCACGCACGCACACACACCTACACACACACACATGCAATAGTTGTACCGTCATCTGCATCACTTCTTTTCTGTGATTTTATGTATGGAAGCAAAATATTTAAGATTAGATTACAAGTGCAATTTTTTAAGTTGCTCAATCAATCGCATCACTATATTTTTACTTGCATAATTATATACAGTATACTCATGGATGAAAAGAACTCGAAGACAAACACACGATAATGTTCATAATTAAATCATCATATATTTATAGGCCCTTGCAACTGGATTGGAAGATACAAGATTAACTTGGTCAATATTCTGTGCAATAAGTCATGAAGGTTCTGCAACATCCTTGAAGAAATACTCAATGCTATTCAATATTCAGTAAGACGCTTGAGAATAAAGTATATTAACAATTCAAGTATAATTATATTTCTAACCATCATTAGACAATTTTATTCAGCATCGAAGGACCTTTGGGAATCAGATAGTTAGTTGAGATACGCCTATGATTCCTAGAGGTCATTCCTAAGCTAAATATAATAACTTCATGTTAACTACGATAAAATTAAAACATCATTGCATAGACAAAGTTAGCTGATATTATGTTTTTTAATGCGTGTGGACTTGAGCATTGCAGATCATTCTTGACTTATGGCAACAGTAGATACTTGGTGGCTAATCTGAAGCTATAGAGATTAATATAACCTCCTGTAAGCCATAATATATATAAAAGCCATTCCTTACTTCAAGGCTCTGTCTCAAGTCAGCCACCCCCAGCTAAATAATAATAATAATAATAATAATAATAATAATAATAATAATAATAATAATAGGGTATGTGCCTGAGTACCTATATAAATATTATATTGTAAAACTTGCAAAATAAACAAACAAAAACTTTATATGAACACAGCAAAAAGACAAAACAACTAATCAAAATCGCTATGTGGAAATAATTAACTTGCTCATGTAGTAATGTACACTCTATGTGGTGGATTGTGTTCTTTTATTTCATAAATTTTATTTTAGTAAGCGTTGTTTCCACATAGCGATTTTGATAAGTTGTTTTAAAGTTTATCTTGTATCGTCCCAGTTTTGGTTTGTTTAATGTGTAAGTTTTACATTTTAATTAAAATGTAAAACTTGCAAACAAAGTCAAACCAAAACTGGGACGAAGACAATATAAAGAAGTTGTGTTACGTTCCTGAAAAATAAAGCTGGAGGGGAAACCACTTTAAGTGAAGCATTTGTCTCAGTAAATGTTCTCATGAATAATTGGTTTTAATTTACAACTTAACAAATTAAGTGTGACATTGTTAAGTCATTTCGTCTCTATGTAATGAGGTATTAATGAGTATGTGTGAGTATATACAGTACAGTACATACATATTAATGAATAATACATACATACACACATACTTTAAAGACTGACTAATCCATAAGAGATACAGCTTCATCAGTCTCATGTGCTAAGAAAAATTAATAAGATAACTTCAAATGAGGAAACTTTAAGGGGAGATGGGTCGTTTTTCTAGACCACCTTCTCCCTTATGTTTAGCCCCATTAGTTTTCAGATTTTAAGATGTTTGCCCCATTAGTTTGTCGATTTTAAGACCTTCCGCTCCATTTCCTTGTCAATATTAAGACCTTTTGTGCTATTTAGGTGTCAATTTTTTTCTGGCAAACGATAGTGAGCCTGTAATTTTGGAAGAACCGGCCTTTGGCCGGGAAATTTTTCTACCAAGAAATGTACAAATGAATCTAGAAGAGGGATCAAATGTTTTTTTTTAAAGGAGGTCTAGGGAGGAAACTAAAGGAGAAAAATAATTAATCTATTCTATCTATCTATTTGGAAACCTAAATATACAGTACCGATATGTACAGCCTAAAACAATAGTTCACCAAAATCTTGATCAATCTATTGCCAGATGCCTTAATCCCCGAGGGGATGGCCATGAATTAGCCTGATCCTGTTCACGGGAGAGCGTCGCTATAACAATCTTGATAATTGTGTCAAATCTAGAGATGATGATGATGATGATGCAGTTTTTAATGCCGTGCACTCCCGTTGTTGCAAGAGCTTTACTGGACATATGCCACGAATTGCTAGACTGAGGTGCCCAAACTCTTGCCATCTACCATCGAAGGCTCGGCAGTCAGACGCGCTACCAAACATGCCACGGCCAATAGTATTATCTTAGCACTTCTAAAGTGTGAAACAAATATCTGTAGTACTTGTCACAGGCTATTAGAAAAACATGAAGACTGTATTGAAAAAGTTACAATAACACAGTGTAATATTATGATAAAGGTTCTGGGCAAACTATTGATCTTAGCTGTACCATACATATAAATAAAATATTAAAACTATGGTCACATTATCTGCACCTTTATCCATCTGAGGATTTGCTTCACATACTAATTTCCAAAGACCAAGATAAAAAAAAAAAAAAAAAAAAAAAAAAAAAAAAAAAAATGGGGATTGGGCCTGATTATATAGATAGATAGATAGATAGGGATAACAAAGATGTAAAAGAGCCTCACAATCGACTAAGCTAACTTTATACATGGGAAGTACTGTTCTTGCTTACTCGCTTGCTCGGGCGGGTGCCCGATCCCGAAAGGGGTTGAAATAGGGGAGCTATCCCCCCGCCAAAGGCGGCTTTCTAGGGCCTTTCCTAGCTGATGCTGAGAGGATTGGGTTCTAGTCATGTGGTGATGGGCTGGTCTATCAGAGTGAAAACTGAGCGATCTCTGCCATACCCATAGCTTACTCTGACTGTTCCTTTAACTTATATATTTTCTAGATCTCAAGTGACGGCGTCTTTCCCGTGGATTGACCTCCCAATCTACCAAGATTGGAAGCCAAAGCGTCACATTTTTCTCTTGCCCCTCAACTTTCTCTTCATAATTGCTGAGGGGCACAGGGACCTGGGTGGGGCTTTGGTTTCCCGGGCGTTTCCGCACCCTCCTCAGCTCCCCGCCATGGAGTGGCTTCGGTCACCCAGGCTTTATTGTGGTCGGCAGGGAGGGTTCTGTGGGGGAGCTCGGTTATGGCCTTGGAATTGCTCGGGGCCTTGGGGCTGTTCGGCCAGGCAGCTTGGGGAACAACAACAACTCGCTTGCTTGTTTTGACAGCAAGCTAAATTTGTAAATTTTTCGATAGAAAAATTTCTCCGGCGAAGCCGAATTTATCCATACAACGCTGGCTTGCTATCGCTCGCCAGGATGAAATCGACACCTGGATGGGGATAAACGTCTTAAAACAGTTGGCTGAATGGGGCTGAATGGATACAAGCCAGGGAAAGAGAGAAAAGGAGAGAAAGATAAAAAAAAAGTCGGTGACCCCCCCTTAATTCACTCCACCCACTTTCCTTCTCTTATTACATGCACTCACTTTCTTTATCTCTCACTTCCTTTTCCTTCATATATTACAAAACTCTTATGGATCTTTCTCTTTAATTCATTCACTCACATTCTCTCTCACTTTCTCATTTTGTCTTTTATTACTTTCAATCTTTGGCTCTCACTTCCTTTTTCTCATATATTACAAAATCTATGGACCTCCCTTTCTTTAATTCACTCATTCACATTCATTCTCTCACTCACGCACTTTCTTCAACATATTATAAACCCTACGGACCTTTATTCAGACCCATAACATTCCAAAACACACAGAAAGCAACATCGACTATCACTTACCCTATAAATTGTTCATATTATTTACACTGGTCCTTAATTAATGGATTTTCACTAGATGTCATGTATTACCTAGTTTTTTTCCTAGATTTTGTCCTTGGTTTTCCTTACCAGTCCATGTTTTCCTATATTTTGTCATGTATCACCTATTTTTTTTCCTTAGCAGTCCATGTTTTCCTATATTTTGTCATGTATCACCTAGTTTTTTTCCTAGATTTTGTCCTTGGTTTTCCTTAGCAGTCCATGTTATCCTATATTTTGTCATGTATCACCTAGATTTTTTCCTTGGTTTTCCTTAGAAGTCCATGTTTTTCCTATATTTTCTCTTGGAGCTTTACTAGAATTCTATATGTTTTCTTTAATTCTTCTTGGATTTCTTCCTGGAGTTTGCTTAGAAGTTCTGCTATTTTTCTCAGATACTTTCTTTAATATCTTTAATTATCTTTATTGTTTCTGGTTTTGGTTTGTTTGTTCTTTAATTTACTCTAGGTCTGTTTCTTTCTAGATTACCATATAATTGTTTAATAGTAAAGTAACCCTCAATATGAGTCGTGGAGGTATATGATGTAAGATACATCATAATATTTCACCACTGGAATTTCCAGTTCACATAACTTTTCTATATACACATACTCTATATATATATATATATATATATATATATATATATATATATATATATATATATACTGTATATATATATATATATATAACATAAGTAGCACTATAACATATCCTTGGAGATTAGTGAGTGGAGGTACAGTACCGTGTATAATACAAATGCACTTACATTTTGGCATGGTGTAGAGAGTATGTGGTAGTTTTACAAGCACAGATAAATATACTGTACAGTATATATCAATAAATATAATACATGTACAGTCAGGTCTCGATATACACAAGTTTCATATACTGTATACGGATTCGTTTGGAAATGGTAACCCCCAAAATTACAAAGTCGGCCACAACACGGATTTTGTTTTATATACGCGAACACTTGTGGGCGACGGGGGTCCTGCTGCAATTCCGGATCGGCGCCGGACATTTCCACACCGCGGGGATCGTAGCAGACGACACAAAGCATAGTGTTGTTTGTTTACGTTGCAGGATATTGCATGCTTGACACGCAAATAGGTCAGTAGCAGATCCAAAACAGTTATTGATGCGGTTATTGCCTGCCTGACACGCAAATATGCTTTTGTTGGTGGTATAATGTCGGCTTAAGGTAGGCTAAAGGCTCAAATAGGTGACTTTGGGAAAGTGGGTGGAACGAATTGAATTAATTCCAATAAAGCCTGTTATTTCTAATACACGGTTTTTATATACACTGCATGTATAAGATACGAATTAACTGTGTATATCGAGACCTGACTGTACAACTTAATGGTTGGTTAAATTTGGCCTGGCACGGGGCAAAATCTGGGATATGTAAAGTGCCACTTTTAAAGGGGGGTCACCGGCTTTTTTTTATCCTTCTCTCCTTTTCTCTCTTTCCCTGGCTTGTATCCATTTGGCCCCATTCGGCCCCATTCAGGCAACTGTTTTAAGACGTTTATCCCCATCCAGGTGTCGATTTCTTCCTGGTAAGCGATAGCGAGCCAGCATTGTATGGAGAAATCCGGCTTCGCCAGAGAAATGTTTCTATCGAAAAATTTACAAATTTAGCTTGCTGTCAAAACAAAAATATATACAGTATATGCTGGCTCGCTACCGCTCGCCAGGAAAATATGGACACCTGGATGGGGGTATTAAAAGTCTTAAAACAGTAGGCTGAATGGGGCCGAATAGATACAAGCCAAAGAGAGAGGGAGAGAAAGATAAAAAAAAAAAAGCGAGGTGGGACTTATGGTAGTGGTACATGCTAAGTCGCCAAACAGTTCTCGGCCTTTTTCATAATAAATGAAATATAATTACTATAGGAAACCACAGCACCATATACCTCTATCAACTACCACTATCTTCTGTTTCACCTTCATAAAATAATAAAATAAATAAAAACAAAATAAGAAGCGCCATACCATTTTCCACTACCAATATCTTCTGTTTCATTTTCATAAAATAAAACAAATATATTAAATTACAATAACATAAGCACCATACCACTTTTCCCTACCACTATCATTTGTTTCACCTCTTTAAAATGTGATCAAACATAACAATTAATACAACCACCATACCACTGTTCACTATTATCCTTTGTGGTGATGGGCTGGTCGATCAGAGTGAGAACTGAGCGTTCTCTGCCATACCCATAGCTTACGCTGATTGTTCCTTTTACTTATATAATTTCTAGATCTCAAGTGACGGCGTCTCTTCCGTGGATTGACCTCCCTACTGCCAACCTAGAGGTTGGCAGACTGGGAGCCAAAGCATCACATTTTTCCTTTGCCCATCAACTTTCCCTTCATAATTGCTGAGGGGCACAGGGCCTTGGGTGGGGTTTTGGTTTCCCGGGCATTTCCGCACCTTCCTCAGTATGTTAGTTTCTCCAATTAATTTTTTTAATAATCTTTTTCAGTAAAGTAGGCCTACTTCAATAAAAATATTACCAATAGTTTATAATCATCAGTATACCCGGCGCCTCTGAACTTTTATATACGTCTCTTATAAACGTGAAAATACCTATAATGATAATAATATTTATAACGCCCTGGGCTCGGCTCACTGTTATCTGGTCTCCTGCTTGGGCTCGTCTTTCGTGTCCAGGTTTAGGGGTTGTAGATCAGCTGGTTTGAATTTCCTTTAAAGAATAAAGAGACTTGAGTGATTAGAGCATAATTAAAACTATCATATTATCTAGTTCTGTTGTTGTTGTTGTTCCCTAAGCTGCCTGGCCGAACAGCCCCGAGTCCCTGAGGAAGGCCATGGCCATGATCGGGCTTTCCCACAGAGCTCTTATTGAGTGTAGATTGTGTTGTTGTTGTTGTTGTTGTTGTTCCCTAAGCTGCCTGGCCGAACAGCCCCGAGTCCCTGAGAAAGGCCATGGCCACGATCGGGCTTTCCCACAGAGCTCTCATTGAGTGTAGATTGTGTTGTTGGCGTAAGTGGTTGTGTGAAATGCAGTCTTCTATGATGTGTTTAATGGTATGGGGTGCTGTGTTACATCCCGGGCAGGCGTCGACAACGGAGTCATCCAGTCTCTTCTGATAGCTCAGGAGAGCTGGATGGTGTCCGCATCTCAGCCTGGCCAGGTGGACTCTGTCCTCGCGAGGAAGGGAGGATTCGGAAGGATGGATTTCGTGAGGTCGTGCTTGCAGCTGCGTGTTGTCTATGAGTGAATGGATGGATCGGCAAGAGATACGAGTATGGATGTGCATGTGGAAGTTGGTTCGGGGTGGGCAGGGAGGGAGAGAGGACAATAATTGTGTGTGATACCGTGTGCTGGGTGTTGTTTTGATATTTCTTGGTGGCTGTGGGTGTGTTGCCATGTAGTGTAGTGGGTGGTTTTGGTTCATGGAGGCTGCTGCCAGGAATTGAGTGCCTCTCATGTCCAGATGGTCTTTGACTTTGAGGATTTTGGTTTCTTGATGTAGGTGATCTGTGGGTGTAGTAGCTGTGCAGCCTGTAATGATTTTTAGGGCTTTGTTTTGAATAGTCTGTAAGGTCTTATGATGTGTTTCAGCTAGGTTAGAAGCCCAGGCTGGGCTTGCGTATTCCATCACTGATCTTATGTATTATTTATAAACTGTGGTGGTGGTTTCTTTGTTGTGTCCAAATTTTGTGTGAGCAAGTGACTTGAGGGCGTTAAGTCTGGGTGTCAGTTTCTTTTTCGTGTTTGTGGTGTGCTGTTTGAATGTCATATGATTATCATATGTTACTCCTAGGATTTTGGGTGAGTGTGTTTGTTAGGGGTGTGTTGTTTATGGTGAGTTGAGGGATGTATTCGTGTTCTCCTGTCCAGCTTGTGAGCAGGGTTGCGGTGGATTTGGCTGACCGGCAAAAGATACTATGCACATCTGCTTGCTAGGAAGTTGGTCAGCCACCTTTTTGTGTTGTTGTGCATGCTTGTGTTGTAGATTTTGTTTGTTAGGTTGTGGCGGGGGATGGCATCGAAGGCTTTACTAATGTCAAGTGTGGCTAGTAGTGATCTGTGTGGTGGTCTAGCTGAGTTGATGCTGTCAAAAGCTCTTTGTGTAAGGTCTGTGAGAAGAGTGTTTGTGGAGTTCAGTGGCCTGAAGCCATGTTGTGTTGGAGCTAGGGGTAGGTCGGGTGTAATTAGTCGTAGTACAAGGCGTTCCATGACTTTGGAGGGGGTGCAAAGGAGTGTGATGGGGCGGTGTGAGGAGGGTAGCGTGGGGTCTTTTTTGGGTTTGGGGAATGTGATGATGATACCATGCTTCCAGATGTCTGGTATTGTGTTGTGTGAATAACTGTAGTTTGATATGTTAGTGAGTGCTTGTATGCCTTGTGGTCCCAGGTGTCTGAGGTGTATGTTGCTTATGTTGTCTAGGCCACAGGTGGGTGAGTGCTTGAGATTGTTGATGATGTGCTTTGTCTGGTGATTGGTGAAGGGTGTATAGTCAGGGTCTGTGGGGAATTGTCTCTTACGTCGGATGACACGTCGGTCGTCTTTGTGAGGTTTTAGGTGGCTGACATGTGAGAAGTGATTGATGAGAGTGTTTGCTTCTTGTTTACATGAAGGAGTAGAGTGTTGTTGTGATTGCAGCATGTGATTGTGTTGTGTTGCTGTTGGAAAGTGTGATGCTGTTTAGTGTTTTGTAGAGTTTTTGGAGTTTGTTTTGTGATCAAGTTCTGTTATGTAATTCAGTGTCATTTGATTATCTTCTCTAATACTGTACTGTACAGTATATGCGTTTCAGTGTGCAGTTGGGTCTGAGTGCATGATTAGAATTTCAGATTAATATTCAGTATTCAATAAATGGATATACAGTACTGTATAATCGTAGTCATGTACTTAACCTTTAACTGTCTTGCTGGTGTAATGGTTAGAGTGTTTAAGATCTGTATGTGGTAACCCAGGTTCGAATCCCGGGAGGATCACATGCTTTCATTAATTTCATAGGGAGGTAATTGGTGTTGGGAGTGAAACTAATATATTAGATTATTAGATATTGTGCAGTAACGAAATATAACAGAAATTCAAATTCAAAGTGAAGTATTAAAAGTAGCTGACAAGAAGGATACATTTTTGCATCAAACTAATATAAACCAGTGAGTGTAACTTACGAATACTGTGAGAATGGGGTACCGATGATCATGAGCGGGCCGGAGCTAAGGTTGAGGCGCCACATGCCCTTGTGGTACCCCCGACCATCAAGGTCCCAAATACGCAGGCACTGGGGAGAGACCATAGTTACAGAAGAGGAACAGATAGCATTTTGTAAGAGCATTTCCACTGTCTCTTCATGAAATGCACATGATGTGAATACTGTGCCTGTCTATCTATCTATCTATCTATCTACATACTCTGGAACATACCCTAGTACTTATTATAATTATTTAACCCCGTCACCACTCTTACGTAGTTTTCATCTTATTCTGGTTACAATTAGACAATTCTCTTCAGTTTTTAATCTACCTCTAATACTCAAAACGGTAAATATGATCTCAATAAACAGTCTTCATAACATAGGTCCTTCTTAAACTGCATAACATTGTCTAGTTTTAGCCCATATCTAAGGTAAAAAGGTGTCATGGTGCTGAAAGGGTAAAAAAAAACTAATTCATTTCTTCATATTGTTGTTGTTGCTGTTCTCCAGGCTGTCTGGCCGAGCAGCCCCAAGGTCACGAGCAAGGCCAAGGCCATAACCGAGCGACCCCACAAAACCCTCCCTGCTCACCACTAATAAAGCCTAGGTGACCGAAGCCACTCCAAGGCAGGGAGCTGAGGAGGGTGTGGAAACGCTCGGGAAACCAAAGCCCCACCCAAGGCCCTGTTCTCCTCAGCAATTATGAAGGGAAAGTTGAGAGGCAAAGGAAAAATGTGACGCTTTGGCTCCCAATCTGCCAATCTCTAGGTTGGCAGTAGAGAGGTCAATCCACGGAAGAGATCTAGAAAATATATAAGTAAAAGGAACAGTCTGAATAAGCTATGGGTATGGGTATGGCAGAATGTTCAACTCTCACTCTGATAGACCAACCCCTCACCACATGACTAAAACCCAATCCTCTCAGCATCAGCTAGGAAAGGCCCTAGAAAGCCGCCTTTGGCGGGGGGAAAGCTCCCCTATTTCAACTCCTTTCGGGGTTGGGCACCCGCCCTCATATTGTAGTTTCCATCAGTAACATACCAGAAAGTTTTTTTTACATTTAAAAGTAAGGCAAATACATAACCATACAAAGTTTGATCAGCTATATGTTATATGTATATACAGTATCAGACCCCTCTTAAGGAAAACTTCAGTGCACTGGAACATAAGAGTTATCAAGTGAGGCAGAATTTAGGGCCATTTTACGGTCAAATAATTTCAGGTCATGAATATACAGGTAGAGATTTGCAAGCAAGGAATGGTTTTGGTTCAGGATTAAGATTGCCTACCAGAATCTGAATAATGGGAGAAAAGTCAAGTTGAACAAAGACGTCAGAGTGCTCCGGTATAAACTGACGATGCTTTCCCAACTAAATTGCTAAGTTGAACAAAGACGTGAAATCATTCAAAACAAACGCTGCTTCCCCAACGTACCTTAGCCACCTGCAGCCACGTGGAGAAATCCTTATGGTGGGTCATGTGGATGTAGAGGAGGAGTGTGGTGGGGGACTGGGGGGCGGGGGTGTCGGGGAGGAAGGAGGTATCACAGGGACTCATAGTGTGGTCCAGTACCTTCCCTCCTCGGATCATGTCGGTCACAGCATCCTCATATGCTTCCTTCTTTAAGCTGTAAGGATGTATAATGAATTAGAAGGATGATGATAAAGATGTATGTATGTATGTATTTACTCAGGCCCATTCCCCACTTTTCCTATTTTTATTTATTAATTTATTTTATTTTTTTTCTGGGGGTGGCCGACTCAAGACAGAGCCCGAATAGGGACATCACAACAGAAAACAATTAACACACAATAACAAAATACAAATTCACACAATAAAGATACCCAATATTAATAGTAATAACTAATGTAGTGAGCCAGCACTGTGGGAGTTCTTTTGGGGAACTCAGTGGTCTGGTTAAACTAATCTAGGAAAAAACAAATATTATAGGTGAGATAATGCATAGTATATATTGTCATTCTGCTACTGGTCGATGCTGAGGATCCTATACAGTACAGCCCATTGCTCTAGGGCGGTGTACAAAGACTGCAATTCCCAAGAGGAACAGGTTGTTGTTGTTCCCCAAGCTGCCTGGCCGAACAGCCCCAAGGCCCCGAGCAATTCCAAGGCCATAACCGAGCGCCCCCACAGAACCCTCCCCGCCGACCACAATAAAGCCTGGGTGACCGAAGCCACTCCATGGCGGGGAGCTGAGGAGGGTGCAGAAACACCCGGGAAACCAAAGCCCCACCCAGGGCCCTGTGCCCCTCAGCAATTATGAAGAGAAAGTTGAGGGGCAAGGGAAAAATGTGACGCTTTGGCTTCCAATCTTGGTAGATTGGGAGGTCAATCCACGTTAGAGACGCCGTCACTTGAGATCTAGAAATATATAAGTTAAAGGAACAGTCAGAGTAAGCTATGGGTATGGCAGAGATTGCTCAGCTCTCACTCTGATAGACCAGCCCATCACCAGGGGAACAGGTTCTTGTAATCTGTTCCTTTGGCCAAAAAGTAAACAAAAAAGTGAGAGGTGACAGTGTAGTGTTATTCAAGCCATAAACTACACCATCGCAAACTGGCTAGTCTGACCCTACACAACCAGCCAATCCTGGGATGTCGGGTGAACCCAAGTTCACCTTCCTTGGGGTGAACCACTGAGCTTCGAACAGATCTTCAGTCATGGGCATGTTGAGCTAGTACTTACCAGCCAGCCATACTGCACGCACACACCTGACTCACGCTCTGGACTTAAGCCGGTATCACACGAGAGCCTTTATAGTCAACATTCGATGATCAACATTTTTCTGGCAACATTTCTGGAGTATTTTGCACTGGTATCGGAAACTAGGCTGATTGTAGATGAATTTAGGTAACCAAAATAATCAAAATGTTGACTTCATAAGCTGCCAGACCAATGTTGAGGATAAATGTTGAGGGAAAAAACGCTCGTGTGATACCGGCTTTACTCACCACCACCTCTGCTCTGGGATTTATTTACCGCCACCTCTGTACAGTACTGTACTTTTGCCGCATCTACGCTTTCTTCCTATTGAACTTGCATTATTAATGTGCAGTAACTATTGTGTTTTAACGTTCCTCACATATGACATTGGCTTTTAATATTGTGCAATACAAATAAGATTTTTATCCCAAGTGTATCTTTCATTCCTTCTGTGGTAAATTTTAGTATCATAATAATTATAAAGAAAATATCTACAACAGTACCCTCTGACATCAATAGGTCCTACCAAAGCTGAAATAATATACTGGGTCTCTGGGTATTTCTCCTGGATGACCTAGATGTGTGTGATTTTGTGTTTTGCTTTGTTTTTCTGCTGTGTTGTGATGTCCCTGTTCGGGCTCTGTATCGAGTCGGCCACCCCAATTAAAACAATATATATATATATATATATATATATATATATATATATACTGTATATACAGTATATATACAAAAATATATAAATAGTATAAAAAATAATACCGGTATATAAAAATGGTGTGTGCCAGAGTATATACAGTACATACAGTTGTTCACCAATATCAAAATATTTTATTCTGTACAATGACTCCAAAAAGTATTTTTACAATACAGTATTTGAAAAAACAATTTGATAATTGGATTTTGAAGACTGATAAATATCGCTAACCCGTGGTAATAGGGTGTCAAACAGGAACAATTTTGTTACAAGACTTGAATGAATATGAGACGGAATATCAGAAAATTTACATGAAATAGCATCGTTTTGGCCATTATATCACTTCAAAAGAAACAATTTGAACTATGAACTATGGTGCACCCAGCATCTGTCGATGCTGTGTGCACCATGGGAGTAAGCATTGTAGTATAATAAAGGGACCCCTGCCGAAGGATAAGTCAGAAATAGAGAAATTTGAGTGCGTAGAGTGCAAAGGCGAGCTTGTGTTAAGTGATGATCCTGTGGCTGTGAATTTTGGAAATGAGTCATAGGAGCTGGTGAACAAGTTTTGTTACCTAGGAGATACCATCTCTGCCGGTGGTGGGGCCGAGGCTGCCACTGTCGCTAGAATTAGATGTGGCTGGGGGAAGTTCAGAGAACTGCTGCCAATTCTGACCATGAAAAGAATGCCTCTCCCCCTGAAGGGAAAGGTGTATGCCTCATGTGTTAGAAGTACAATGACGTATGCCTCAGAAACATGGGCTGTTAAAGTAGAGGATGTCAACAGAATAGAACGTAATGAGATGAGAATGGTGAGATGGATGTGTGGGGCCAGGCTACAGGATAGAATAACAAATGTTGAGCTGAGGAGACGTCTAGGTATAAAGAGTATTAGCGAGGTGATGCGTACAAGTAGACTGGGATGGTATGGACATATGGAGAGAATGGATGAACAAAATTGTGTGAAAAAATGCATGAACAAAATTGTGTGAAAAAAATGCAAGTCTGTGCTTGTGGAGGGAGCTGCACCAAGGGATGGACCGAGGAAGACCTGGGATCGGACTATACGTGCCGATCTCGAATCCGAAAACTTGACAAGTGAAGCAGCTCTTAACAGGGTTGCCTGGAACATCGCCATTAGGACAAGAGACTGAAACTGCACGTATGTGTGGAGCACTCAGTCTTAAATTTTATGTATGTACAGTATGTATGTATGTAAACCACAATTACATCTTTGCATACACACTAATTAACCCCTTCTGTACTGGCGACGTCTTTTTCATTTGATTTCAGTTACTTTTAGACAGAGCATTACATTTTGTTTCTGTTTATTTAGTTCATGAATGTTTAGTGCAGGACTTAAGTGTGGTTTTAGAATATGACGGCATTGGCTTATGCGGCCTTGTTCCTCTATGCTCCTCATTTATGCAACTAACAGATACGATAGTGTACCCACCTACTGAAACAGAGTTTTATTGTATACTATAAAGTACAGTCGGCCTAATAAATCATGTCTCACCTGGCATTACGTTTTGCTCTCTCTGTGCTGTATTAATGTCTGTCAGATGTTGGATAGGGTAGGTAAGTGTAGGAACATGGTTATATATATCACTCAAAATGAATAAATCAAGTTGTTGTTGTTGTTGTTCCCTAAGCTGCCTGGCCGTACAGCCCCGAGTCCTTAAGGAAGGCCATGGCCACGGTCGGGCTCTCCCACAGAGCTCTCAAATAGTGTAAGTTGTGTTGTTGGCGTAAGTGGTTGTGTGAAATGCAGTTTTCTATGATGTGTTTTATGGTATGGGGTGCTGTGTTACAACCCGGGCAGGTGTCGACGACGGAGTCATCCAGTTTCTTCTGATAGCTCAGAAGAGCTGGATGGTGTCCGCATCTCAGCCTGGCCAGGTGGACTCTGTCCTCGCGAGGAAGGGAGGATTCAGAAGGATGGATTTCGGGAGGACGTGCTTGCAGCTGCGTGTTGTCTATGAGTGAGTGGATGGAACGGCGAGTGATATGAGTATGGATGTGCTTCAATAAATCAAGTTTTAGATATTGCTGATACCAATTATTGATCAAAATATACTTGGTGCCGAGACATCACTTATTAGCACGACTGTACCCACCTATCAGTATCTCTTGACTCCGTAAAGGAAATCGTCTAGAAGAAAATACTTACATGTACAGGTATCTTCCTCAATTAACGATTGGGTTAAGTTGCTGAAAACCCAATCTTGAAAAGGAAAAATTGTATAGCAAACCCTAAAAATAATGGGATAAATAGGGGTGCGTTCTGGGACCAGCCAAAACCCAAACCCAAACACCTAAAAACCTATAATAATAAGTAACACCCCGTTCTTAACATTAATCATCAATTACGAACCCAATGTACTTGAATAAACTAATGAAAGCATATGGTCCTCCCGAAATTCAAACTCGGGACACCACACCCAGAACGTAAGCACCTAAACCATTACACCACCAACACAGTTAAAGGTTGAGTACACGATCACGATTAATATCCATTTTCGAATTTTGGATATCAATCTATTCATAAATCAGGGCATCGGATAATGAGGGAGGCCAGTACAATAAAAAAAATTACCCACCTATCAATTTCTGGCAATTTTAAGACCTTTTGTGCCATTTAGGTGTCAATTTTTTCCTGGCGAGCGACAGCAAGCCTGTAATTTAAGAGGAAACGGCCTTTGGTCGGGACATTTTTCTATCGAAAAATGTACAAATATATCTAGGGGGTGTAATTTTAAGCTTGACGACGGTCGAGAGAACTAATTAAAAACCTTCCCTTAGGCTGAAAATATTAACCAGAGTCAGACCATGAAGTTAACACTAATAGATATGACAATGTTCCTAGGTCCTGATGTGGCGGCGTCTACGCCGTGGGACCACCTCCCGGAGCTGCCAACCGCGGATGGCTGCCGACCCTCCGCGGCCGGAGACAAGATCAATCGACCAGTGGAGGACAACCGGATGCCGGCCGCGGGGAGCAGTTTCGGGAGCCAAACCGTCACAACTATCCCCTGCCCCCCCCCTGGGGGCACGGGTCCTTGGAGTGGCTTCGGTCGCGCCGGGAATTTCCACACCTCTCACACCACACACACATCACACAGTTTTTCCTACACCGAGAAATGACTCTCCGGCTGTCATTTCTCGAAGACTTCTTCTAGCCGGAGACATTGAGAGCAACCCAGGACCCACGTACACATACATATGTCCAACTTGCTCAAAACCCATCACTTCGAGTCGCCACACTAAGGGTTCAGTTCTCTGCAATTCATGCAGGAACTGGACCCACTTCACCTGTACAACACTTGCCTCCAAGAAACACTACACGAACACCTGGACCTGTTCCTCATGCCCCTCCCTCTCCCAGTCAAATCCCTCGCCTAAAACCCGTCCACCTCTCCTCCCCAACCCACCTAGCCTTCCCATATCATCCACTCCCCCCCCTAAAACCCGTCCACCTCTCCTCCCTAACCCACCTAACTTTCCCATACCATCCACATCCTCAAGACACCACACCCCATCCTAATCCATTCCAACCCCCATCTCCTGCTCCCCAATCCCCACCCCCACCTCACCCATCCCAACCTCCCGCCCCTCCCTCCCCCCCCCCCCCTCCCCGTGCAGCAGCACCCAACATACATCGTGCACATAACATTAACATTCTCCAATTGAACATAGATGGCATTAACACAAAGAAACACGAACTCTCACACTTCATCAAACAACACAACATACACATTGCCATCTTACAAGAAACAAAACTCCGCACATCACAAAAAACACCCACATTTCATAATTTCACCACCATCAGACAAGACCGGGCTGTCGGCGGGGGCGGTGGACTCATCACCCTGGTACACAATGAAATATCATACATAGTAACCAGTGTACAAACCAAATCCCTCCTCCCCCCAAATGATAACACAACAGAAATACAATCAATTAAAATACGCACTGGCAACAATCCAACATAACCATCATAAACACATACATCCCTCCCCAAACATCCCCTACAGTACCAAATGAATACAGACCACACTTACAACACATCACAAACACCCCACACATCATCCTGGGTGGTGACTTCAACGCCAAGACGTCGGCCTGGTTTGTCGACAACCCCAACACAGACAGAGGGCTGGTACTACAAAACCAAACAGATAACCTCATCATCCTTAACGACATCCATCAACATACCCATATTCCTCACCAAGCCCTCTATAACCCATCATCTCCAGACATCACCTTTTGCTCCCCAGAACTCGCCCCCACAACATCCTGGAGGGTGGTCAGAACCTTAGGCTCTGACCACCTCCCGATCATTATCACCACCAAAACCAGACTCACCCCAGCTAGCCACAAACACACATACACCAATTATAAAAGAGCTAACTGGGAAGCATTTACAAATGAGACAGAACAACACTTCACAACTCTAAACAGTACACCCATCACTAACATCAACAATGCTGTACACATACTCAATAAAACTATCCAAAACGCTGACAAGAAACACATTCCAAGAGGTAACAGAAAAAGACACAACCCCAACTTCACACCAGAAATTCAAAACCTCATCAGACAACGCGACACACTGAAACACTCCCCAGCACCCCACACACAAGACATCACACAACAAATTCAAGCACTCAACACCCAAACTAACAACAAAATACAAGAACAACAAAAACTAAATTGGAATAACTTCCTACAAACACTTGATCACAAAACAAACCCCAAAAAACTCTACAAAACACTAAACAGCATCACACTTTCCAACAGCAACACAACACAATCACATGCTGCAATCACAACAACAGACTCTACTCCTTCATGTAAACAACAAGCAAACACTCTCATCAATCACTTCTCACATGTCAGCCACCTAAAACCTCACAAAGGCGACCGACGTGTCATCCGACGTAAGAGACAATTCCCCACAGACCCTGACTATACACCCTTCACCAATCACCAGACAAAGCATATCATCAACAATCTCAAGCACTCACCCGCCTGTGGCCTAGACAACATAAGCAACATACACCTCAGACACCTGGGACCACAAGGCATACAAACACTCACTAACATATCAAACTACAGCTATTCACACAACACAATACCAGACATTTGGAAGCATGGTATCATCATCACATTCCCCAAACCCAACAAAGACCCCACGCTACCCTCCTCGCACCGCCCCATCACACTCCCTTGCTCCCCCTCCAAAGTCATGGAACGCCTAGTATTACAACTAATTACACCCGACCTACCCCTAGCTCCAACACAACATGGCTTTAGGCCACTGCACTCCACAAACACTCTTCTCACAGACCTTTCACAAAGAGCTTTTGACGGCATCAACTCAGCTAGACCACCACACAGATCACTATTAGCCACACTCGACATTAGTAAAGCCTTCGATGCCATCCCCCGCCACAACCTAACAAACAAAATCTACAACACAAACATGCACAACAACACAAAAAGGTGGCTGGCCAACTTCCTAGCAGGCAGATGTGCACACGTATCTTTTGCCGGTCAGTCATCTAAAATCAGAAACTTTCCAAACGGAGTCCCACAGGGATCCGTCCTATCGCCCGCACTCTTCAATCTGTACATGCACGATATAACTACACCCAATACTCCCCAAATAAACTTAGCCTCCTATGCAGATGACATAACACTCACATGCACACACCATGACCCAAGAAGAGCAACAGATCTCCTTCAACCCTATCTCAACACACTACATGGCTGGTGCACTACAAACAGACTGAATCTAGCCCCAGCCAAATCCACCGCAACCCTGCTCACAAGCTGGACAGGTGAACACGAATACATCCCTCAACTCACCATAAACAACACACCCCAAACACATACACACACACCCAAAATCCTAGGAGTAACATATGATACTCATATGACATTCAAACAGCACACCACAAACATTAAAAAGAAACTGACACCCAGACTTAACGCCCTCAGGTCACTTGCTCACACAAAATTTGGACACAACAAAGAAACTACCACCACAGTATATAAACAATACATAAGATCAGTAATGGAATACGCAAGCCCAGCCTGGGCTTCTAACCTAGCTGAAACACATCATAAGACCTTACAGACTATCCAAAACAAAGCCCTGAAGATCATTACAGGCTGCACAGCTACTGCACCCACAGATCATCTACATCAAGAAACCAAAATCCTCAAAGTCAAAGACCATCTGGACATGAGAGGCACTCAATTCCTGGCAGCAGCCTCCACGAACCAAGACCACCCACTAAACTACATGGCAACACACCCACAGACACCAAGAAATATCAAAACAACACCCAGCACACGGTATCACACACAGTTATTGTCCTCTCTCCCTCCCTGCCCACCCCGAACCAACTTCCAGAAGCACATCCATACTCATATCTCTCGCCAATCCATCCACTCACTCACAGACAACACGCAGCTGCATGCACGACCTCCCGAAATCCATCCTTCCGAATCCTCCCTCCCTCGCGAGGACAGAGTCCACCTGGCCAGGCTGAGATGCGGACACCATCCAGCTCTCCTGAGCTATCAGAAGAGACTGGATGACTCCGTTGTCGACGCCTGCCCGGGATGTAACACAGCACCCCATACCATTAAACACATCATAGAAGACTGCATTTCACACAACCACTTACGCCAACAACACAACCTACACTCAATGAGAGCTCTGTGGGAAAGCCCGATCGTGGCCATGGCCTTCCTCAGGGACTCGGGGCTGTTCGGCCAGGCAGCTTAGGGAACAACAACAACAACAACAACAATGTTCCTACCTATCAATATCTCTCAACTCCACATAAGGGATGGTGTTGAAAGAGTGTTTCTTGAAGTAGGTATCTTGGAAGTAGGAGTTCATGTTGAGGCCCGATGACCCGAAGTGGAAGGTGCGTGATATATCCGGCACCACGCACTCCCTCCCTCGACGCACCTCACCCAGACGCATCCACATATCCCAATCCCACATCTGGAATAAACATTAACATTCTAATTATAATGTAGAACTTGCAAATTAACAAACCAAAACAGGGACGACACAATATAAAGGCAAAAGAACTTATCACTTAAAACAAGGCACTAGTCTGTCAATGATAAGTAACACCCCATTCTTAAAATTAATAATTAATTACAAACCCCAATGTACTTGAATAAACTAATGAAAGCATATGGGATTCAAAATTGATAAACGGTTCTAAATCGTTTTGCAAGAGTTACTGCACTAAAGATTAGAGTCAGCACACTGATACATACATAACATTTTAAGACTGAGTGCTCCACACATACGTGCAGTTTCAGTCTCTTGTCCTAATGGCGGTGTTCCAGGCAACCCTGTTAAGGGCTGCTTCACTTGTCAAGTTCTTGGATTTGAGATCGGCACGTATAGTCCGATCCCAGGTCTTCCTCGGTCCACCCCTTGGTGCAGCTCCTTCCACAATCACACACCTGCATTTTTTCACCCAATTTTGTTCATCCATTCTCTCCACATGTCCATACCATCCCAGTCTACTTGTACGCATCACCTCGCTAATACTCTTTATACCTAAACGTCTCCTCAGCTCAACATTTGTTATTCTATCCTGCAGCCTGGCCCCACACATCCATCTCACCATTCTCATCTCATGTCCTAGAGATACAATGTGGCAGCATTATTTTTTTTTTAGATTGTCACTGTATAGAGAAAGTGTGAAAGAGCTAAACTTCTTGGAGCTTTCAGTTAGTCTCTAATTTTCTCTCTCACTCTTATAACTATGTCGTTCTTGCCTCCCGTGTCTAAATCATCCCTACCCCACAGGGCCACATGGGGGGCGAGATTATAAGTGACCCCAACTGCCAAACTAGAATAAATGGTAAAGCTTGTTTTGAACAGTATATATATGTCAGTGGATAAATACTGAAGACCTTGCCATATCATTGTTTGAAGCACAACACTATTATTATTTAAAAACAAATAATAGAGTTTTTGACTTGTCAACATATTCATTAGTACCGTAACAGGTTATTTTTGAGGGGATGACAGTCATGTGTCATCCCCACTGCATACTGTAGTACTGTACTACTGTAAATACAACTCAATACTCTTCTTGTCTTCGCTGTCAACATCTCACAGACGACACAGAAAACTGAAAACTCCACTGCCTAGCACAGACATAACTTCAACATCACTACACTCATATCTGGAGCAACCCGGGGGAAGTGGCGGACTACCTTGTTGCCGCAGGATTCCCATGAAAGGGAATCTTGGGGCTACTACAACCAAAAACTACAACAAGTACTAAATACCTTCTCTGGGGTGGGCCACTTTGATTCTAACTCGTCCTTGTATAGCGATCGTTTGAGTAACCATCCCAGCCCCGGCATGGTCTCCACCCGGTACAATAATGCCGGGTCCTGGCTGGTGTGGTCGTACCCTTGGTCGTTCCACGCACTGATGCAATATATCGATGGGTCTTCCTCCAGTAGTCTTAATGTCTGGCTGAAGTAACTGTAAAATATATATAAAAAGGTACTAAAAGACTATCCAACTTTTCAAAAAGGCTTAAGGGGAATACCATATAAGCCCCATTTAAAAAGTATAAGCCCCCAAAAATTAATATGAAGGAAAAATGTATATTAAGATGGTTACATAGATGCTTTAAATATTCATGATGATTGTGTTGGAAGTTTAATAATAATTGATAACATACTTAAAATATGACCTGCAATTTTTGAACAGTCATTAAATTGAGGTAAGAGTACTGTACTGTAATGTGACTTTTCAATATCAAACTTTGATAGTGTTATTCCTTTCAACATTATCATTTAGATGGATATAAATGGGTAGATAGATCAATAGATAGATAGATAGATAGATTTCAACCAGTAGGCCAACTAAATCATTGCCAACTTAACCCCTTCAGCACAATGACGTAATTTTCATCATATTCTGGTTACCATTGGACGATTTTCTTTAGCTCAAATTCTACCTCTACGACTCAAAGGGGTAAATACGATCTCAACAAACCCTCTTAATAATATAAGTCGTTCTTGAACTGCATAAAATCATCAAACATTAGCCAGAATATAAAGTAAAAAGGCATCATCTTGCTGAAGGGGTTATGTTGGCAATGATTTACTTGGCCTACTGGTTGAAATCTATCTACAGTATCTATCTATCTATCTATTGATCTATCTACCCATTTATATCCATCTAAATGAAAATGTTGAAATGGTCTGTTGGCCTTACCTGAAGAAGTCTGGAGCCACATCTAAGTCCTCCTCCAAGACAATAGCGTAACGGGCCGCGGGGAAGATGTTAAAGGTGGCCGTTAGGGAGGCCTTGTAGTGCTGGGCGATACGGGCGTTCTTTACCTGGGGAGAGTTCAAGTAATATCAGTTGGAGTTTTGTGAAGGGGAGTGTGTGTGTGTATGCAACATATACAGTATACTGTACAGTATATTAAGTAATATAGTTCATAACACCAATAACCCCCAAATTATATTAATGAAAGCATGTGATCCTCCCGCGACTCAAACTCAGGAGACCACATAGAGAACTTACACGCTCTAACCAATACACTATCAAGACAGTTAAAGGTTAAGCATACATACACAAATTTATAGAACAAGTGCTCCACACGAAGTGTGGTTCCGGTCTCATGTCCTAATGGCGGCTTTCCAGGCAGCCCTGTTCAGAGCTGCCTTACTTGTCAGGTTCTTTGATTGAAGATCAGACCGCAAGGTCTGATCCCACGTCTTTCTCGGTCTGCCCTTTGATGCAGCTCCCTTCACGTTCATGGACTTGCATCTTTTCACCCAACTTAGTTCATCCATCCTCTCAACATGCCTAAACCATCCAAGCCTGCTAGTACGCATCTCATCACCGATACTCTTAATACCAAACCTTCTTAATTCTTCACTTGATATCCTATCTTGCAGTTTGGCACCACACATCAATCTCACCATTCTCATCGCATTGCGTTCCACTGCACATGACCACAAATGGAAACATACAAATGGATTACTCTCAATTCACCAGATTATGAGTAATTGGAGTACAGTGATGTGCCTTTATCAACCACTTGACATCAGCAGCTTACACACATAATCAACTCACAATTTCACAATGAGTTAGATTTCACACATTAATAGAAAAGTCTACCATATACACCGTTTCATTCAAGCAGTCAACCATTTTCAAGATAAACATTGAAATCAGAGGGTTAACTATCTCAATTAACTTTCCAACTGTTTCTTCGAGTTGAATAAAATGGTTTGGAGGACGCTATACTGTTTAAATATTGGCGTCGTCATTAAGAGGGTTAACAAATGAAACAAATGAAACAAATGAGCATCCATACCCCAAGTGGTGTATGCTGGATGCCCCTCAGTCCGAATAGCTTGGTGACCGCGAGAGGTTCCTCGTAATACCCGTCTATGAACACAGTGATCATCTCAGGGTTCACGCCCGGTGCTGTCAGGAGGGACCGAAGTGATCTGGAAAAATATATATAAACATTAAAGAACACACACGTAAATTAAAACAGATAAATATCTCTTGATACCGAACACACAAATAGATTAATACATATTAATACTTATTGATATAACACTAGGATTGAATTATGTCAGACGTTTATAGGCACTAGTAACTGTTTGGCTAGTGCAAATATAAGATAAAGCTCCACAAAGTAAGATAATTGTGGTCCAGTCAATATCAGGAGGCATTTCTTACATGGCCATCCTTTAGCAGGGATTTCCCAAGAGGAAGGATAATAATAATAATAATAATAATAAGCATGTTACTTATTTCTCCCAAGCGCCAATTTTTCCGCAGAATTCACTGGCGCTCGTAAACCAAAAATGTTTAATATTTTGATTAAGGTGGATCACTTGGTATAAGAGTTAAGAGTGAACAGTTCAGTACAGTTCATCTTAGCTGCTCTTAGCCAGCATGATGGGCTGGAGAAAATGGGCTGTAAATGTCCACACCTATTTACTGGTTGGTTGAATCCAAATGGTAGAAATACCAGTTCCATTGCCTATTTACTAGCTGACTCTTCCTAAATGGTAGAAATAAAATGGAGAGTGAGATAAAAGAGAGAAAAATGCAAGGGAGAAAAGTGATTGGAGAACTTGATAGTATTCTCAAAGGAAGAATGGTTAGCCAGGAAGTCAAAAAGTCACTGAGAAACAGTGTGCTGCTCCCAACACTCTCGTATGGAAGCGAGACATGGACGGCAAGTGACGAGGACCTCTTCAAACAAAGAGCTGTGGAGATGAGCTTTTTCAGAATGGCAGCTGGCATGAATAGGCTAGATGGGCCAAGTAATAGGGAAGTGTACGAGTCCTTTGGAATGGAAGAGCTTTGGGCATTGATTGTGGTGTGGTTGAGTGGATAAAGAGAAGTACTTTGAGGTGGTATGGTCATGTTCAGAGAATGGATGAAGACAGAATGCCAAGAAAGATATATGGGAGTCAGGTGAGTGGAACCGCTAGTAGTGGAAGACCACCTATGGTATGGGAAAAGAAAGTGGAAAAATATATTGAAGAAAAACTTCCACGTAGTGGAAGGGGCATTGTGGCACGGGCAAAGGAGGCATGTCTTGACAAAGTAGCTTGGAGACGTTTCTGTCATGGCCATCCTCTAGTGGGGGTTTCCCAGGGGGAAGCAAGGCGTCGGAGATGATGATGATGAGAAATATCAACTCCATTTTCTATTTACTAGCTGACTCTTTCTTCCCAAATGGTAGATATATCAACTCCATTTTCTATTTAATAGTTGACTCTTCCCAAATGGTAGAAATAACAACATCACTGGCCAAGTCCTTTTGAGTTATGATAAATTGTGGTCTCTGGTCTCCTTATAATGAACAGACTGTAGAATATCTTACCTGTAGAGATAGTGGGGACGATTGCTGGCGATGATTGCTACCGGAACATCATGGACTTGGTTGTTCAGCAGCTGGAGACAAATATAAATGGAGTTAGACTATTTACATGTACAGTTGTTGTTGTTGTTGTTTTTCCCCAAGCTGCCTGGCCGAACAGCCCCAAGGCCCCGAGCAAGGCCAAGGCCATAACCGAGCGCCCCCACAGAACCCTCCCTGCCGACCACAATAAAGCCTGGGTGACCGAAGCCACTCCATGGCGGGGAGCTGAGGAGGGTGCAGAAACGCCCGGGAAACCAAAGCCCCACCCAGGGCCCTGTGCCCCTCAGCAATTATGAAGAGAAAGTTGAGGGGCAAAGGAAAGATGTGACGCTTTGGCTTCCAATCTTGGTAGATTAGGAGGTCAATCCACGCAAGAGACGCCGTCACTCGAGATCTAGAAAATATATAAGTAAAAGGAACAGTCAGAGTAAGCTATGGGTATGGCAGAGATCGCTCAGTTCTCACTCTGATAGACCAGCCCATCACCAGACATGTACAGTACTCTATTAAACCTATCAGTACTTTGATGTGCAATTTCATTAATGGATTTGTGGGAGTTATAATGTTAGTATAAATCAACTCCACTCCACAGACTGCTAGTAGCTATTCCTAAGCTTATTACAGTTAGCTTGCATACAAAAACCATTATATTGAAGGGGCAAGCAAATCATAAGAGGATACTTAACCCGGCAACGGCAAGGGGGGGGTATTGAACTAGCTACCCATGGGCGAGCATATTGGCTCCATTCAGGCCTATAATCGTCATTTTACGATAAATATCGTTATTACTTATTCATATTAGCCTATTTTACCTTCACTATGAAGATAGTAACCTGTAACAACAATAAAACAAGTGAAAATATAATTTTTCTGGTCAAAATCGCGAATATAGATGGACCAGCCCATTCATGAATTATGGAGAAAATTGAGGCAACCCCTCCCTCCACGAGGCTTCAAGCCACACTGAGCCTACTCATTCACACACTCGGTTGTATAACACACTCGCTAGGCATGTAAGCACATCCTCCACACATTTTGCTAATGCTAGCACAAAATATACTAACGAATTAGGGAATAACAGGGAAAATAGGTGACAATTGAAGGGGGAGAGGAAAAGGGGGAAGGAGGGGATGTGGAGGAGTGACATGAGGTATAGGGAAAAAAAAAAAAAATTGTTTAGTGCTACTGGGGCCGTTTAAATGTTTTTTTTAGGCCTCCCTCTTAAGAGCTTTGCCGCCCTCGCCCAGTAAAACTTCTTATGAGCTTTGCTGCCGTTCCTGGGTTAAGGGGGGATGGTTAACTTTTTGGGCGATTTTTGCATGTACAGTACTGTACTGTATTTTTTTTTTTCTAGTTTCCTCCCTAGACCTCCATCAAATTAAAAAAAAACATCCATTAGATCCCCCTTCTAGATTAATTTGTAAATTTTTTGGTAGAAAAATGTCCCGGCCAAAGGCCGCTTCTTCCAACATTACAGGGTGCCCAACCCCGAAAGGAGAATTGCCCGGCGCGACCGCAGCCGCTCCAAGGACGCGTGCCCCCAGGAAGGGGCAGGGGATAGTTGTGGCGGTTTGGATAAATTTGGATAAATTTGGCGGTTTGGATAAATACACCAAATTCACCCCAAATAACCATAGCCTCCTACGCAGATGACATAACACTCACAAGCACGCACCAAAACCCAGACACAGCAACAAGACTCCTTCAAGACTATCTCGACACATTACATGAATGGTGCACTACAAACAGACTCAATTTAGCCCCAGCTAAATCCACTGCAACCCTCCTCCCAAGCTGGACAGGAGAGCACGATTACGTCCCGGGACTCAACATAAACAACACACCCCTAACACACACACACACACACAAAATCCTAGGAGTAACATACGACACCCAAATGACATTCAAACAGCACACCACAAACACGAAAAAGAAACTGACACCCAGACTTAACGCCCTCAGATCACTTGCCCACACGAAATTTGGACACAACAAAGAAACCACCACCACAGTCTACAAACAATACATAAGATCAGTTATGGAATACGCAAGCCCGGCCTGGGCTTCTAACCTAGCTGAAACACATCATAAGACCTTACAGACTATTCAAAATAAAGCCCTTAAAATCATCACAGGATGCACAGCTACTACACCCACAGATCACCTACATCAAGAAGCCAAAGTCTAAAAGTCAAAGATCATCTAGACATGAGAGGCACTCAATTCCTGGCAGCAGCCTCCACGAATCAACACCACCCACTACACTACATGGCAACACACCCACAGACACCAAGAAATATCAAAACAACACCCAGCACACGCTATCACACACAAATACTGTCTTCTCTCCCTCCCTGCCCACCCCAAACCAACTTCCGGAAGCACATCCATACTTATATCACTCGCCATTCCATGCACTCACTCATAGACAACACGCAGCTGCAAGCACGACCTCCCGAAATCCATCCTTCTGAATCCTCCCTTCCTCGCGAGGACAGAGTCCACCTGGCCAGGCTGAGATGCAGACACCATCCATCTCTTCTGAGCTATCAGAAGAGACTGGATGACTCCGTCGTCGACACCTGCCCGGGTTGTAACACAGCACCCCATACCATAAAAGACATCATAGAAGACTGCATTTCACACAACCACTTACGCCAACAACACAATTTATACTATTTGAGAGCTCTGTGGGAGAGCCC
Source organism: Paralithodes platypus (assembly GCA_032716605.1). Lineage (NCBI taxonomy): Eukaryota > Metazoa > Arthropoda > Malacostraca > Decapoda > Lithodidae > Paralithodes > Paralithodes platypus. The sequence goes on from CM064502.1 coordinate 6,086,583, forward strand.
GACCGTGGCCATGGCCTTCCTTAAGGACTCGGGGGCTGTTCGGCCAGGCAGCTTAGGGAACAACAACAACAACAACCCTGAAAGGAGTTGAAATAGGGGAGCTACTTTCTAGGACCTTTCCTAGCTGATGCTGAGAGGATTGGGTTCTAGACATTTGGTGATGGGCTGGTCTATCAGAGTGAGAGCTGAGCAATCTCTGCCATACCCATAGCTTACTCTGACTGTTCCTTTTACTTATATATTTTCTAGATCTCAAGTGACGGTGTCTTTTCTGTGGATTGACCTCCCTACTGCCAACCTAGAAGTTGGCAGATTGGGAGCCAAAGCATCACATTTTTCCCTTGCCCCTCAACTTTTCCTTCATAATTGCTGAGGGGCACAGGGCCTTGGGTGGGACTTTGGTTTCCCGGGCATTTCCGCACCCTCCTCAGCTCCCTGCCTTGGAGTGGCTTCGGTCACCCAGGCTTTGTTAATGGTAAGCAGGGAGGGTTTTGTGGGGTCGCTCGTTTATGGCCTTGGCCTTGGTCGGGACCGTGGGGCTGTTCGGCCAGACAGCCTGGGGAACAACAACAACAACAACAACAATTTACAGGATCACTATCGTTCGCCAGGGAAAAAAATCGACACCTAAATAGCACGAAAGGTCTAATTATTGACGAAGAAATGGGTCGAAAGGTCTTAAAATCAACTAACTAATGGGGCAAACATCTTAACATCTGAAAACTAATGGGGCTAAACATGACGGAGAAAGTGGTCAGAAAACCTGGCCCATCCCCCCTTAAAATAGATGGGGAGATAAAAATTATATATCATGTCTATCTCAATGAACTGGCTTTCAATCAGCTCTGTAACTGTGTATATCAATGATCTATCCCATGAGCCATGGTGGGCTGGATCTATCAGAGTGAGGGTTGGTGGCCTCTACTTCCCATAGCCAGTTCTGACTTTACCTTTTACATTATTCCTATGTCTATCTTTTTTCTTGAGAGTGGTGAAGGCAGTGGGGCCATAATGGTGTGCCCCATGGTTCGGTGGTGCAGTCAGCCTCTATAGCAGATACGGTGATTTCTTGTTACTGCCTTATTGTAGCACGGTTAAGGCTGGTGTGGTGATATTTCGCCAGGTGCAAGTGCTTCTGGAGCAGTGGACCACTGGTATCTATCTTCAGAAAATTCCTGTGCTTGGTATGCTTCCAGCCAGGGTAAATAAATTTCACTGGGGTAAATAAAATAGCAAAACAATGGTGGAACTGCCATCCAAGTGATGGATTGCTCTGGGTCTGCTCCTTCAGTGCTAAGGGTCATAATCCTCTTAGTGGAAATGGCACTGTGGAGTGGGTCAGTGGGAGCATGTCTGGGAGCCTGGAGGCAGTTTCTGCCATGGCTATCCCTTTTGGGGTGCTTCCTCTGGAAGCGAGGCGTCAGATTGATGATGAATGCTGAGACACTGTTAGCGCTACACCATCAGCCACTGTGATGACATGATGGGGCTGTGTTGTGGCAAATCTTGATTGTAATGTACTACAGTAAAGAGACTAAAACCACGCTCTCTGTGGATGAGGCGGTCTTTATACTTGTATGTATGTATGTATGTATGTATGTATGTATGTATGTATGTATGTATGTATGGATGGGCAGTAGCGCGTCTTACTGCTGATCGAAGAGTCTGCAGTTCAATCACACGCCATGCAACTGGTAGATGGCAAGAGTTTGGGTAGCTTGGGCTAGCGATTCGTGGAAAAATGTCCAAGTAAGTCCCTTTAATAAGGGCACAGCCTAGTTTTGTCAATCAAAGGAGTGCACAGCGTTAAAACTACGTCATCCATAGATCTAAAAATGTATTTACTATATTATTTGCCTTCTTACCTACTTATCTATCTACAGTACCTACCCATCAACCTAACCATCTATTGTATAACTACCTATCTATTACAGTACCTATATATCTATCTACAGTACTTATCTACCCTATGTAAATCACTTAGAGGTAAATAACATACTTAAAGATACTCAACACGGCTTTCGTAAAAAAAGTTCCTGTTTAACAAACCTCTTAGACTTCTTCCACGATATCCTCAACCTCTACGATGAGAGTAAAGCTGTAGATATTATATACCTTGATTTTCAAAAGGCCTTTGACAAAGTTCCCCACAAACGTATACTGCTAAAACTAAAAGCGCATGGAGTACAAGACGGTGTGTTGAAATGGATAGAAAATTGGCTCAGCGACAGAAAGCAAAGAGTAGTCATAAACGGTAAGGCATCTAAATGGACCAATGTACTGTAAGTAGCGGGGTACCCCAGGGATCGGTACTAGGACCAATTCTCTTTCTAATTTACATCAACGACATAGATGAGGGTCTCGCCTGTACAATCTCAAAATTTGCTGACGATACAAAAATTGCAAATAGCGTACTCTCAAAACAACAAGTTGACAATATGCAACACAATCTAGATAAATTGTCATGTTGGGCCCAAATTTGGCAAATGAGTTTCAATGCGGATAAATGTAAAGTACTACATATCGGATACCTAAATGAGAAAGCAAACTATTCGATGAATGGCACTCAGCTTAAGAATGTAAACAGAGAAATCGATCTGGGAGTAACAATATCGAGTAACCTAAAACCGAGTCAACAATGTTCAGAAGTTGTTAAGAAGGCAAACAAAATAATTGGCGTTTATAGGCAGGTCATTTGAGCATAAATCCAAAGAAGTTATCCTAACCCTTTACAATTCCTTAGTTCCGCCCTCTTCTGGAATACTGCGTTCAATCCTGGTGCCCTTATTACCAAAAAGATATAAACAAGCTAGAACGAGTTTAACGTAGAGTTACCAAACTGATACCTAGCCTAAAGAACAAACCATACGAAGAGCGTCTTAGAGAATTAAATCTATTTCCTTTAACCCAGCGCAGATTAAGAGGTGACTTAATTAAAGTGTTCAAAATCATCAAAGGCATCGACAATATGAACTGTAGTAAGTACTTCACTATCGACCAATCTAATTACACACGGGGAAACGGTTGCAAAATTATTGGTAAATCCTTTAACTCACACGAATCTAAGAATTTCTTCTTCAATCGAGTTGTCAACTTGTGGAATGGGCTTCCCCGAAAAGTTATAGACTGCATCACCGTTGATTCATTTAAACTCCGCCTAGACAAATATCTCGCATCAAACCCGCGACTGAGTGCGTTTGTAAATGAATAACTTTATTTTATCCCCCCCCTCAGTTACTAACCCATCTGTCCCCTACTAACTTCCTAATCCTGCCATGGACATTAGTTCCAGGGCAGTAATTCCCTTTCCAATGTTCCCTTACCCACTCTAAACCACTGTTTGGACACTTGATCCTCAGTGTTTTGGAGGACAAGCAACCTAGAAGGGTCACTAGATCTGTTGTTGCTTGATTTCCTTTGTACTCCTTTGTATGTATCTATCTATCTATCTATTAAACTATTAAGTCTTACAATCGATCACCTTATTCTGGTATATTCCTAATCTATCTCATCTCATCTATCTAGCTGAGCTATCACTTACCAATCTAGCAACCACTTACCAATCTATCAACCTATCTATGTATCTATCTATCTATCTAGCTACTCTACCTACCTATCTATCTATTAGCTATCACTTACCTATCTATCAAAGTGACCATTAGGAGTGATGCAATAATTCTCTTCTTAATTAACTCAAAAGTTTTAATGTCAGGAAGTTTTGTCATCTATTACAGCTCTCTCTCTCTGCTCTCTTCCAGCTACCCTTTTCCTACATTATACTTCAAGTCTCTTTTCTTTCCTATTAGCTCCTCTTCTCTCCTCTCTCTCTCTCTCTCTCAGCCTCACTTTCGTAAATTTCCTAGCATTTACCTCTTCGGGGGGATGTCGTCCTCACCTACTAGAATGTCTGTCTCCTCTACTACGATGACTATTTGTTTTCGGATGATGGAGTTCATCTGAACCAGGTGGGAGCAGCGCGTTTTGGGCGTCTTCTCAACAGATGCGGTGGGAAGGATTTTCGGGAGAAGGAATCGACTCAGCACAGGACAACCAGGAAGGTAGGACCGAAGAGGACAAGGAGCCGAGGACGGCACATCCTACAAACACGGGAATTAAATTATAATACGTCAAGAACCCCGCGAATTTGGGATAAAGCTCCAACCAACACGACCCAAATTCACAAAACCGTCAGGGATAACGACCGAGGACCGAGGACAGCCATGAATGTAAATGTAGATTTCCGACCACCAGAACCAAAAATTCGATGAAAGTAAACGATCTGCGAGTTCTAAAAAACCGCAACTTTAAAAGGTTTTCTTATGCCAAAAACGCTCGTAGCATACGCAATAAATTTCAGATTTAGAGGGGAACTAGTGTTTACAACAAGAAAATTAAATGATGTGATTTGGCATAAACAGAATCTTGGAGCTCAATACACCAAGATATAGAGACTTTTTTAGGGCAGCGTATTCACTTCCCGGTTATGTAATGTTTGAGAACAGCCGAATAAATAAAAATGGCAACGGTGGCGTTTTTATTTTATATCCAAAGAAGGAGTCTTAAACCGGACCTCGTGTCAAAACCTCAAAAATTGTTAAACGCTCCGACACATCTGTTGTGCTAATAAAGAATAATAACGGTACAAAAATAATACTTTTGCGTTACATATACAGACCTCCAGCGTCAATCAGTGCAAACTGCCGAGAAATTTGACGAACCAAATTGCAGATTTTAAGTACACTCACAAGCTACCGTAATTTTTGGCGACTTTAATTTAACCCTGTGGCTCCAAGTGGGGCTGATACTCTTACTTCACACTACGGGACATGACTCTGTTACGAACTTGCAAGAGAGTTCGCTTTATACATGATTTTTGTTCGAATGCCGACCCGTGGTAATAACGTTGCTTGACATTGTACTTGCAAACAAAAGAACGCATTGATTAGAGAATTTGAAATGATTGGTGATGCATTCAGTAACAGAGACCATGCGTACGATAACTTTCACTTTAAGTTTACTCAAGTAAAACGAAACCAAATAGTAGGCCATTCGAAAAAAAAAGGAAAAAAGTTCCCCTAATTTCAAGGGAAGGGGACAAAGCAAAACTTCCATTAAACTTAGAGCCATGTTTGTATTTTTAAAGAAAGACTGACTGAGGGCTTTTTAATTAACCAATAAACGACATAAATACATCGCTGGAAGTCTATTTCGAAACCACTTACCTTAAAGCAGGTGCAAAGGACTGCATTTACAATCGAAAAACTATACCCGGCGGTCCAGGGCCATAATAATAAGCCCAAATGGTGGAATAAAAGATATTTCAAAAACTGCTCTGCTTGCTAAAAAAAGTGCTAATGATAGATTAAAACTCCTCACATAAATGCACGAAAAAAGAACGGGTGAAATTTGTCTTTAGAGCTACGCGACGCAAAGCCAAAAAAGTTAATTAAGAACAAAGTACAAAGAGACCTTAGAAGATTACATATGCCCGAATCAAAGTAAAAACACACATCACGTCAAAAAGAACATAAGGCTAACAGCGGGGGGGGACCCCTGGACTCGCGGTAAATTCTATAGTTTACGTAGTCAGAAAGAAAAAAAGTTAGTTACTAACCACACACACGGAATCACACTGGTGGACACGTTAGTCCGATGAAAAAGGAGATACAACACCCCTAGCACCAGTCTCAAGACGAATGGTACACAATGAGTACATGCCATCAATACCTTCTTTGCATCAGTTTTTACAACAGAAAGACCTCAGTGATATCCCTACGAACCCATCGCCGAATTTCAGATTGATAATTCAGAATGTTCTACAGCAATATCACCGTTTTTACATCGGAGAAGATACAGCTGGGCGCACTCTCGCTCTCCCACGTACACCCCTTGCTTCACGTACATCTACGCGGTTGGTGGTGGAGGTGGTGTATTGAATTGTTTAGATAAACTCACAGGTATATGGTTTTAATACAAACAAAAAAACACGCCCCGGAGACATGGACTCACATACAACTTCGCCTACAATCGGGTATTCTCTAAAGGAAGCTAAGAAATGAGCTCTCCAAACCACTGAACAAAAATTACTATCGTCAAACCTACCTAATCCTTTGCAGTCTGGTGGAACTATGCTTCTAGATCAGTGGAAGCTAGCCAAGGATCGTGTTCCCTCACCGATATCTGGATTCAGAAAAAGGCGGGGGTCAGCATCATCCCTACCCAGTAACAATATCGTGTGCCAATGTAGCTGTAACGCTACAGTTGTAGGGAATTGATAAAAAAATTAGAACTAGAGAACGGATTGATCATACGCGTGGTTACAGACCTCGTAAATCACTTAGAGGAAAATAAAAATACTTAAAGATACGCAACCCCGGCTGAGTTCCCCCGGGTAAAACAAACGTTCCTGTTGTAACAAACCTATTAGACTTCTTCCACGATAGTCTCAACCTCTACGAGTGGAGGGTAAAGCTAGTGAGATATTATTATACCGTGATTGTCAAAAGGCCTTTGACAAGTTCCCCCCAAACGTTTTAAGCTAAAACTAAAAGCGCATGGAATACAAGACGGTGTGTTAGAAATGGATGAAAAAGAATTGGCTCAGCAACAGGAAAGCAAAGGGTATATATTAGTCATAAACGGTAAGGCATCTAATTGGACCACTGTAAGTAGCGGCGGTTACCCCAGGGATCAGGTACTAGGACCCAATTCTCTTTCTAATTTACATCACAACGGAAGACCATAGCATGAGGGTCTCACTCCTGCACAAATCTACATAAAAGTTGCATGACGATACAAACAATTGCCAAAAAATAGGCGTACTCCTCAAAAAGAACAAGTTGACGATGTGCAAGCACAAACACGTCTAGACTTAATTGTCACGTTGGGCCAAAATTTGGGCAAATGAGGTTTCAATTGCGGATACATAATGTAAAGTACTTACCATGTCGGATACCTAATATGATGGGTAAAGCAAAACTAATATCGATATGAATGTGAATGGCACTCAGCTTAAGAATGTAAAACAGAGCACTAAACTGATCTGGGAGTAACAATATCGACGTAACCTAAAAAACGCGAGCAGGTCAAACAATGTTCAGGAGTTGACTTTAAGGTAAGGCAAAACAAAATAATGTGGCTTTATAGGCAGGTGTCATTTGATGCATAAACTCCAAAGAAACAGTTCTTCCTAACCACTTTAACAATTCCTTAGTCCCCGAACCCTCTTCTGGAATACTGCGTTCAGATCCTGGTGCCCTCTATTCACTCAAAAAAGATATAAACAAGCTAGAACGAGTTCAAGCCCGAGAGTTTACCAAAATGATACCTATGGCCTAGAAGAACAAACCCATACGAAGAGCGTCTTAGAGATTGATTAAATCTATTGCATTTAAACCCAGCGCGAGATTAAGAGGCGACTTAAATCAATGTGTTCAAAATCATCAAAGGCATCACGGGAACAATAATGAACTGTTGTAATTCATCTTCACTATCGACC
>CM064502.1:6101680-6109180 GCA_032716605.1 Paralithodes platypus
CCCCCCCTTTCTCTCCACCTCTCATATTTCCACCCTCCCTTTCTCTCCACCTCCCATATTTCCACTCCCTCCCTTTCTCTCCACCTCTCCCATATTTCCACCCCCACCCTTTCTCTCCACCTCTCATTTTTCCACCCCACCCTTTCTCTCCTCTCCCATATTTCCACCTCCCCCTTTCTCTCCCACCTCCCACATTTCCACCCCCCCGTTTCTCTCCACCTCTCCCATATTTCCACTCCCTCTTTCTCTCCTACTCTCCTATAGCCACCCCACCTTTCTCTCGCCACCTCTCCCATATTTCCACCCCCCTCTCTCCACCTCTCCATATTTCCACCCCCCCCCCCTTTCTCTCCACCTCTCATATTTCCACCCTCCCTTTCTCTCCACCTCCCATATTTCCACCCCCCCTTTCTCTCCACCTCTCCCACATTTTCCCCCCCCCCCCCGCCACCTCTCCCACATTTCCCCCCCCCCTTTCGCTCCACCTTTCCCATATTTTCACCCCTCCCTTTCTCTCCCACCTCTCCCCATACCCCGCCCTCTCCACCTCTCCCATATTTCCACCCCCTCTCTCTCCACCTCTCCCATATTTCCACCCCCCCCTTTCTCTCCACCTCTCATATTTCCACCCTCCCTTTCTCTCCACCTCCTATATTTCCACCCCCCCTTTCTCTCCACCTCTCATATTTCCACCCCCTCTTTCTCTCCACCTCTCCCACATTTCCACCCCCCCCTTTCTCTCCCCCTCTCCCATATTTCCACCCCCCTTTCTCCACCTCTCCCATATTTCCACCCCCCCTTTCTCCACCCTCCCCCCGCCACCTTCTCACCACCCCACCCTTTCTCCCTCTCCCATATTTCCACCTCCCCCTTTCTCTCCACCCCTCCCTTTCTCTCCACCTCTCCCATATTTCCACTCCCTCCCTTTCTCTCCACCTCTCCCATATGTCCACCCACCCTTCTCTCCCACCTCCATATTTCCACTCCCTCCCTTTCTCTCCACGTCTCCCATATTTCCACCCCCACCCTTTCTCTCCACCTCTCCCATATTTCCACCCTTCCCTTTCTCTCACCTCTCTCATATTTCCACCCTTCCCTTTCTCTCACCTCTCATATTTCCACCCTTCCCTTTCTCTCCACCTCTCCCCCATTTCCTCCCCTCCCCCTGTCTCGCTGTGACTGTTCTACATGTTTTCCTTTATACCAATCTGAAGTTTGAGTTAACTAAAATGTGACTGTCATGTCTACTCCGAGTCCCCCCCCCCCTCTCTCTCTCTCACACACACACACACACACACACACACACACACACACACACACACACACACACACACACACACAGGCTCGCTCTCGCTTGCCAGAAAAAAATCGACACCTCACAATAGGTCTTAATATTGACAAAGAAATAAGGCGAAAAGTCTCAAAATCGCCAAACTAATGGAACGAACGTATTAACCCCTTCTGTACCGGCGACGTCTTTGTAACTTTGTTCTACTTATATTCAGACTATTGTGTGCAGTTTAAGAAGGATCTAAGGTAGTAAATAGGGTTAAGTGAGATAGTTCAAAGCCTGTTAAGTGTTGTAGGATCTTTTTAAACTGCACAAAATCGTCTTAACATAATATAAGAAAGACGTCGCCGGTATATAAGGGGTTAAAATCTCAAAACTAATATGCTATACATGAGGGAGAAGGGGGACCAGAAAAACCCCATCTCCCCTGAAACTATCTTGGTACCCCAGAGCTCCGTCACGTCTCAACAGAACACCATCTCTCCTCCTACCGCCGCTGCTTCAAGTCGGTAATAAAGTAGTATTTCTGTGGGGCGGGGGGAATTTAGTTCAGTTTGGGTCCATTTAGTCCCGTTTTCTTCATTTAGTCCCGTTTTCATTTATTTAGTCCCGCTTTCATTTATTTAGTCCCGCTTTCATTTATTTAGTCCCACTTTCATTTATTTAGTCCCGTTTTCTTCTGCCTTGTTCTTTCGGTTTTGTTATTTTCAATTTTATGTTTTATTTTAATATGTATTCTATATTTTAATCCCGTGTTCTTCTGCATTGTTCTTACTGCTGTGTTCTATTTTGTGTATTTAATTTATTTGTCTTTTTGTTCTATCATTTCTTGTTCTCGTTGGTGTGTATATTTTAATCTATTATGTTCTTTTCTTTGGTCATATCTGGTTCTGTCTTATCTTATTCGTGTTCTGTCTCATCTGTCTTCCATGTTGGCTAGGTCATATTAAGGGAGCCCGCTTCGCTTTTTTTTTTATCTTTCTCTCCCTCTCTCTTTGGCTTGTAAACATTTGGCCACATTCAGCCTACTGTTTTAAGACGTTTACCCCCATCCAGGTGTCAATATTTTCCTGGCGAGCGGTAGCGAGCCAGGAAAATATATATTTTTGTTTTGACAGCAAGCTAAATTTGTACATTTTTCGATAGAAAAATTTCTCCGGCGAAGCCGGATTTCTCCATACTATTACTGGCTCGCTGTCGCTCGCCAGGAAGAAATCGACACCTGGATGGGGATAAAAGTCTTAAAGCAGTTGGCTGAATGGGGCCGAATGGATACAAGCCAGGGAAAGAGAGAAAAGGAGAGAATGATGAAAAAAGCCGGTGACCTTCCCTGTCTCGCGGGTATCCTAGCGTACCGTGTTTACTTTGGGCACCATATCCTATCCAATTATCCTATTAGTGTCTTGTATTATCATTAGTATATTCAAGTACATTGGGGTTTGTATTTGATATTAATGTTAAAGAACGGGGTGTTACTTATTATCCTTCTCTGTTATCGTCTTTGTTATCATTGTTCATTAATGTTAAAGAACGGGGTGTTACTTATTATCCTTCTCTGTTATCGTCTTTGTTATCATTGTTTATTAATGTTAAAGAACGGGGTGTTACTTATTATCCTTCTCTGTTATCTTCTTTGTTATCATTGTTTATTAATGTTAAAGAACGGGGTGTTACTTATTATCCTTCTCTGTTATCTTCTTTGTTATCATTGTTTATTCTCTCCTCTTCTCTTTACTTTTATTGTCTCCTTTCTCTTCTCTCCTATTCTCTTCCATCCTACGCCCATTCACATGTGTGGGGAGGTTCCTCTCGCACCGCTCTCCTAGACAAAGTTGAAAGGAAGGCCTTTCGTATCATTAACTCCCGTCCACTCACCACTCTCTACAATCTCTCTCTCCGCCGCAATGTTGCATCTCTCTCGCTATTCTATCGCTACTATAATAATCAGTGTTCCTCAGAGCTATCCCAGTGTATACCACCTCCTTTACGTAGGGCACGTGGTACCCGTCTTGCAACTCAATCCCATCCCTACTCTGTGCAACTCTCCAACCCAAGAGTGAAACGTTACTCTCAAACTTTCTTCTACTCAACAGCTGAGCTCTGGAACTCTCTCCCAGAATCAGTCTTTCCCTCTTCCTATGACTTAAATTGCTTCAAACTCCGTGTGTCCAGGCATTTTGGCTCGAACGTCCCTTGATTTTGGCCCTGTCACTCTTTCAACTATGGGGGAGGCACTCGCTATAGGCAGTTCTGCCTTTTGCCTCCCTCAATCTCATAGAAAAAAACAAAGTAAAATCTCTCGTCTCTTCTTCTATTTTCTTCTCTTGTCTTCTCTTCTCTCCTCTTCTTTTCTCTCTTCTCTCCTCTTCTCTTCTCCCCATTTTCTCCTCTCCTCTCCCATCCCATCTCCTCTCCCCTCCCCTCCCACCTAGCCCTGTCCTCACTTGGAATAACATTGTACCTCGTTTCTCACCCAAAGCGCTATTTTTCTATCCTATTGTCTCCTATTCAATCTTCTCTCCTCTCCTCACCTATCCTCTCCTATGCTATCTTACCCTCATCCTATCCTATCCTATTATCTCCTATCCTCCCCATCCTTTCCTGTCAATCCTCTCCTATCCTACCAATCCCATCCTCTCCTATCCTATCTCACCCTCATCCCATCCTATCCTACCCTCTTCTTTCCTATCCTATCCTATCTTACCCTCATCCCATCCCATCCCATCCTACCCTCTTCTGTCCTATCCTATCCTATCTTACCCTCATCCCATCCCATCCCATCCTACCCTCTTCTTTCCTATCCTATCCTATCTTACCCTCATCCCATCCCATCCTACCCTCTTCTTTCCTATCCTATCCTATCTTATCCTCATCCCATCCTATCCTATTATCTTCTTTCCTATCCTCCCCATCCTTTCCTGTCAATCCTCTCCTATCCTACCAATCACATCCTCTCCTATCCTATCTCACGCCTCCCCTCCTCTTATACTATCCCATCCTCTCCTCTCCTATCCTACCCCCACCCCATCCTCTCCCACCTAGCCCTGTCCTCACTTGGAATACATTGTACCTCGTATCTCACCCAAACCGCTATTTTTACTATCCTCTATTATGTTTCCTTATCCTTGTCTTATTATATCCACTCATCTTTTATCCTATCCTATCCTAGCCTACCTTACCTATCCTTAGTCTAGCTTATCTTATTCCATTCCTATCCTCTCTCCTCTTCTATCCAATCTTATCCCTCATCTTCTCCTTTCCCCTCCCCCTCCTCTTCTTTTCTCTCCTCTCTCTCCTCTGCTATCCTATTTTCTCCAAGCCTATCCTACCCCCTCCCATCCTCCCCCCACCCGGCCCTGTCCTCACTTGGAATACATTGTACCTCGTCTCTCACCCAAACCGCTATTTTTCTTGCATATATTAATACTTTTGCCTGCTCAGTGAGATTGTTGAGAGAGAGTGAGAGTGAGTGAGTGAGTGTGTGTGTGTGTGTGTACAAAGTACAAAGGAGTGCAAAGGAGTACAAAGGAAATCAAGCAACAACAGGTCTAGTGACCCTTCTAGGCTACTTGTCCTCCAAAACACTGAGGATCAAGTGTCCAAACAGTGGTTTAGGGTGGGTAAGGGAACATTGGAAAGGGAACTACTGCCCTGGAACTAATGTCCGTGGCAGGATTAGGAAGTTAATAAGGGACAGATGGGTTAGTACCGGTAACTGATGGGAGGATAAAATAAAGTTATTCATTTACAAACGCAGTCAGTCGCGGGTTTGATGCGAGATATTTGTCTAAACGGAGTTTAAATGAATCAACGGTGCTGCAGTCTATGACATGTCGGGGAAGCCCATTCCATAAGTTGACAACTCGATTGAAGAAGAAATTCTTAGATTCGTGTGAGTTAAAAGATTTACCAATAATTTTGCAACCGTTTCCCCGCGTGTAATTAGATTGGTCGATAGTGAAGTACTTACTACAGTTCATATTGTCGATGCCTTTGATGATTTTGAACACTTGAATTAAGTGTGTGTGTGTGTGTGTGTGTGTGTGTGTGTGAGAGAGAGAGAGAGAGAGAGAGAGAGAGAGCTAGTAATTAAAGAATTGTTCTATTGAAATTAAATTAGGGAGTACTTAAACGAAAACACGAAAAAACACACATGCACACACACACACGCACACACAGACAGAGAGAGAGAGAGAGAGGCCTGAGAACTATTAAATTAGAGGTTTGAATTGGATGAAGGAAAACTGGCAGAGGGGAGAGTGAAGAGAGAGAGAGAGAGAGAGAGAGAGAATGAGAGAGCGAGAGAGAGCGAGAGCGAGCTGAGAGGGGTGTAAGAATGTATCAGAATGAAAATATCAGCTAAATGAGATACGAGAACGTAAAACTTGTCTAAACCAAAGGCATAACTCAGCTAGCCCCAACCACAACAAACACATTCCTACACAATTGACCACTTGCGAGTTTTGGTCTTTAAGGAAGTTGGAGCTGTGGCAAATCATATTTAGCAGAATTTTCAACTAAAATATGGTCATAATGCATTTATATATAACTAAAACATACTTTTTTATCAATCAGAAACTCACATTATTATTGCATTTCTCTTTAATATCGATGTTCACGGCTCCAACTTCCTTATAGCCTGAAACTCTCAAGTGGTCAATTACCACAACACGCACCAATATTTTATGGACACCGTCAAAATGCGAATTAAATTATAGGTATTTTAAGGGGGGGGGGGGACCTGCTTGTTTTATCTTTCTTTTTCTCTCTTTCTCTGATTTGTATCCATTTGGCCCCATTCAGCCAACTGTTTTAAGACGTTTATCCCCATCTAGGTGTCGATATTTTCCTGGCGAGCGATAACCCCAACCAACACAAGCACACTATGCCTTTAACCCCTTCAGTACCATGACGTAATTTTCATCATATTCTGGTTACCATTAGACGATTGTCTTTAGTGTATAATCTTCCTCTACGACTCAAATGGGTAAATACAATCTCAATAAACCTTCTTAGTAACATAGGTCCTTCTTAAACTGCATAACATTCTCTAATTTCAGCCAGAATCAAAGGTAAAAAGGCGTCATGGTACTGAAGGGGTTAAACACCACCCCTATAACCATCACAATCACCAACACTACAACCCCTACCACAACTGCTATACACACTACCGGTACCCAAGACCCATCACCGGAACAACAACACAAGCAACAACCATAACTCACAAATGACACCCCGTTTATTGATCAAGCTACCACACGACCACAACCACTTTAATAACCACTCAACCATCCCCATAGTGTACAACCACTCCTCTTACCCTTACAACAACAACCTTAATATGCACTCAACCATCCCCCTACCACAACCCCTTCAACCACCACAACCACAACCACCCCCACAACAACCACCCCCATAACAACCATCCCCCTACCACAACCACAACCACAACCACCAACATTGCTCGCCTCAGGGGGCCGGAGAAAATTAATTAGAATTCCTTTGTCACAATTTTTGAGTTGTGGGTCAGAAGAGGCTAGGCTGAGCAGATATGTTGTAGAGCTAGACTGCCTTGGTTCTGACTTGTGAGATGGGTAGATAGGTAGATACTGTAGATAGATAGACAGATAGATGGATAGATACAATAGATGAAGTAGATATATATATGGTCAGAAGAGGAGAGGCTGAGAAGATATGTTGTAGAGCTAGACTGCCTTGGTTCTGACTTGTGAGATGGGTAGATAGGTAGATACTGTAGATAGATAGACAGATAGATGGATAGATGCAGTAGATAGCTATATGGTCAGAAGAGGAGAGGCTGAGAAGATATGTTGTAGAGCTAGACTGCCTTGGTTCTGACTTGTGAGATGGGTAGATAGGTAGATACTGTAGATAGATAGACAGATAGATGGATAGATACAATAGATGCAGTAGATAGCTATGGTCAGAAGAGGAGAGGCTGAGAAGATATGTTGTAGAGCTAGACTGCCTTGGTTCTGACTTGTGAGATGGGTAGATAGGTAGATACTGTAGATAGATAGACAGATAGATGGATAGATACAATAGATGCAGTAGATATATATATGGTCAGAAGAGGAGAGGCTGAGAAGATATGTTGTAGAGCTAGACTGCCTTGGTTCTGACTTGTGAGATGGGTAGATAGGTAGATACTGTAGATAGATGGATAGATACAATAGATGCAGTAGATA
>CM064502.1:6111680-6164522 GCA_032716605.1 Paralithodes platypus
CAGGTGTACTTCATATACTCTCTCTCTCTCTATATATATATATATATATATATATATATATATATATATTATATAACCATTTATATAGTTAGTTAGTATTAAGTCTTCATTATCTCATCACTCTCATAGTATTTATATTTTTGTTTCAGTGCATAATCTGTTCCTTGGGACGTAATATAATGTCTTCTATATCTTCCTTCCATGAATCTCTCATGTTTCTCTCTTCTTTCAGAATCTCTCTTCTGAGAAAGAGAAAGAATCTCTCTTCTTTCACCCAACCCGATCTTATAAATTCAAAAATAAACACTGCAATTTCTCTGAACCGGGACCTTTCTAGAATTAATGAATGGGGACAAGAGAATCTAGTTTCCTTTAATGCACAGAAAACCAAGTACATTCAATTTTCTAACCGACAGAATCTCACTGACTCCCATATATTTTTTAATGATGTAAATATTCCCACTTCCCCTAGTATTGACATTCTCGGTGTAACATTAACTACTAACTTGAGCTGGACACATTATGTTAGAAGCATTGCTAAGAATGCCTCTAAAAAACTGGGACTCCTGTACAGAGTTCGAGAATTCTTCACTGACCGGCAGTTGGCCGTAATATATAAAAGTCATGTGCGCTCTCAGATGGATTACTGTTCACCTCTGTGGGGTGGAAGTGGAGTGGTTGCATTGAGGCAGTTGGACAAAATTCAAAATAAAGCTATTAGATTAATCAATAACCCTGCAATCACACAGGACCTTCCTACATTAGCCATACGAAGAAACGTTGCATCCCTTGCATTATTCTACAGATATTTTCACAGCAATTGTTCCGAGGAACTTGCTTCAATTGTGCCGCCTCTCCACATCTTTCCCCGTAGAACTAGGGCAGCTGAGAGCGTCCATGAATTTACACTTTCTCCTCCACAATGCAGAACTTCTGCTTATCAGAATTCATTTATCCCCAGAGCTACTACTCTTTGGAATTCACTTCCCTCGAATTGCTTTCCACAAACTTACAATCAACAAATGTTTAAATCCAGTTGTTACAAACATTTTATGAATGGAGGATGCCTTTAGGCACATGGACCTTTTTGTTTTATCTGTGTTTTTCCTTCCTCCGTTCATTGTCTCTTAAAAAAAAAAAAAAAAAAATGTATGTCGTGTGTTGCTATCACTGGTTCCTTTGATCTTTATGTTCTTCCATATATTGTTAGTATTAAGGGGAGGCAGACCGTTTGTTTGGTCTATTAAGGGGAGGCAGACCGTTTGTTTGGTCTATTAAGGGGAGGCAGACCGTTTGTTTGGTCTACTAAGGGGAGGCAGACCGTTTGTTTGGTCTACTAAGGGGAGGCAGACCGTTTGTTTGGTCTACTAAGGGGAGGCAGACCGTTTGTTTGGTCTACTAAGGGGAGGCAGACCGTTTGTTTGGTCTATTAATTTATTCATGTATATTTTTTAGTTTCCTCCCTAGACCTCCATCAAGCTTAGAAAAACACCCCCTTCAAGATAAATTTGTAAATTTCCCGGCCAAAGGCCGGTTCCTTCTAAACTTGCAGGCTCGCTATCGCTCGCCAGGGAAAAATCAACACCTAAGTGGCACGAAAGGTCTTAAAATTGACAACGAACTGGGGCGAAAGATGTTAAAATCGCCAAACTAATGGGCCGAACGTCTTATAATCTCTAAACTAGTGGGGCTAAACATTAGGGAGAAGGGGGTCCAGAAAAACGGTCATCCTCCCCTTAAGATGATCATTATTTCATTCCTCTTGTTTTCATTCTACTTTGGATGTTTATTACCCCCTCTACACCTTCGTTCTTTGTTATCCTTATATATATTGTCTGTTTGTATTGTTGTGTATGCTGTATTATTGTTACCCATATGTTTATTGTTTTATGTATATTTTGTGTGTATTGTTTTTGTTTGAATAGGTTAATTTTTTTTAACACTACCTTCTGCGTCATTATTCCAGTCATTGCGTTAATTCCTGTTATGTTATATTTTTCATATTTTCTATTTATTAAATGTATTTCTTAATTGTTTTTAAGGTGCATATTAACCCGTTCAGTACCAGTGACGTATTTGTTTTTATCGTATTCTGGCGACTATTAGACGATTTTATTCAGCTTAGGAAGGACCTCTAGCAATAATAAGGCTTCAAACTTTCTCCACCAACCCTTTTAACCACCACAGATCCTTCCTAAGCTGCATACTATCGTCTAAATATAGCTAGAATAAAATATGACGCACGTCGCTGGTACTCAAAGGGTTAAACCCTCTGTATCGGCGACGTCTTTTCAATTTCTCTCTAGCTATATTTAGACGATTTTATGCAGTTTAAGAAGGAGCTGTGGTAGTAAAAAGGGTTAAGTGGGATAATTTGAAGCCTGTTAATTGCTGGAGGGTCTTTCTTAAACTGAAGAAAATCGTCTAAAAATAGCCAGAATAAAATGCAAAAGACATCATCGGGGTTATTTTGTCCGTCCTCTGTTGCATCTGTTTTGTTCCAGTGTTTGGTTAGTGTTGTGTGTGGTACAGTCGGCCACATAAGTTCTGTTCCTCTCTGTGATCTTATACATGGAAATATAATGCGTTTGATTGAATTGCGATTGTAGTTTCTTAAGCCGGTATCACACGAGCGCATTTATAGTCAACATTCAATAATCAACATTTTTCTGGCAACATTTCTGGAATATTTGGCACTGGTATCGGAAACTAGACTGATGATAGATGAGTTTAGGTAACAGAAAAATATTAAATGTTGACCTCATAAGCTGCCAGACCAGTGTTAAGGATAAATGTTGAGTGAAAAAGCGCTCGTGTGATACCGGCTTTTATGCAGTGGTTAACTCATCTGATTGGTCGACTGCTAATTAAAAGAAACCACACGTAATTAATTCATTCTATTTTATTAGTGGCCTACATAATCATCACCATTATCATCACACTCATCACCATGATTATAACCACCATTATGATCATCACTATCATCACACTCATCATCACCATCATCACACTCATCACCATTATCATCATCACACTCATCACCATTATCATCATCACACTCATCACCACTATCATCATCACATTCAGTTCCATCATCATTATCACCATTATAATCATCACTATCATCATCACCATCATCACACTCATCACCATTATCATCATCATCACACTCATCACCACTATCATCATCACATTCAGTTCCATCATCATTATCACCATTATAATCATCACTATCATCATCACACTCATTACCATCATCATAACCACCATTATCATCATCAATATCATCGCACTCATCACATCATCATAAGCACCATTATGATCATCACTATCATCATCACATCACCATCATCATCATCACTATCATCATCACATCACCATCATCATCATAACCACCATTATGATCATCACTATCATCATCACACTCATTACCATCATCATCATCATCACCATTATGATCATCACTATCATCATCACATCACCATCATTATCATCACTATCATCATCACATCACCATCATCATCATAACCACCATTATGATCATCACTATCATCATCACACTCATTACCATCATCATCATCATCACCATTATCATCACCATCAGCATCAATATAACGTCTTCCTTCACATTCTCATTAAGACGTTCACAATAAAGGGGTTTAGTCAAGCATGAAGAAAGTAAACAAGACCCCGTTAATACACCCCGGAGTCTACTCTCACACACACACACACACACACACACACACACACATACACACTGTGGAACGCATACCTCCGTCACAAAATAAACTTAAAGGAGCCCAACTCGCTTTGTTTTCTCTTTCTCTCCCTCTCTCTTTAGCTTGTATTCATTCGGCCCCATTCAGCCTACTGTTTTAAGACGTTTACCTCCATCCAGGTGTCAATATTTTCCTGGCGAGCGGTAGCGAGCCAGCATATGTTTTTGTTTTGACAGCAAGCTAAATTTGTAAATTTTTCGATAGAAAAATGTCTCCGGCGAAGCCGGATTTCTCCATACAATGCTGGCTCGCTATCGCTCGCCAGGAAGATATCGACATCTGGATGGGGATAAAATTAGCTGAATGGGGCCGAATGGATACAAGCCAGGGAAAGAGAGAAAAGGAGAGAAAGATAAAAAAAAAAAGCCGGTGACCCCCCTTAAATACACAACAATGACACAAGTGTGACACAAGCTAAGAAACTTTTTAGAGATAACTGTATCTTAAATTAATTGGTGATAATTTGATGACCCCAATTGGGGTTTAAGGGATCTAACCTCTTAAATGTTAAATGCGTATTTCTTTAACACTTGCACTGCAGGCATATTTCCGCCATATTAGGGCTCATTCAGGCACTCCTGATTGATTAGGCAAGTGTCTCAATTAAATCAAATGTATTCAGCCGAAAACTAGAAGAAAATAGCTTCAAAATTACGCTAGAACGAGCTTCGTAGCTCGCGGGGTTTACCTGCAGCGCTACAATAGACATAAGCAAAAATTAGAAATTCTCGCTAATTTCTCGCTACATTTACCTTTGGCAGCACTGTATATCTCGCGAGACTGTGACTCAGAGCCCTCAAAGCCTCAGCTGCCTGGCTGACAAAAGGATGTGTGGCCTGTCGCGCTCCCGCTCCCTTGCACTCGATTTTACAGGCTTTAAGAGGCTCTAAAAGCCTGTAGATTGCTGTAAATTGCCATGGCGTTTCGGAACGTGTCCCGCAGCCAATGGGTTAAGACTGTAAGGAAATTGAACACAAACTTCTTAAGATTATTATGTCATTAGATTTGTTAGGGGTAAGCGGTGTAGCGGGGAAGGGGGGCAATCATCAGTTATTGGCCAAAGGTTACTGGTTTCTATTTGGGTCTCGGTTGAAAGTACTGACAGCTTTTCGTCCAAATCCATCCCATCCATTAGTTGTTGAGAAATCCAGCTGACAAACAAACAAACAAACAGACAGACAGACAGTGATGGACACGTATCTCGTTTAGCAGAGGAAAAAAAAAAGGCACATTTGAAATTATATTATACATTTACTGAGCCATTATCTGTTCTCTCCTTCCCACAAAGAAATCAGTGCGAGGGTAAAAATCTGTCTATATCGATCTATTTATCCATGTATCTATTGATGTATCGATGTCTACAGCGTTTGTTTATATATATATATATATATATATATATATATATATATATATATATATATATATATATATATCCTGTACTCTGAAACATTATCTATCTCTCTCTCTATCTGTCTGTCTGTCTGTCTGTCTGTCTATATATATACTGTATATATAGTAATCTCTCTGTAATACACATATTATACTGTATGACACACACG
Source organism: Paralithodes platypus (assembly GCA_032716605.1). NCBI lineage: Eukaryota > Metazoa > Arthropoda > Malacostraca > Decapoda > Lithodidae > Paralithodes > Paralithodes platypus. The sequence continues at coordinate 6,117,019 of CM064502.1, forward strand.
CCAAACTACATATTAATATAAATATAGGGAGCCATTATCTCTTCCGTGCGTCCCTCCCTATAAGTGTGTCTCACAAACCAATCAGTGCTACGGTAAAAGTCTGAGGGCGCTAAGTAGAAACACTGGATGCTCATTAAGGGAGAGAGTGTGTGTGAGAGTGTGTGTGTGTGTGACTGTATGTGCTAGAGAGAGTGAGTAGGATATATGTGTGTACAATGGATATTAGATACATTGAGAGAGAGGAAGGGTTACATATGAGTGTGTATGTGCTAGAGTAAGATATATGCTGTATGTGTGTGTATATATGAGTGTATATGTGCTAGAGTAAGATATATGCTGTATGTGTGTGTATATATGAGTGTGTATGTGCTAGAGTAAGATATATGCTGTATGTGTGTGTATATATGAGTGTATATGTGCTAGAGTAAGATATATGCTGTATGTGTGTGTATATATGAGTGTATATGTGCTAGAGTAAGATATATGCTGTATGTGTGTGTATATATGAGTGTGTATGTGCTAGAGTAAGATATATGCTGTATGTGTGTGTATAATAACTAGGTAGCTCTAACATTGAGAGAGAGAAAGGTTGTTGAATGTGATGGTGAAATTGAATTAGCGAATAATTAGCAAATAAATGTCATTTGTTGAATATGTGAGCTAATGTTGAGAGTACCGTACAAAGGAGTACAAAGGAAGTCAAGCAACAACAGGTCTACCGACCCCTCGAGGTTGCTTGCCCTCTAAAACACTGCTGTTCAAAGTGTAAAACAGTAGTTCAAAGTGGGTAAGGGACAATTGGAAAGGGAAGTACCGCCTTAAGGGGGGTCATCGTTTTTTTTTTATCTTTCTCTCCCTCTCTCTTTGGCTTGTATCCATTCGGCCCCATTCAGCCTACTGTTTTAAGGCGTTTACCCCCATCCAGGTGTCAAAATTTTCCTGGCGAGCGGTAGCGAGCCAGCATATATATATATATGTTTGTTTTGACAGCAAGCTAAATTTGTACATTTTTCGATAGAAAAATTTCTCCGGCTTCTCAATACAATGCTGACTGGCTATCGCTCGCCAGGAAGAAATCGACACCTGGATCGGGATAAACGTCTTAAAACAGGTGGCTGTTTGGGGCCGAATGGATACAAGCCAGGGAAAGAGAGAAAATTAGAATAAAGATGAAAACAGATGGTGACCCCCCTTAAGAGAGAGAGAGAGAGAGAGAGAGAGAGAGAGAGAGAGAGAGAGAGGCACAAACGCCCATCACTGAATAACACTTGAGACAATCATTTTCAGATATTGGTTGTGTATGTGTGTGTACAAAGGAGTACAAAGGAAATCAAGCAACAACAGATCTAGTGACCCTTCTAGGTTGCTTGTCCTCCAAAACACTGAGGATCAAGTGTCCAAACAGTGGTTTAGAGTGGGTAAGGGAACATTGGAAAGGGAATTACTGCCCTGGAACTAATGTCCGTGGCAGGATTAGGAAGTTAGTAGGGGACAGATGGGTTAGTAACTGAGGGGGGGATAAAATAAAGTTATTCATTTACAAACGCAGTCAGTCGCGGGTTTGATGCGAGATATTTGTCTAGGCGGAGTTTAAATGAATCAACGGTGATGCAGTCTATAACGTTTCGGGGAAGCCCATTCCACAAGTTGACAACTCGATTGAAGAAGAAATTCTTAGATTCGTGTGAGTTAAAAGATTTACCAATAATTTTGCAACCGTTTCCCCGCGTGTAATTAGATTGGTCGATAGTGAAGTACTTACTACAGTTCATATTGTCGATGCCTTTGATGATTTTGAACACTTGAATTAAGTCACCTCTTAATCTGCGCTGGGTTAAAGGAAATAGATTTAATTCTCTAAGACGCTCTTCGTATGGTTTGTTCTTTAGGCTAGGTATCATTTTGGTAACTCTACGTTGAACTCGTTCTAGCTTGTTTATATCTTTTTGGTAATAAGGGCACCAGGATTGAACGCAGTATTCCAGAAGAGGGCGGACTAATGAATTGTAAAGGGTTAGGATAACTTCTTTGGATTTATGCTCAAATGACCTGCCTATAAAGCCAATTATTTTGTTTGCCTTCTTAACAACTTCTGAACATTGTTGACTCGGTTTTAGGTTACTCGATATTGTTACTCCCAGATCGGTTTCTCTGTTTACATTCTTAAGCTGAGTGCCATTCATCGAATAGTTTGCTTTCTCATTTAGGTATCCGATATGTAGTACTTTACATTTATCCGCATTGAAACTCATTTGCCAAATTTGGGCCCAACATGACAATTTATCTAGATTGTGTTGCATATCGTCAACTTGTTCTTTTGAGAGTACGCTATTTGCAATTTTTGTATCGTCAGCAAATTTTGAGATTGTACAGGTGAGACCCTCATCTATGTGTTGATGTAAATTAGAAAGAGAATTGGTCCTAGTACCGATCCCTGGGGTACCCCGCTACTTACATTGGTCCATTTTGATGCCTTACCGTTTATGACTACTCTTTGCTTTCTGTCGCTGAGCCAATTTTCTATCCATTTCAACACACTGTCTTGTACGTGTCTTGTGTCTATGTACGTGTTTATGTGTCTGTTATGTATGTATGCCTGTGTGTGTGTATTTATGTGTGTGTGTGTGTCTATGTACGTGTTTATGTGTCTGTTATGTATGTATGCCTGTGTGTGTGTATTTATGTGTGTGTGTGTCTATGTACGTGTTTATGTGTCTGTTATGTATGTATGCCTGTGTGTGTATTTATGTGTGTGTGTGTCTATGTACGTGTTTATGTGTGTTATGTATGTATGCCTGTGTGTGTGTATTTATGTGTGTGTGTGTGTGTGTGTCTATGTACGTGTTTATGTGTCTGTTATGTATGTATGCCTGTGTGTGTGTATTTATGTGTATGTGTGTGGCTGTGTACGTGTTTATGTGTCTGTGTGTATTTATGTGTGTGTGTGTGTCTGTGTACGTGTTTATGTGTGTTATGTATGTATGCCTGTGTGTGTGTGTCTATGTACGTGTTTTTATGTCTGTTATGTATGTATGCTTGTGTGTGTATTTATGTGTGTGTGTGTGTCTATGTACGTGTTTATGTGTCTGTTATGTATGTATGCCTGTGTGTGTATTTATGTGTGTGTGTGTGTATGTACGTGTTTATGTGTCTCTTATGTATGTTAGCCTGCGTGTGTATGTGTGTGGCTGTGTGCGTGTTTATGTGTCTGTGTCTGTAGCCATTACTTTTAAGCTCCTCAGTGGTCTAGTTGGTTAGGTGCTGGAGTGCTGCACTACTGGCTTGGGTTCGAACCCTCGCTGGGGCATGACACAAAAATATTAATGTATGTGTGTGTGCCCTCGTATGTGTATGTATGTGCGTATATATGTCTTCATGTGTACATATGCCTGTGCGTATTCGTATTATGCGTCTCTCTCTCTCTCTCTCTCTATTAATCTCTCTCTCACTCTCTCTCTCTCTCTCTCTCGAGAGAGAGAGAGAGAGAGATAGAGAGATAGGTCTTGTGCAGGTAATGGCGTGGTGGGAATGAATACATGGCAATATTATTACGTGGGGTATTGTTTAAAAGGGGGCAACCACTAAATGAACATGAGAGAGAGAGAGAGAGAGAGTGTGTGTGTGTGTGTGTGTGTAAACTAAAATAATAATAATAATAATAATAATGAGTGATAGTATATTTGTATTATTATTATTATTATTAGCCTATTTGTTATTTTTTTGTTTAGCTTTTTAGGTATATTGAAAGAAAGGTCAAGAACAAGAACGTGATATAAAATGAATAACAAAAATTAATAGAAGTTTATTTTATTATATATATATTGGTTTTGTTTTCGATTCTTAGGTATATTGAAAAGCGGTAATGAACAAGAACACAATATATAGATGAGATAACTATATATAGATGAGATAACTATATATATATATATATATATATATATATATATATATATATATATATATACAGTATATATATATATATATATATATATATAACTATATATATATGAGATTAATAGCCATAATAAACTACTAGAGAGAGGTGTAGTTTGTTAAGGGGAGATATCCACTTGAGGGATTTTTTTCTTGACCCCTTTCTCCCTCATGTTTAGCCCCATTGCTTTTGATATTATAAAACGTTTGCCCCATTAGTTTAGTGATTTTAAGAACTTTCACCCCATATTAAGACCTTTCGTGCCATTCAGGTGTCAATTTTATCCTGGCGAGCGATAGCGAGCCTGTAATTTAAGAGGAACCGGCCTTCGGCCAGGACATTTTTCTACCGAAAATTTTACAAATTTATCTTGAAAGGGACTCAAGGGGGTGTAATTTTAAGCTTGATGGAGGTCTAGGGAACAAACTAAATATCTCCCCTTAAGGGGGGGATGGACCGGCTTTTCCGGACCACCTTTTCCTTCGTGTTTAACCTCATTTGTTTTTAAATTTTAAGACGTTCGGCCCATTAGTTTGGCGATTTTATGACTTTACGCTCCATTTCTTTGTCAATAATATGACCTTTCGTGCCATTTAGGTGTCGATATTTTCCTGGCGAGCGGTAACGAGCCTGTGATATTAAGAATAATCGCCCTTCGGCCGGGACATTTTTCTACCGAAAAATGTACAAATTTATCTTGAAGGAAGGTCTAGGGGGTGTTTATTACAGTTTGATGGAGGTCTGGGGAGGAAACTGAGAAATGATTAAACAAAACAAAAATAATAATAATAATAATACAATAAAGAAATAAGGGGGTCACCGTTTGTTTTTATCTTTCTCTCCTTTTCTCTCTTTCCCTGGCTTGTATCCATTCGGCCCCATTCAGCCAACTGTTTTTAGACGTTTATCCCTATCCAGGTGTCGATTTTTTTCCTGCTTATTTTTAAATATGTTTTTGACAGCAGGCTAAATTTGTACATTTTTCAATAGAAAAATGTCTCCGGGAAGCCCGATTTCTTCATACAATGCTGGCTCGCTCTCGCTCGCCAAGAAAAAATTGACACCTGAATGGGGATAGATGTCTTAAAACAGTAGGCTGAATGGGGCCGAATGGATACAACCCAGAGAGAGGGAGAAAGGAGAGAACAAAAGCAGGTGACCCCCCTTAATGTGCATTGTATGGAGAAATCCGGCTTCGCCGGTTAATTTTTTCTATCGAAAAATGTTCAAATTTAGCTTGCTGTCAAAACAAAAATATATATATGCTGGCTCGTTACCGCTCGCCAGGAAAATGTTGACACCTGGATGGGGGTAAACGTCTTAAAACAGTAGGCTGAATGGGGCCGAATGGATACAAGCCAAAGAGAGAGGGAGAGAAAGAGAAAACAAGCGAGGTGGGCTCCCTTAACAGCATGGTGGCAATGAATAAATGGTTGAGTGTTGTTGTTGTTGTTATTGTTGTTGTTGTTGTTGTTGTTGTTGTCGTTGTTGTTGTTGTTGTTGTTGTTGTTGTTGTTGTCGTTGTTGTTGTTGTTGTTGTAGTAAATGAACCTGACAGTCTGCGGGCGAGAGGAAAGGCAGATTGTGTTATTAGTTATTTGCTGGGAAGGGACCCACAATGTAGGCTGATATCCTTGATAATTAGTTAATTATATAGATACATAGATATATAGATAGATAGATAGATAGATGTATGGATCGATCGATGGATAGATAGATAGATAGATAGATAGATAGATAGATGTATGGATCGATCGATGGATAGATAGATAGATAGATAGATAGATGTATGGATCGATCGATGGATAGATAGATAGATAGATAGATGTATGGATCGATCGATGGATAGATAGATAGATAGATAGATGTATGGATAGATAGATAGATAGATAGATAAGTGTATGGATCGATCGATGGATAGATAGATAGATAGATGTATGGATCGATCGATAGATAGATAGATAGATAAGTGTATGGATCGATCGATGGATAGATAGATAGATAGATGTATGGATCGATCGATGGATAGATAGATAGATAGATAGATGGATGTATAGCTAGATAGATAGATGGATGGATGGATGGATGGATAGAGAGGAAGATTGACAGGAGGAGGCATTTAGGTAGACAATTATGGGAACAAGTAGACAAGATATAGGAATAAAAACAAACTAATTAACTCTCTCTCTCTCTCTCTCTCTCTCTCTCTCTCTCTCTCGACCTACCTCACTCACTTGCTCTCTACCTCTCACTCACTTTATCTACCTCCCACTCCCTTTTTTTCTTCTCTCTCTCTCTCTCTCTTTCTCTCTCTCTCTCTCTCTATCTCTCTGTCTCTCTCTCTCTCTCACACAGTAAAAATCATGCAATATGAAAGGGGCTGGAGGAATATTGTGGGTAACTGCATGATGGGAGAGTAAAAATATACTCTCCCCTCTCTCTCTCTCTCGACCTACCTCATTCTCTCTCACTCACTTTCCCTCTCTACCTCTCACTCACTTTCTCTCTCTCTCTATCTATCTATCTATATATATATATATATATACACTATATACATTCATCTGTCAATCCAACAATCTCTTGTTCGTGATTGTTCTCACTCCCCCTATATACACTCCCTGTGTGTGTGTGTGTGTGTGTGTGTGTGTGTGTGTGTGTGTGTGTGTGTGTGTGTGTGTGTGTGTGTGTGCAGTAACTCCCCTACACGTCTGCCCATCAATTTCAGATCTATATGCTGGCCTAATTGGTTGTTTGTGTATGTGTGCCCAACTCTCTCTCTCTCTCTCTCTCTCTCCAAATACTGAACCATTGATTGAGCTGCGTAGATAGACTTACTTGTTCCCGCTTTTTAATGCCTGTTATCGCGTTTTATCGAAAGCGTCCATTAATTTCTGGGTGAGACTGTACATTTTGATAAGGTAATGTGATTGGATTTTTGTTGTTGACCAGTGGCCTTACCTGGTGTTCTTTAAATATATAATGTTTGCTTTTGTCATTCATCCTTCGAGATATACATATATATATATATATAAAGAGAGAGAGAGAGAGAGAGAGAGAGAGAGAGAGAGAGAGAGAGAGAGAGAGAGAGAGAGAGAGAGAGAGAGAGAGAGAGAGAGAGAGAGAGAGAGAGAGCGAGAGCCACTATCCCCTTCTGAACACAAGTGGAGGGTGGACAGAATAAAGGGGTACAGAAAATAGTCCTCACCACCTGCTTCAATGGCACTGCAGATTAAGAGAGAGAAAGAGGGAGAGAGAGAATGAGAGACCATGTGAGAGAGAGAGAGAGAGCGTATGTGTGTATGTGTGTGTATGTATGACATGCGCCTAGTTGTCTTATTTAATCACTTGCTCTACATGACTCCACGAACTATCTAACCTATAGATTTACATTAACCCTTTGAGTACCAGCGACGTGTGTTATATTTTAGTATAGCTATATTTAGACGATATTATGCAGCTAAGGAAGGATCTGTGGTAGTTAAAAGGGTTGGTGGAGATAGTTTGAAGCCTTATTATGGCTAGAGGTTCTTCCTAAGCTGAGCAAAATCGTCTAATAGTTGCCAGAATATGATATAAAGGACGTCCCAGGTACTGAAGGGGTTAATTTATTTTGTGAGTATCCAACCAGTAAGTTAAACATATCCTTGTATTCCTAAACTATATACTTATTTATATTATACTTATTTACTTATACTATATACTTACTTTACTGATTACTTATTATTTATTTATTATACTTATTTATTATACTTATTTATTATACTTATTTATATTATACTTATTTACTTATACTATATACTTACTTTACTTATTACTTATTATTTATTTATTATACTTATTTATATTATACTTATTTACTTATACTATATACTTACTTTACTTATTACTTATTATTTATTTATTATACTTATTTATATTATACTTATTTACTTATACTATATACTTACTTTACTTATTATTTATTTATTATACTTATTTATTATACTTATTTATATTATACTTATTTACTTATACTATATACTTACTTTACTTATTACTTATTTACTTATTAAACTCTTCCAAGAATAATATTAAACCCCTATCATAGAAAGGTTTAAGACAGTTTCTAAGTACAGTTTAAACGCGTCTACGTAGATGTTAAGTATATGTGTATTAAGGGGGGTCACTTGCATTTTTTCTCTCCTTTTCTTTCTTTCTCTGGCTTGTATCCATTCGGCCCCATTCAGCCTACTGTTTTAAGACGTTTATCCCCATCCAGGTGTCGATTTTTTTCCTGCTTATTTTTAAATATGTTTTTGACAGCAGGCTAAATTTGTACATTTTTCAATAGAAAAATGTCTCCGGGAAGCCCGATTTCTTCATACAATGCTGGCTCGCTCTCGCTCGCCAAGAAAAAATTGACACCTGAATGGGGATAGATGTCTTAAAACAGTAGGCTGAATGGGGCCGAATGGATACAACCCAGAGAGAGGGAGAAAGGAGAGAACAAAAGCAGGTGACCCCCCTTAATGTGGAAGACCAGTTTGTTTCCTTCTTATCCACATGTGTCGTGGTTTCTGTGTCTATTCGCTGTAAGTAGGCGATCAATCATGACCTCTATCCTCTGTAACTCAAAAAGGGCTAGAGCAAATTGGCTGTAAATGTCCACACCTATTCCTTGACTGACTCTTCCTAAATGGTAGAAATATTAGCTTGATTACTCTAGTCGTTTTTTAGTTACAGAGGTTAGAGGTCATGATGTCTCGCCTACTTACAGCGAATAGACTATAGTACATGGATAATCTAATAGACTATAGTACATGGATAATCTAATTCATTTATTTCACTCCCATTGCCAAACACCTCCCAATGACATTTATGAAAGCATGTGATTCTACCGGGATTCGAACCCCGGCATAACTGCCTGCAGCGAGTGCCTCCCCCAGATTTGAAAGAGTGACAGGGCCAAAATCAAGGGACGTTCGAGCTAAAATGCCTGGACACACGGAGTTTGAAGCAATTTAAGTCATAGAAAGAGGGAAAGACTGATTCTGGGAGAGAGTTCCAAAGCTCAGCAGTTGAATAGAAGAAAGTCTGAGAATACCGTTTCACTCTTGGGTTGGAGAGTTGCACAGAGTAGGGGTGGGATTGTGTTGCAAGGCGGGTACTACGTACCTTACGTAAAGGAGCTGGTATACAGTGGGAAAGCTCCGAGGAACACTGATTATTGTAGTAGCGATAGAATAGCGAGAGAGATGCATCATTGCGGCGAAGAGAGAGAGATTGCAGAGAGTTGGTGAGTGGATGGGAGTTATTGATACGAAAGGCTTTCCTTTCTACTTTGTCTAGGAGTGCGGTGTGAGAGGATCCTCCCCATACATGTGAACAATACTCAATACAAGGATGCACTGTGCCCCTGTACAGAGAAAGAAGCTGCGCAGGGGTAAAGAACCCCTTGAGGCGGTTGAGCACACCCAGCTTTTGGGAGGCTGCCCTAGCAAGACTGGTAATATGGTCCTTCCAAGTGAGAGCAGAAGAAAAAAAAGACACCGAGGACATTGAGAGAAGATGAAAGGTTGATTTTTGTATTGTTGAAGAATAAGGGATAGTCCTCTGGAGGTTCCTGACGGGTAGTAAGATGGATAAATTGAGTTTTGGAAGCATTAAATGTAACAAGGTTTTCTCTACCCCAATTGGAAATAGTAGCTAGATCAGAAGATAAGTATTTTATGGCTTAATTACGTTTGCTTTTGAGGGACTGCTGGCTGGGGCGTTCTGGAAAACTAATTGAGTGGTGTAAGGTAGAGTGCATATAAATGGATGGGACTGGATGTACAGCTGAGAAGATCATTTATGAGCATTAGAAAGAGAATATGAGATAGGACAGAACCCTGAGGAACACCGGAGTTGATAGGATGAGGAAATGAGCGATGGCCGTCCACAACCGCAGCTATTTACCACATATAGATCTTAAACACTCTAACCATTACACCATCAAGACAGTTAAAGGTTAAGTACACGACTACGATTTTATATCCATTTTTATTGAATACTGTATACCAATCAATGTTGGGGTAATCGGAACATACACTATAATTATTGGGCCGTTTTTCTGGTCACCCTGCATCCTCATGTTTAGCCCCATTAGTTTTCAGATTTTAAAATGTTTGACCCATTAGTCTATCGATGTTAAGACCTTTCGCCCCATTTCTTTATCATCATTAAAACTTTTCGAGCTATTTAGGTGTCGATTTTTTTACCTGGCGAACGACAGTGAGCCTGTAATTTTGGAAGAACCGGCCTTCTGCCGGGAAATGTGTTCTACCTAAAAATGTACAAATATATCTACAAGGGGGATCTAAATGTACAAATATATCTACAAGGGGGATCTAAATGTACAAATATATCTACAAGGGGGATCTAATGTACAAATATATCTACAAGGGGGATCTAAATGTACAAATATATCTACAAGGGGGATCTAATGTACAAATATATCTACAAGGGGGATCTAAATGTACAAATATATCTACAAGGGGGATCTAATGTACAAATATATCTACAAGGGGGATCTAAATTTACAAATATATCTACAAGGGGGATCTAATGTACAAATATATCTACAAGGGGGATCTAAATGTACAAATATATCTACAAGGGGGATCTAAAGGATGTTTGTTTTAAGTTGGATGGAGGTCTAGGGAGGAAACTAGAAAAATAATGAATACATGCAAAAATCGACCAAAAAGTGAACCACCCCCCTTAATTATTGGTTTTCGTACTAAGGTATTTTTATTGTTTGGATATTGTGTAAGAAGTGTATGTTATTAAAGGCCGGAGCAAATGTGTGGGGGCTTGGGAGAAGGTTTGGGTTGAGGGAGAATATGCGAGGGTTGGAAGGGGGGTAAGGTAAGGTATTTGGGCCTTAGGGTGTAAGAGAGAGAGAGAGGGGGGGGGGAGGGAGGGAGAGAGTGTTAGAGTTAGATAAATAAATAGAGAGAGAGAGAGATAAATAGATAGAGAGATAGAGTGAGTGAGTGAGAGAGAGAGAGTGTTAGAGTTAGATAAATATATAAATAGAGATAGAGAGAGACATAAATAGATAGAGAGATAGAGAGAGAGAGAGAGTGTTAGTTAGATAAATAAATAGAGATAGAGAGAGAGATAAATAGCTAGATAGATAGAGAGATAGAGTGAGTGAGTGAGAGAGAGTGTTAGAGTTAGATAAATAAATAGAGAGAGATAGAGAGATAGAGTGAGTGAGAGAGAGAGGGGGGGGGGGGTCTTAAGATAGCGATATATTATAATATATTTTATTTATATTTATTTTGTTCTTCTATTTTTCACTCTTACCAACAATCACATAAAATGGTTAGAGCGTGTAAGTTCGGTATGCGGTGTCCTAGGTTCGAATCCCAGGAGGACTTTATGTTTTAATTTATTTCATTTGGGGATTATTGGTGTTAAGAACGATAATAATCATAATCATAATGTTTAAATAAAAAAAAAATAGTTAAGAATAGGTATAAAGAATGTGAGGGGCGGCGTTAAGGATATATGTGAGGGGCGGCGTTAAGGATATATGTGAGGGGCGGCGTTAAGGATATATGTGAGGGGCGGCGTTAAGGATATATGTGAGGGGCGGCGTTAAGGATATATGTGAGGGGCGGCGTTAAGGATATATGTGAGGGGCGGCGTTAAGGATATATGTGAGGGGCGGCGTTAAGGATATATGTGAGGGGCGGCGTTAAGGATATATGTGAGGGGCGGCGTTAAGGATATATGTGAGGGGCGGCGTTAAGGATATATGTGAGGGGCGGCGTTAAGGATATATGTGAGGGGCGGCGTTAAGGATATATTAGAATATTATGAGAGGGTTGGGAGGAAGAGGGAGGAAGTAAGGAGGGAGAGAGCAAGGGAAGGATAAAACAAGGAAGAAGGGAGGAGAGGGGATAAAGAAAGAGGGAGGAAGGAAGGAGAAGGAGAAGGAAGGGGAATAAAGAAAGAGGGAGGAAGGAAGAGAGGAAAGAAGGAGGGAGAGAGCAAGGGAGGGATAAAATAAGAAGGAAGGAAGGAAGGAAGAGAGTGAGGAAGGAAGAGAGAGAGGAAGGAAGGATGGAGGGAGCAAGGGAAGGATAAAGCAAGGAAGAAGGAATGGGGATAAATTTAAAGAAAGAGGGAGGAAGGAAGAGAGAGAGCAAGGGAAGAATAAAGCAAGGAGGAAGGAAGGAATGGGATAAAGTTAGGGAAGGGGGGAGGAAGGAAGTACAGTTTAAGGGGAGATGGGCCGTTTTTCTGGTCCCCCTTCTTCCTCATGTTTAGCCCCATTAGTTTTCAGAGTTTAAGACGTTCGGCCCATTAGTTTGGCGATTTTAAAACCTTTCGCCTCATTGCTTTGTCAATATTAAGACTTTTCGTGCTATTTAGGTGTCGAACATTTTTCTACCGAATAAAAAAATACCAATTAATCTAGAAGGGGGATCTAATGTATGAATTGTTCAAGTTTGATGGAGGTCTAGGGAGGAAACTAAACAAAATAATAAATATATGTAATAATCGACCAAACAAAAACAAAAAATCCTCCTTAAGGGGGGTGACCTTATTTCTGTCCTTTTCTCTCTTCCTCTGGGCTGGCTTGTATCCATTCGGCCCCATTCAGCCAACTATTTTAAGACGTTTATCCCCATCTAGGTGTCGATTTCTTCCTGGCGAGCGATAGCGACCCAGCATTATAATTATGAAGAAATCCGGCTTCGCCGGAGAAATTTTTCTATCGAAAAATGTACAAATTTAGCTTGCTGTCTAACAAAAATAAAAAATATGCTGGCTCGCTACCGCTCACCAGTAAGAAATTGACACCTGGATGGGGGTAAACGTCTTAAAACAGTAGGCTGAATGGGGCCAAATGGATACAAGCCAGAAAAAGATAGAAAAGGAGAGAACAAAAACAGGTGACCCCCCTTAACTTATTCATATATGGTGGAAAATAAAAATGTATTAATACATTAATTGATGGGCTGAAGGAAGGAGAGATGGGTGGTTGGAAGGAAGGATGGATGGTTGGATGGATGATTGTATGTATGGATGGTTGATTGGAAGGATGGATGATTGGAAGGATGGATGGATGATTGGAAGGATGGATGATTGGAAGGATGGATGATTGGAAGGATGGATGGATGATTGGAAGGATGGATGATTGGAAGGAAGGATGGATGATTGGAAGGAAGGATGGATGGATGGATGATTGGAAGGAAGGATGGATGGTTGGATGGATGATTGTATGTATGGATGGTTGATTGGAAGGATGGATGATTGTAAGGATGGATGGATGATTGGAAGGAAGGATGGATGGTTGGATGGATGATTGTATGTATGGATGGTTGATTGGAAGGATGGATGATTGTAAGGATGGATGGATGATTGGAAGGATGGATGATTGGAAGGAAGGATGGATGGATGGATGATTGGAAGGAAGGATGGACGGATGGATGGATGGATTGGATGGATGGATTGGAAGGATGGATGGATGGATGGATGGATGGATGATTGGAAGGATGGATGATTGGAAGGAAGGATGGATGGATGGATGATTGGAAGGAAGGATGGATGAATGGAAGGATGGATGATTGTAAGGATGGATGGATGATTGGAAGGATGGATGATTGGAAGGAATGAAGGATGGATGATTGGAAGGATGGATGGATGATTGGAAGGATGGATGATTGGAAGGAATGAAGGATGGATGATTGGAAGGATGGATGGATGGTTGGAAGGTTGTATTGATTGTAGGAATGAGTAATGGATAATTGGAAGGGAGGATGGATAGGTGGATGATTGGAAGGATGGATGATTGGATGGATGGTTGGATTGAAGGAAGGAGGGAGGGATGGAGAGGCAAGATATTGGATACATTTAAGAGAGAATGGAAAGAAAATAGAAGAACACATTAATAACAACAATGGAGGGAGAACTAAAGAATAGATAATAATGGAGAAATTAGAATACCGAAAGGAGAGAGAGAGAGAGAGAGAGAGAAGGGGGGGGGGGGCTGACTCTATTAAATTCTCCTGGACTGACTTTTGATTTTCTCCCCTCCTGACCTCTCAATACTCTCTCTCTCTCTATCGCTCTATCCCTCTTGCTATCTCTCTATCTCTCTCTCTCTCTCTCTCTCTCTCTCTCTCTCTCTCTCTCTCTCTCTTTCCACACCATCAAAGACGACAAAAATCAAAACAAAAAATCCTCCAATGACAAATCACCAGTACTTAAATTGCGAACTCCCTGAGAGGAGAGTTGATCACGCAAATTGTCCGTCGGTAAAGAATGGGGAAAAGTACGGGAGGGGAAGTTAATAGAGGTAAAGTAGAAAGAGAGAGAGAGAGAGAGAGAGAGAGAGAGAGAGAGAGAGAGAAAAATACATGGATAGCTAGCTAGAGAGATGGTTAGATTGTGTGTGTGTGTTAGAGAGAGAGAGAGAGAGAAGATAGCTAGCTAGCTAGAGAGATGGTTAGAGAGAGTGAGATGGATGGATTGAGAGAGAGAGAGAGATAAAGAGAAGATAGATAGCTAGCTAGAGAGATGGTTAGAGTGTGTGTGTGAGAGAGAGAGAGAGAGAGAGAGAAGGAAGGAAGGAATAAAATGGTACCGTCGATATTGAAGATGAATAGACCTTTTGTTTTAAGGTTAAATTATAAAGGTAAATGGTTTTATGTAGGGTATTCATATTTATGTAGGGTATTCATATTTATGTAGGGTATTCATATTTATGTAGGGTATTCATATTTATGTAGGGTATTCATATTTATGTAGGGTATTCATATTTATGTAGGGTATTCATATTTATGTAGGGTATTCATATTTATGTAGGGTATTCATATTTATGTAGGGTATTCATAGTTCTATAACATTAATAAGTATCGCATGTGCAGATCCCTTAAGGGGAGGTTTTTAGTGTGTTTCCTAGACTTCCATCAAGCTTGAAATTACACCCCCTTGACCCCCTTTCAAGATAAATTTTTACATTTTTCGGTAGAAAAATGTCCCGGCCGAAGGCCGCTTCCTCTTAAATTACAGGCTCGCTATCGCTCGCCAGGAAAAAATCGAGACCTAAATTGACATAAATAGGGCGAAAGTTCTTAAAATCGTCAAACTAATGGGGCGAACGTCTTAAAATATAAAAAGCAATGGGGCTAAACATGAGGAAGAAAGGGGTAAATAAAAAAAATCCCTCAAGTGGAAATCTCCCCTTAAGGGGGGATGGGTGCATTTATTTGCTAATTTATATGTCTTTTTAATAATATTCTTTAGATTCCTCCCTAGAACTCCATCAAACTTTAAAAAAAACACCCTCCCAAGACCCTCCTTCAAAATGAATTTGTACATTATTCGATAGAATAATGTCCTGGCAATTCAGGCTCGCTATCGCTCGCCAGGAAAAAAATCGACTCCTAAATAACACGAAAAGTCTTAATATTGACAAAGAAGTGGGGCGAAAGGTCTTAAAAACGCCAAACGAATGCGCCGAACGTCTTGAAGTCTAAAAAGTAATGGGGCTAAACATGAGGAAGAAGGGGGACCAGAAAAACGACTTCTCTCCCCTTAACCCATTCAGCACGAGGACATCCTAATTACCTTTGACTCTGGCTGAAAGTAGACGATTTTGTGAAGTTTAAGAAGGACCTGTGTTATTGAGTGGGTTTATTGAGATGGACCTTGAAGTCCCAGGGGTAGGTTATAAGCTTAACCCTTTCAAGCTCCAGTACGCATTTCTGTTTTGTTTTCTGGTAATTAGTAGACGATTTTATTCAGATTAGGAAGGGTATATGAAAGTCAGAGGGTTGATTGAGAGAGTCTTTACACTTTTAATACCCACATATACTTACTAAGCTGCATAAAATCGTCTAATGATAGCCAAAATATACTGCTAAAACGCGTCAGAGCTTCAAGGGGTTAAGAAGGACCTGTGTTATTAAGTGGGTTTATTGAGATGGTATTTACCCCTTGAAGTTTCAGAAGGACCTGTGTTATTGAGTGGGTTTATTGAGATGGTATTTACCCCTTGAAGTGGGTTTATTGAGATGGTATTTACCCCTTGAAGTCCTAGGGGTAGGTTATAAGCTTAAGGGGGTACTGCTTGGTTTTTGGTATATTATATATTCATATATTATTATATTATTTAGTTTTCTCGCTAGACCTCCATCAAGCTTAGAAAAAACGCCCCCTAAACCCCCTTTCCAGATAAATTTGTACATATTTCTGTAGAAAAATGTCCTGGCAGAAGGACGGCTCCTTTTAAAATTAGAGGCTCGCTATCGCTCGCCAGGAAAAAATCGGCACCTAAAGGGCATGAAAGGTCTTAATATTGACAACAAAATGAGGCGAAAGGTCTCAAAATCACCAAACTAACGGAACGAACGTCTTAAACCCACAAAACTACTATGCTAAACATGAGGGTCCATGAAAAGTGAGTACTACCCCCTTACCCTCAAGCCGCGGGGCCCGACATATGTCGGCCGAGAGAATAATGGCCACTCCTGCGGTGCCCGACATATGTCGGAAGGGATTTTGAGCACATTATCGGCTCTGAGAGAGAGTCCACGCGTTGGGAGGACGATAGGCGGGCTCTGACCGTTCGGCATGTCCCTAGTGCCGCACAGAGCTCCCCACCACAACATTCCACACCCACGGCCTCGCGAGACCAGGAAAAAACATGGGAAATTAACGTATTTTGGGGTTTTTCACCTCACGTTGCGCGATTTCTACAGGATAACCCATGGTCGTACAAGGATGATTCAGGTGTCATTGGAAAGCTCTATTATCGCCCTTTCACGGATACATAATTTTATTACGCTCTGGCTCTTGTTTATGCATGAAAAAGAGCGATGAATGAAGCTCGTTTCGGGTAAATATGCCCGCCTGGCAGGTAGTAGGAGTTACAAACATCCCCGTCGGTTAAGAGTTAGAACGGGGTACGTGTTAGTTACTTAACCCTTTCAAGCTCCAATACGCGTTTCTGTTCTGTTTTCTGGCTACTATTAGACGATTTTATTCAGATTAGTAACAGTATATGGAAGTCAAAGGGTTGATTGAGATAGTATTTAGCCTTTTCATACCCACAGATCCTTCCTAAGCTGCATAAAAGCGTCTAATGATAGCCAAAATAAACTGCTAAAACGCGTCAGAGCTTCAAGGGGTTAATTCATGTATTTTTTAGTTTCCTCGCTAGACATCCATCAAGATTAGAAAACACCCCTTAGACCCTCATTCAAAATCAATTTGCACATTTTTCAGTAGAAAAATGTCCCGGCCGAAGGCTGATTCATTTTCAAATAACAGGCTCGCCAGGACAAAATCAACACCTATACGTGGCACGAAAGGTCTTAAAATTGACAACGAAATGGGGCGAAAGGAAAAATCGCCAAACTAATGAACCGGGTCCTTCTAAAATTAGAGGCTCGCTTTCGCTCGCCATGAAAAAATCGACGCCCAAACGACACGAAGTCTTAAAATTAACAAAGAAATGGGGGGAAAGGTCTTAAAATCGCCAAACTAATTGACCGAACGTCATAAAATCTGAAAACTAATGGGGCTAAACATGAGGAAGAAGGGGGACCAGAAAAACGACCCACCTCCCTTTAAACGACCCACCTCCCTTTAAAAACGACCCACCTCCCTTTAAACGACCCACCTCCCCTTAAACGACCCATCTCCCCTTAAACGACCCACCTCCCCTTAAACGACCCACCTCCCCTTAAACGACCCAACTCCCCTTAAACGACCCACCTCCCCTTAAACGACCCTTAAACGACCCCCCTCCCCTTAAACGACCACCTCCCCTTAGACCCATCTCCCTTAAACGACCACCTCCCTTAAACGACCATCTCCTTAACGACCCATCTCCCCTTAAACGACCATCTCCCTTTAAACGACCCACCTCCCCTTAACAAATAAACGACCCACCTCCCCTTAACAAATAAACGACCCACCTCCCCTTAAATGACCCATTCCTTAAAACGACCCACCCCCTTAAACGACCACTCCCCTTAAACGACCCACCTCCCCTTAACGACCCACCTTCCATTAAAACGACCCACCTCCCCTTAACAAATAAACGACCCACCTCCCCTTAACAAATAAACGACCCACCTCCCCTTAAACGACCCACCTCCCCTTAAACGACCCACCTCCCCTTAAGGTTCGGTCCTTCAAGAGTGATACAAACACATTAAAGAGGGAGGCAGTCGCTTTTTCTGGACCACCTTCTCCCTCATGTTCAGCCCCATTGGTTTTGAGATTTTAAGACGTTCATTCCGTTAGTGTATGGATTTTAAGTCATTTCGCCCAATTTCTGTCAATTTTAAGACCTTTCGTGCCATTTAGGCGTCGATTTTTTCTTGGCGAGAGAAAGCGAGCCTGTAATTTAGGAGGAACCGGCCTTCGGCCAGGACATTTTTCGGTAGAAAAATTTACACATTTAAGGGGGGTGACCTGTTTTTGTTCTGTCCTTTTCTATCTTTCTCTGGCTTGTATCAATTTGGCCCCATTCAGCCTACTGTTTTAAGACGTTTATACCCATCCAGGTGTCAATTTTTTACTGGTGAGCGGTAGCGAGCCAGCATATTTTTTATTTTTGTTTGACAGCAGGCTAAATTTGAAATTTTTTGATAGGAAAATTTCTCCGGCGAAGCCGGATTTCTTCATATAATGCTGGTTCGCTATCGCTCGCCAGGAAGAAATCGACACCTAGATGGGGATAAACGTCTTAAAATAGTTGGCTGAATGGGGCCGAATGGATACAAGCCAGAGAAAGAGAGAAAAGGGCAGAAATAACAAAAAGCAGGTCACCACCCTTAATCGAGGGGGTTTCTTCGGGGTATTTTTTATAGTTTAATGGGGGTTTAGGAAGCAAACTAAAAACCTAATATTAACCCTTTCTGTACCGGAGACATCCTTTTCATTGTATTCTGGCAACTATTAGACAATTTCATTCAGTTTAGGAAGGATGTCTAAGAACGCTACAGGCTGTCGCAATTCATTCTTTTAGCTACCATATATCCTTCCTAAGCTTCATAAAATCGTCTAAATGTAGCTAGAATAAAATTGAAAAGATGTTCCGGTGCAGAAGGGGTTAAGATTATTTTGTTTTGTCTATGTGAGGTAAACTAGAGGCAGAACTGCTTGTAAAGAGTGCCTCTCCCAGAGTTGAAAGAGTGACAGGGCCAAAATCAAGGGAGGTTCGAGCCAAAATACCTGGACAACCGGAGTTTGAAGCAATTTAAGTCATATGAAGAGGGAAAGACTGATTCTGGGAGAGAGTTCCAACACTTCAGCTGTTGAATAGAAGAAAGATTGAGAATAACGTTTCACTCTTTGGTTGGATTAGTCGGAAGAGCTCAAAGGAGAGAACAGACTTACAGTATAAGCAGAAAGGTTGGAGGTTAGAAATATGTCAAGAATGTTGGGCCGATCTCCGAAGCGATCCAGGATACGGGTGGGTTGCTGGACTAACTGCTCTAGGTCATTTAGGATAGAAAAGTGTAGGCTTGTTCACCAGGTTGGTCAGTGGAAAGAGAGGAGATCCATTGGCTCTAACTGTTGACCCCCTCAACCTGCAGCATACCAGGCATTCCACCTCCCAGCAGGTCCTATTCTATGTAAGTAAAGCACGAGTTCCAAGACCACAATGAACCCCAGAACTTTACGTATTATGAGTCCCAAGCCGCCTAGGAGTGCATACATGACCATCGCTGCCCAGATCTAACCAGCAAGGTGCGCACTAATGATACCCGCGGCCAACGTAAACAAGTGGCCAGAGGGCCGTGATAACACGCTTATAATACTTGATTGTGTCGATGACTTCCAAGGCTCCAGTTCTCCAGGCTGGTATGAGACTACACAGATTCAAGAAGGTGACAGCTACACTTAAGGGGAGATCTCCACTTGAGGGATTTTTTTCTTGACCCCTTTCTCCCTCATGTTTAGCCCCATTGCTTTTGATATTATAAAACGTTTGCCCAATTAGTTTAGCGATTTTAAGAACTTTCACCCCATATTAAGACCTTTCGTGCCATTCAGGTGTCAATTTTATCCTGGCGAGCGATAGCGAGCCTGTAATTTAAGAGGAACCGGCCTTTGGCCGGGATATTTTTCTACCGAAAAATGTACAAATATATCTTGAAAGGGACTCAAGGGGGTGTAATTTTAAGCATGATGGAGGTCTAGGGAACAAACTAAATACCTCCCCTTATGTCCCGGCCAAAGGCCGGTTCGTCTTAAATTACAGGCTCGCTATCGCTCGCCAGGATAAAATTGACACCTGAATGGCACGAAAGGTCTTAATATGGGGTGAAAGTTCTTAAAATCACTAAACTAATGGGGCAACCGTTTTATAATATCAAAAGCAATGGGGCTAAACATGAGGGAGAAAGGGGTCAAGAAAAAAAATCCCTCAAGTGGAGATCTCCCCTTAAAAAAGGGCCTCCAGCTATTAACCATTGTTTACTAGCACAGAGCCTTCTTAAACTGCACAAAATCATCTAAATATAGCTAGAATAAAGTTAAAAAGACGTCGCCGGTACGGAAGGGGTTAATCATTTTCACTCAGTATAGGACTTATCTTTAGAAGCGTTAATAAGTCATGGCCCAGCTGTTATTATGTTTGGCTTGTTCTGTGCTGTATTAATGTCTGTCAGATGTTGAATAGGGTGGGTGGGTGTAGGAACATGTTTATATATTTCACTCGATATGAAGAAATGAAGCTTAGATATTGCTGATACCAATTATTGATCAAAACATACTTGGTTATACCTGGTGTGAATCTTTATACCTTCTAAGCCAAGTTCTGAAGCTATTCGAGTATAATTATCTCTTCTATGTAACTAACTTGATCTTAATACTGTACGGTGCCTTATATATCTCATAACATTTAGTATATACCGTATATATATTATTTGCCGTATGTATATTATATGTACAGTATATAATCCCACCCCTACTCTGCAACTCTCCAACCCAAGAGTGAAACGTTACTCTCAGACTTTTTTCTATTCAACAGCTGAGCTCTGGAACTGTCTCCCAGAATCAGTCTTTCCCTCTTCCTATGACTTAAATTGCTTCAAACTCCGTGTGTCCAGGCATTTTGGCTCGAACTTCCCTTGATTTTGGCCCTGTCTCACTTTCAACTATGGGGGAGGCACTCGCTATAGGCAGTTCTGCCTTTTGCCTCCCGCACTCACATAGACAAAACAAAAAAAAAATATATATTTATATATATATATATATATATATATATATATATATATATATATATGCTGTATATATATATATATATATATATATATATATTTATATATATATATATCGGCATATATATAATACTTTTATGCTCTAATGATCTGTAATAATTACTTATCCATCACATAAAAGCTGTTTGTGATGAATAATATGAATACCTCTCTATAGAACCATTGGACTAGAAGTATTTGTCTCCCGGCACAAAGAAATATCTCTAATTATTATATATACAAATTTCTTTATACAGCTTTTATAATACGGTATACCCACATGCCTTTATACAGCATATAATTATAATACACAGGTACCTTTATACAGCTTTTATAATACAGTATACCCACATGCCTTTATACAGTATATCATTATAATACACAGGTACCTTTATACAGCTTTTATTAAAGGGGGTGACCGGCCTTTTTTATCTTTCTCTCCTTTTCTCTCTTTCCCTGGCTTGTATCCATTCGGCCCCATTCAGCCAACTGTTTTAAGACGTTTATCCCCATCCAGGTGTCGATTTCTTCCTGGCGAGCGATAGCTAGCCAGCAGTGTATGGAGAAATCCGGCTTCGCCGGAGAAATGTTTCTATCGAATAATGTACAAATTTATCTTGCTGTAAAACAAACATATACAGTATATATGCTGGCTCGCTACATATACAAACATATACAGTATATATGCTGGCTCGCTACATATACAAACATATACAGTATATATGCTGGCTCGCTACATATACAAACATATACAGTATATATGCTGGCTCGTTACATATACAAACATATACAGTATATATGCTGGCTCGCTACATATACAAACATATACAGTATATATATGCTGGCTCGCTACATATACAAACATATACAGTATATATGCTGGCTCGCTACATATACAAACATATACAGTATATATGCTGGCTCGCTACATATACAAACATATACAGTATATATGCTGGCTCGCTACATATACAAACATATACAGTATATATGCTGGCTCGCTACATATACAAACATATACAGTATATATGCTGGCTCGCTACATATACAAACATATACAGTATATATGCTGGCTCGCTACATATACAAACATATACAGTATATGCTGGCTCGCTACATATACAAACATATACAGTATATATGCTGGCTCGCTACATATACAAACATATACAGTATATATGCTGGCTCGCTACATATACAAACATATACAGTATATATGCTGGCTCGCTACATATACAAACATATACAGTATATATGCTGGCTCGCTACATATACAAACATATACAGTATATATGCTGGCTCGCTACATATACAAACATATACAGTATATATGCTGGCTCGCTACATATACAAACATATACAGTATATATGCTGGCTCGCTACATATACAAACATATACAGTATATATGCTGGCTCGCTACATATACAAACATATACAGTATATATGCTGGCTCGCTACATATACAAACATATACAGTATATATGCTGGCTCGCTACATATACAAACATATACAGTATATATGCTGGCTCGCTACATATACAAACATACAGTATATATGCTGGCTCGCTACCGCTCGCCAGGAAAATATTGACACCTGGATGGGGGTAAATGTCTTAAAACAGTAGGCTGAGTGGGGCCGAATGGATACAAGCCTAAAAGAGAGGGAGAGAAAGATAAAAAAAAAGCGAGGTGTGCCCCCTTAAACACACATTCCTTTATACAGCTTATAATATACCCGCATTCCTATACAGCTTATAATATACCCGCGTTCCTATACAGCTTATAATATACCCGCGTTCCTATACAGCTTATAATATACCCCCGTTCCTATACAGCTTATAATATACCCGCGTTCCTATACAGCTTATAATTATAATACACAGATTCCTTTATAAAGCTTATGATGTATACAAATTCCTTTTTACAGGTTTTATAATACACACATGATTTATAAAGCTTATGATATACCGGTATACCAAATCCTATATAATCTACTGAGCTCCATTAATACCCTGACTACCATGCCAAACCCACAGTAATCCCCCTGAAGCACCGAGCGTTCATAACAGGATCGGAACCCGTTGTGATCATGACCAATGGGGCCTCAGGGTCACTCCATTGTCTGTGTGGGGTAAGGGAGGTGACCTGCTTTTTTTTCTCTTTTTTGGTTGTATCCATTCGGTCCCAATCAGCCTACTGTTTTAAGACATTTATCCCCATCCAGGTGTCGATTTTTTCCTGGCGAGCGACAGCAAGCCAGCATTTTAGAAATCCGGCTTCGCCGGAGAAATTTTTCTATCGAAAAATGTACAAATTTAGCCAGCTGTCTAACACATTATCCAAAATATGGTGGCACGCTATCGCTCGCCAGGTATAAATAGACACCTGGATGAAGATAAACGTCTTAAAATAGAAGGCTGAATGGGGCCGAATGGATACAACTTAAAGAGAAAACAAAAACAGGTTACCCCCTTAATGTGTTCCAAGCCCAGTAATATGGCATTCAGAGAGCTACCAACACAACTATCCTGGATTGTTCTCCTTTTTTCCTTGTTTGCTTATTTATATATTTGTTACGGTCCACAGCAATTTTGTTTAATATCGTGTTTATGCGTGTATATATAATAATAATCGGTTTATTTCAAGCCGGCAGCCAATGGGGCTGAAAATACACAGACTTAACCTAGATCTTATCCTAATGGATCAACAGACTGATCCTGGCAGCTAACGAGGGCGCCTACATACTCCCAAGGGAGTAGGACGTGGGCAGGAGACTTTGTGGGTCCCCCGAGACGATCCGCCCAGATCTTGCCTTCACGGCCAGGGAAAGTTTTTGAGAGAACTTCCCCTGCCGGCGCCTGGGATTGAACCCCGACACCAGAGCTAGCGCTCCCAATACAGAGTACTAAGCGCGCTCGGCCACCGTGACCGTAAAATATGTGTGTGTGTGTGTGGGTGTGGGTGTGTGGGTGTGTGTGTGTGTGTGTGTGTGTGTGTGTGTGGGTGGGTGTGTGTGGGTGTGGGTGTGGGTGTGTGTGTGTGTGTTTGTTGGTAAAGCCTGGTAATACATTTTCTTCAAGGCATACAACGTTCAAAGAAGTAGTAGCAGTTTCATCATTCGAAATTTTATTATTCAGGGTTTCAAGATTTCTGATCAATCTTCTTTGGGGTTCAGTAAGAAGGTAAATATGGTTTGCAAAGTTCAAAACTGCGTGTTTGGTTGCCCACCAAACACGCACTAGCTCCGCCCACTCCTCGCCCCCCTGATATCCACATGTGTATATATACCTGTATTATTGAATAGTTTAATCATACCTTGATAATGCTAGTTGACTAGCAAAGCGTCGGACCACCATGAACTTTGCAAACCTTATTCACCTTCTTACTGAACCCCAAAGAAGATTGATCAGCAATATTGAAACCCTGAATAATAAAATTTCGAATGCTGAAACTGCTACTTATTTTAACCTTGTATGCCTGTCTGTCTGTGTTCTTAATAGGCGGCCGCAGTTTTGGACCTGGGGAGCTGAAACTTTGCATGTGGGTGTCAATTGACCTGGGTCAGGTCATAGAGGGGGCGAGGGCACGATCGGAGGTCGTTTCGAGGTCGAAATTGAAAACAAAAATGAACAAAATTGCCGTTTGGGGCAGAAGGAGGCCTCCGATCGAAAAGGTGTAGGGAACGAAAGTTTTTCGCAGCCCCCCAAAATGGGGGTACGGATGAGGTCAGATCCAAAATCGGAGGTCATTTAGCGGCCGAAATCGAGGTCGCCGTTTAATGTGGCACAGGGAGGTCGAGGCCGGTGATTATGGTAGTAGTAGTATTGTGATGATTGTGGTAGTAGTGATTGATGATGGTGATTATGGTAGTAGAATTTAAACCCGGGCAACGCCGGGTACCCCTGCTAGTATATGTATATACAGTATATAGTTACAGTACAGTATACTGGCAGCTCATTGTGCTTAACTTGTTCCGCTCTTCCCAGCTAGTGTCGTTCTCGAATACGTTTTGTTAAAGACATTTACCTCATTAGTGTGTCGATGTTATGACCTTTCGTACCATTTAGGTGTCAATTTTTGCTTGGCGAGCGACAGCAAGTCTACAGTTGAGAAGAAATGATCTCGGGTCGTTAAAGCTTGATGGAGGTCTAGGAAACAAATTAAACAAAAAACAATAATACATACATGAAAATGAAATAAAACAATAATAATACATACATGAAAATAAAATAAATCAATAATAATACATACATGAAAATGAAATAAAACAATAATAATACATACATGAAAATAAAATAAAACAATAATAATACATACATGAAAATAAAATAAAACAATAATAATACATACATGAAAATAAAATAAAACAATAATATACAAACATGAAAATAAAATAAAACAATAATAATACATACATGAAAATAAAATAAAACAATAATAATACATACATGAAAATAAAATAAAACAATAATAATACATACATGAAAATAAAATAAAACAATAATAATACATACATGAACATAAAATAACACAATAATAATACATACATGAAAATAAAATATAACAATAATAATACATACATGAAAATAAAATATAAACCCTTCCCTTAACCGATTTTTTTTTTATCTTTCTCTCCTTTTCTTTCTTTCCCTGGCTTGTATCCATTCGGCCCCATTCAGCCAACTGTTTTAAGACGTTTATCCCCATCCAGGTGTCGATTTCTTCCTGGCGAGCGATAGCGAGCCAGCATTGTTGGGAGAAATCCTGCTTCGCCGGAGACATTATTCTATCGAAAAATGTCCAAATTTAGCTTCCTGTCTAAACAAAAAATATTTTCCTGGCTCGTTACCGCTCGCCAGGAAAATATTGACACCTGGACGGAGGTAAACGTCTTAAAATAATAGGCTGAATGGGGCCGAATTGATACAAGCCAAAGAGAGAGGGAGAGAAAGATAAAAAAGCGAGGTGGGCTCCCTTAAAATAAAATAATAACCCTTCCCTGTTCAATCGGTATATACAGTATATGGTTGACTGTACCTATATACCGCCGTGGTGGGTGGTGGTGTGGACTGTGCCTCCATTGTTTGTGTGGGTAATGGGTTTGTTGAAGCCCATTAATGATTGTTGGCTCACAGTCACAGAGCTGGGGAAACACACTACTCTCTCAGCCACACCTTTTTTTTTTTTTGGGGGGGGGGGGGACAGTTCTATAATCCATTTATTTATTTATTTATCTATTTTATTTATTATTATTATTATTATTATTTTGTTTTTTGTGGTCCAACCGAAATGGAGCAGCTCTTACAATACACACACACGATATATATATATATATATATATGCTGTATACACACACACATTATACAAAATAGGAGTGTACGAACTGAATGTATGTTTGATTTTGTGATATTTTTATATTATATACCGGTACTTGGCTAGTGAATTTTAAGGGAGCCCACCTCGCTTGTTTTCTCTTTCTCTCCCTCTCTCTTTGGCTTGTATCCATTCGGCCCCATTCAGCCTACTGTTTTAAGACGTTTACCCCCCATCTAGGTGTCAATATTTTCCGCGAGCCAGCATATATATATTTTTCTTTTGATAGCAAGGTAAATTTGTACATTTTTCGATGGAAAAATTTCTCCGGCGAAGCCGGATTTCTCCATACAATGCTGGCTCGCTATTGCTCGCCAGGAAGAAATCGACACTTGGATATGGATAAACGTTTTAAAACAGTAGGCTGAATGGGGCCGAATGGATACAAGCCAAGGAAAGAGAGAAAAGGAGAGTAAGATAAAAAAAAAAAGCTGGTGACCCCCCTTAATGAGCGTATTTGTAACATTGCTTCTACGTAGGTGCACACAGGACTATAATAGTGACAAACATATTTATAGTTAAATACATAAATCCAACTTGGTAGTTTTTGTTTAGGTACTGTGGGACCCCCTGAGTACCCAGACAGTTCTCATCTCCATAGTCCCATGAGAGAGAAAGAGAGAGAGAGAGAGAGAGAGAGAGAGAGATAGAGAGAGGGGGAGGGGAGGGAGAGGGGAGAGAGAGTGAATGATTTTTTATGTACAGTATATACATTTTAGAATTTGCAATGTATTTAAATGTATTCTTTCCTCCTTTCAGATGGTGACCAGAGAGGGAAGAGAGGTGGTGTGAGAGGGAAGGAGGGGGTTAACGAAGTAGGTGGTGGGGGGGTGGGGGGGGCACAGTATGGAGACCTGGCACCCCAACCCCCGCGCCCCTCCCTTCATCCCGCGCCACCCACCCACCCCACTCAAGAGGGGGGTGGTGGGGGGTTACGGGGCGGGGGGGTACAACAGGGGGTTCCCGCTCCTGTTACCCCGGGGCAGGCGCATGGCTAAGGTTCTGCAGGTTAGTTACACAGATTTATGTAGATCTTTGGTTAACCCTTTCAGTATTGAGGAAGCCATTATACTCTTTATGTTGATTATTGTTAGGTGATTTTTATGCACCTTTTGTTCCTAGCTGACTGGCCTTGACAGTGACCCGAAGGAGCGGAGGTGTATTTGCATGTTTTCAAGTGCCCCCGTGAGCAGGCATTTTAACAATGTTTTGTGTTTTTCAACACGTTCTAGCTCTGTGGAACTAAAGGATAAGGAAGAATAATAATATGTGGTAGAAAGTTCGTGCTCTGTCTGTACGGAGACATCACAATCTCGTTCCCAGCTGGTGTGTGGCCTTAATAGTAACGACCAAAAATAAAGGTGTTTTTGAGAGAAAATCCAGAATGTAAGCCATGAGTGCTTGGACTAGTATCACTGGCTGCAATGGTTGGTGGAGTACTGGGCTCACACGGGATGGCCAGCTTGGTGACCTCTGGTAACCCTGACAACTGCTCGGTACTACCACGTGTCACCCTGGGAGCATTATTTTCTGCGGGGAATACAGAACATATGAGTACGGTACCCACCAAAATGTGATGGAATGAAGAGACCGACACCGCTGTGCAAGGGTTAAGTGTTGAGAAATTAACTGCCCAAGGATTAAACTTTTCTGCAGGTGAATAATATATTGAGTTTAGTAGGTCTACTTTGGAATGCTTCCAACTGTTTAGGGTAGGAATTTTTTCAATGCATAATTTTAATTAAGTTTTCATTGAATTTATATATATTACCAACTTAACACGATGGCTACGTTAATCTTATATGTAACATTTCTATGGTATCCAAAGATATTATTTTATAACAATCTATATCAATATTTATGAGAGAGAGAGAGAGAGAGAGAGAGAGAGAGAGAGAGAGAGAGAGAGAGAGAGAGAGAGAGAGAGAGAGAGAGAGAGAGAGAGAGAGAGAGAGAGAATATAACAGGGTATTGGCCAGGAATATGTGAGTGGAATAAAAGAAATCTACGTTAAGTTTTGAAGTTGAACTGGTTAAAGGAAGGATAACGGAAAATGAGAGAGAGAGAGAGAGAGAGAGAGAGAGAGAGAGAGAGAGAACGAAGAGGATAAATTAGAAATGTTATCGAAAGTAGAAATGCAAGATGTTTTAAATGGATTGGAGGCATTAGAGTTGCAAGTACGGTCTACACAAAGGAAACAGATGAAATTAATGAGAGAGAGAAAAGGGGGAGGGGGGGGGGGGGTCGAGTATAGATTGAAAATACATGGAAGGAAAAAATACTTTGAGCTATACGGAGTACAAAGGAAATCAAGCAACAACAGTCTAGTGACCCTTCTAGGCTGCTTGTCCTCCAAAACACTGAGGATCAAGTGTCCAAACAGTGGTTTAGAGTGGGTAAGGGAACATTGGAAAGGGAACTACTGCCCTGGAACTAATGTCCGTGGCAGGATTAGGAAGTTAGTAGGGGACAGATGGGTTAGTAACTGAGGGGGGGATAAAATAAAGTTATTCATTTACAAACGCAGTCAGTCGCGGGTTTGATGCGAGATATTTGTCTAAGCGGAGTTTAAATGAATCAACGGTGCTGCAGTCTATAACGTCTCGGGCAACTCGATTGAAGAAGAAATTCTTAGATTCGTGTGAGTTAAAAGATTTACCAATAATTTTGCAACCGTTTCCCCGCGTGTAATTAGATTGGTCGATAGTGAAGTACTTACTACAGTTCATATTGTCGATGCCTTTGAACACTTGAATTAAGTCACCTCTTAATCTGCGCTGGGTTAAAGGAAATAGATTTAATTCTCTAAGACGCTCTTCGTATGGTTTGTTCTTTAGGCTAGGTATCATTTTGGTAACTCTACGCTGAACTCGTTCCAGCTTGTTTATATCTTTTTGGTAATAAGGGCACCAGGATTGAACGCAGTACTCCAGAAGAGGGCGGACTAAGGAATTGTAAAGGGTTAGGATAACTTCTTTGGATTTTTGCTCAAATGACCTGCCTATAAAGCCAATTATTTTGTTTGCCTTCTTAACAACTTCTGAACATTGTTGACTCGGTTTTAGGTTACTCGATATTGTTACTCCCAGATCGGTTTCTCTGTTTACATTCTTAAGCTGAGTGCCATTTATCGAATAGTTTGCTTTCTCATTTAGGTATCCGATATGTAGTACTTTACATTTATCCGCATTGAAACTCATTTGCCAAATTTGGGCCCAACATGACAATTTATCTAGATTGTGTTGCATATCATCAACTTGTTCTTTTGAGAGTACGCTATTTGCAATTTTTGTATCGTCAGCAAATTTTGATATTGTACAGGTGAGACCCTCATCTATGTCGTTGATGTAAATTAGAAAGAGAATTGGTCCTAGTACCGATCCCTGGGGTACCCCGCTACTTACATTGCTCCATTTAGATGCCTTACCGTTTATGACTACTCTTTGCTTTCTGTTGCTGAGCCAATTTTCTATCCATTTCAACACACCGTCTTGTATTCCATGGGCTTTTAGTTTTTAGCAGTAAACGTTTGTGGGGAACTTTGTCAAAGGCCTTTTGAAAATCAAGGTATATAATATCTACAGCTTTACTCTCATCGTATAGGTTGAGGATATCGTGGAAGAAGTCTAAAAGGTTTGTTAAACAGGAACGTTTTTTACGAAAGCCGTGTTGAGTATCTTTAAGTAAGTTATTTGCCTCTAAGTGATTTACGAGTCTGTCTCTTATGACCGTTTCTAGCATTTTACATACAATTGAGGTTAAGCTAATTGGACGATAGTTACTGGGTAGGGATATGCTGCCGTTTTTTAATATCGGTGTTACGTTGTCTAGCTTCCACTGATCATGCATAGTCCCAGACTGCAAGGATTCATTGAATAGCAATGTCAATGGTTTGGAGAGCTCATCCTTAGCTTCCTTTAGAACTCTAGGCGAGATTGTATCAGGTCCAGGCGTTTTATTTACCTTGAGTTTATCTAAACAATTCAATACTTCTCTCTCTGTAACGGTGATATTGCTTAGAACATCTGAATTATCAATCTGAATCGGCGATGGTGTAGGGATATCACCGAGGTCTTCGGTTGTAAAAACTGATGCAAAGAAGGTATTGAGGGCATTACTCATTTGTACTTCGTCTTTGGTGTATTCTCCATTTTCATCGACTAACGGTCCAACAGTTGAAGTAACTACTTTTTTCTTTCTGATATAACTATAGAATTCTTTCGGGTTTGTTTTACTTTGATTCGCAACATGTAACTCCAGGGTCTTTTTACTTTGCTTAATTAACTTTTTGGTTTCGCGTCGTAGCTCTACAAATTTCAGCCGTTCTTCGTCATTTTGTGAGGATTTTAATCTATCATTAGCAAATTTTTTAGCAAGCAGACAATCTGAAATATCTTTATTCCACCATTTGGGCTTATCATTATGGCCTGGACGCCGTATTTTCGATGGTATGCAGTCTTGCACTGCCTTACGGTAAGTGGTTGTGAAACACTCCCAAGATGTATTTATGTCGTTATTGTTAGTCAGAAAGCTCCAGTCAGTTTCTTTAAGCTTTGGATTAAGTTCATGAATATTTGCTTTCTTGAAATTAGGGACTTTCTCAATGCTGCTATTTGATTTGTTACTAGTAAACTTTAAAGTGAAAGTTATCGTACGATGGTCACTGTTACTGAATTCATCACCAACATTCAAATTCTCTATTAATTCTTCTTTTGTTGCGAGTACAAGGTCAAGCACATTATTACCACGGGTCGGAGATTGTACAAATTGAAAAAGTGAACTCTCTTGCAAGTTAGCATAGAGGTCGTGTCCAGAGTGTGAAGTAAGAATATCGCCCCATTTAGTCACGGGTAAGTTGAAATCGCCAAGAATTACGGTATCTTGTATGTTAGTTATTTCTGCAATTTGTTCATAAATTTCACTGTCAATTTGCATTGATTGAGCTGGGGGTCTGTATAATAAAGCTAGTGCTATTTTAGTTCCTCGTTTATTATTTAATAGTACGTAAGATATGTCTATATTCGCAATTTGAGGTTTTGACATTAAGACGGGATTAAGACTTTCCTTTATAAAAAACAGAACTCCTCCTCCATTTCTATTGATCCGACTTTTCTCAAACATTGTATAACCAGGAAGCGTATATTCGGCTAAAAAGTCTCTGTCTTCCGTATTTAACCAAGATTCTGTAATGCCGATTATATCATAATGTTCTGTAAACACGATTTCCTCTAGATCTGAAAATTTATTGCGTATGCTACGAGCATTTACATAAAACACCTTAAGACGGAGAGAGAGAGAGAGAGAGAGATATATATATGAGGGGGGGGGGGGGACCTTAGGATAGATCAGGAATACATGGCGATTAAGTTATAGACACAATACTATATAATAATTAAGGGATTTGAATTATCGTATCAGGAGAGAGAGAGAGAGAGAGAGAAAAAAAAAGAGCCGGGTGCGTGAGAAGGAAACTAAGAAAAGTCAAAGAAGTGAGATAAAAAATCTGTGTAATTATAGCAGAAGAAAGTTTAAATTGCTGCTCCTTGTTCTTAAGAGTCGTGTTAGTGGTCATGGTATGGTGGTTGTGGAATTGTGGTAGTTGTGGTTGGGATTGTGGTAGTTGTGGTTGGGATTGTGGTGGTTGTAGCCTAATTGTGGTGGTTGTAGCCTAATTGTGGTGGTTGGCGTTGTGGTAATTGTGGTTGTACGGTAATTGTGGTTGGTGTGGTAATTGTGGTTGTGTGGTTGTGGTTGTGGTAATTGTGGTTGTGGTTGTGGTAATTGTTGTTGTGGTTGTGGTAATTGTTGTTGTGGTAATTGTGGTTGTGGTTGTGGTAATTGTTGTTGTGGTTGTGGTAATTGTTGTTGTGGTTGTGGTAATTGTGGTTGTGGTAATTGTTGTTGTGGTTGTGGTAATTGTTGTTGTGGTAATTGTTGTGGTTGTGGTAATTGTTGTGGTTGTGGTAATTGTGGTTGTGGTAATTGTTGTTGTGGTTGTGTGGTAATTGTTGTTGTGGTTGTGGTAATTGTGGTTGTGGTAATTGGTAATTGTGGTTGTGGTAATTGTTGTTGTGGTTGTGGTAATTGTTGTTGTGGTTGTGGTAATTGTTGTTGTGGTTGTGGTAATTGTTGTTGTGGTTGTGGTAATTGTTGTTGTGGTAATTGTTGTTGTGGTTGTGGTAATTGTTGTTGTGGTTGTGGTAATTGGTTGTGGTTGTGGTAATTGTGGATGTGGTAATTGTTGTTGTGGTTGTGGTAATTGGTTGTGGTTGTGGTAATTGTGGATGTGGTAATTGTTGTTGTGGTTGTGGTAATTGTTGTTGTGGTTGTGGTAATTGTTGTTGTGGTTGTGGTAATTGTGGTTGTGGTTGTGGTAATTGTTGTTGTGGTTGTGGTAATTGTTGTGGTTGTGGTAATTGTTGTTGTGGTTGTGGTAATTGTTGTTGTGGTTGTGGTAATTGTGGTTGTGGTAATTGTGGTTGTGGTAATTGTGGATGTGGTAATTGTTGTGGTTGTGGTTGTGGTAATTGTGGTTGTGGTTGTGGTAATTGTGGTTGTGGTAATTGTGGATGTGGTAATTGTTGTTGTGGTTGTGGTAATTGTAGTTGTGGTAATTGTGGTTGTGGTAATTGTGGTTGTGGTAATTGTGGATGTGGTAATTGTTGTGGTTGTGGTTGTGGTTGTGGTAATTGTGGTAATTGTGGTTGTTGTAGTTGTTATTGTCCTGGAAATAGTAGCAACATTGTCAACCACCACTACGCAATACTTAAAATTAATTCACGAATGAAGAAGCCAAACTAAACCTCAGCAATTATGAAACTTTTGATCATGCATTTAGTCTTTGAACTTTCTGCAATTAATCTTCACTCTTAAAGGGGCAGTGTTTGGTTGTCGGTCTGTATATTTATTTATATATTTAGTTTTGAGTTTCCTCGCTAGACCTCCATCAAGCTTAAAAAAACAACCCCTAGACCCTGTTTCAAGATAAATTTGTAAATTTTTCGGTAGGAAAATGTTCCGGCCGAAGGCCTGTTCCTGCTAAAATTAGAGGTACGCTATCGCTCGCCAGGAAAAAATTCACACCTAATAGGCACGAAAGGTCTTAATATTGACAACAAAATTGAGGCGAAAGGTCTCATAATCGCCAAACTAGTGAACGAATGTCTTAAAACCTCAAAACAAATATGCTAAACACGAAGGAGAAAGGGGTCCATAAAAAGCGAGTACTACCCCCTTAAGGGGGGTGACCTGCTTTTTGTTATTTCTGTCCTTTTCTCTTCCTCTGGCTTGTATCCATTCGGCCCCATTCAGCCAACTATTTTAAGACGCTTATCCCCATCTAGGTGTCGATTTCTTCCTGGCGAGCGATAGCGAGCCAGCAATATATGAAGAAATCCGGCTTCGCCGGAGAATTTTTTCTTTCGAAAAATGTACAAATTTAGCCTGCTGTCTATAATTTTTTTTAAATATGCTGGCTCGCTACTGCTCATCAGTAAGAAATTGACACCTGGATGGGGATAAACGTCTTAAAACAGTAGGCTGAATGGGGCCAAATGGATACAAGCCAGAAACAGATAGAAAAGGCCAGAACAAAAACAGGTCACCCCCCTTCTGTACCGGCGACGTAATTTGCATTATATTCTGGCAGCTGTTAGACGATTTTATTCAGCTTAGGAAGGACGTCTAGCCCATGAAAAAGGCTATACAGACTATCTCAATGATTTAGCTACCCCTATATACTCTCTAAACATCATAACGTCGTCTAAATGTAGCTAAAACCAAATATAGAAAACGTCGCCGATATAGAAAACGTCGCCGATATAGAAAACGTCGCCGATATAGAAAACGTCGCCGGTACGGATCGGGGTTAAACCATTATAAGATGTTATTAACCCCTTCGATTCTGGCTAAAGTTAGACGATTTTATGGAGTTTAAGAAGGACCTGTGATATCCAGAGGGTTTATTGAGATCGTATTGACCGTTTTGAGTCCTAGAGGTAGATTCTAAGCTGAAGAAAATCGTCTAAAGGTAACCAGAACAAGATGAGAACCACATCATCGGGCGTTTTTATTGACCCCTTCTCCCTCATCTTTAGCCCCATTAGTTTTCAAATTTTTAAACGTTAGGCCCATTGGTTTGGCGATTTTAAGCCCTTTCGACCCATTTGTGTCAATATTAAGACCTTTCGTACCATTAAGGTGTCGATATTTTCCTGGCGAGCGATAGCGAGCCTGTAATTTTAGCAGGAATATCGAAAAATGTACACATTTATCTTGAAGGGGGGTTGTTGTTTTTTGTTTTTTTAATTTGATGGAGGTCTAACGAGGAAATTAAATAAATAAATAATTAAATATATATATATAGACAAAAACTAAGCCTCTTAATGAAACCAATAGCCAATATCGGGCTAACGCTTAAGGGGGGGGTGACCTGCTTTTTTTTTTTTTTTTCTGTCCTTTTCTCTCTTTCTCTGGCTTGTATCCATTCAGCCCCATTCAGCCAACTATTTTAAGACGTTTATCCCCATCTAGGTGTCGATTTCTTCCTGGCGAGCGATAGCGAGCCAGCATTATATGAAGAAATCCGGCTTCGCCGGAGACATTTTTCTATCAAAAAATTTACAAATTTAGCCTGCTGTCAAACAAAAATAAAAAATATGCTGGCTCGCTACCGCTCACCAGTAAAAAATTGACACCTGGATGGGGATAAACGTCTTAAAACAGTAGGCTGAATGGGGCCAAATGGATACAAGCCAGAGAAAGATAGAAAAGGACAGAACAAAAAGCAGGTGACCCCCCTTAAAGAATGGGGTGTTGCTTTTCTTAAACATTCAAGTTATATCAGAAATCAACCCCCTAAAATAATCTACCTTCAGTCTAGTTTCCGATGCCAAGGTGAAAGTGCCTCAAAATGTTACGAGAAAAACACATTGCTGATCGAAAATTGCTGGAAAAAGCGCTTGTGTGACACCGGCTTAAGGGGGGTAACTTTTTTTGTGTTTTTTTTTTTCTCCTTTTATCTCTTTCTCTGGCTTGTATCCATTCGGCCCCATTCAGCCAACTGTTTTATAACGTTTATCCCCATCCAGGTGTCGATTTCATCCTGGCGAGCGATAGCGAACCAGCATTGTATGGAGAAATCCGGCTATCGAAAAATGTACACATTTAGCTTGCTGTCAAAACAAAACTATATATACTGTATATGCTGGCTCGCTACCGCTCGCCAGGAAAATATTGACAACTGGATGGGGGTAAACGTCTTAAAACAGTAGGCTGAATGGGGCCGAATAGATACAAGCCAAAGAGAGAGGGAGAGAAAGAGAAAAAAGCGAGGTGGGCTCCCTTAACCAACTAAGTAAACAGAAACTATGACTTATATTTCTCATTCATGTATTACACGAAGTTCTTTGGTCTTCGCTCAATATTGGACATAGAACTTGATTTTAGCTTGAAGGAGGTCTATGGAGGAAACTAAAAAATATGTAAAAGATGCATAAATGGACAATTAAGGGGAGGTATTTAGTTTGTTCCCTAGACCTCCATCAAGCTTAAAATTACACCCCCTTGAGTCCCTTTCAAGATAAATGTGTACATTTTTCGGTAGAAAAATGTCCCGGCTGAGAGCCGGTTCCTCTTAAATTACAGGCTCGCTATCGCTCGCCAGGATAAAATCGACACCTGAATTGCACGAAAGGTCTTAATATGGGGTGAAAGTTCTTAAAATCGCTAAACAAATGGGGCAAACGTTTTATAATATTAAAAGCAATGGGGCTAAACATGAGGGAGAAAGGGGTCAAGAAAAAAATCCCTCAAGTGGAGATCTCCCCTTAAGCAGCATTATAGAAGGCACATATAGAAGGCACATATTCCTATTAATATCTTTCAGCATTCAGATCTAACAAAGACCAAACCAGGCTATTCAATAATCCGTCTCGTATTGATGGTTCTTTTATTAGGTGTATATTAATGATGGTGATGTTAGTATAGCGGGAATTGTATTGATGGAGATAGTTTGTTCCCTAGACTTCCATCGAGCTTAACATTACACCCCCAGTGACGACACTAGGCATTTCCGGTGATGACGCTAGGCACTTCCGGTGATATTGCATTTCCGTGGCACTTCCGACGAGGTTCTTGGGCCGTGGTGGTGGTCCTGTTCTGTGGTGATGACAGCATATGGAAGATGTTGTAGAACTTCAAACAGTCTACTGCACCAAAATCACCACCCATAACGAGGGGCGCCGCGCTCCTTGGTGCCGCTAGAAGAGTGGCGAACACATCAAAAGTATCAAAAGTAAAGTATGGGTTTGGGATCTTGAATGAATATGTTACGGTCTACCAGTGTTATACATAACATGTCATCGGATTAACGTGAGAAGTTCTACCAGTGTTTTACTGTCTCTCTCAACTATCCTGACCGTTATAAGAGTCGTTAATTAAGAACCTTTACGGTACTCTTGGGTTTGGGGTCTTAAATGCATACGAGTCTGTTCTGCCAGTGCTATACAGTACATATCGTATCATCGGACTAACGTATGAGGGTTGGGATGCCAGTACTCTCCAACTTCAATTAACTGTCCTGACCTTTATAAGAGTCTTCCAGGGACTTTGGATGGTTATATATTTGGGCCTTTTATGAATACATGCCTTGTCGCCAGTGCCTAGGACAGCGTATCGTAAAGACTCCATGCAAAGTGCCGTTATGCCAGTGCTACGGTATCTCGCGAGCCCTAACTTAAAGATAAGTAATTTGCCAGTGCATTAACTTCTAACAAAACTTATTGGGGTTAGGTTTACTACTACTAGAGCGCACGTCAGTACAGCTTTCTCTAGCGACAGTAATTCCTGGTGTTCAAGGCGAGGAATTGATATTGAGGTGCCACCATGGTGATTCAATAAGAATTCTGTAGAGCCAAAATATAAAGATCTTCGGTAAGTTAACTTAACGCCAGTGCCTTAGTTAGCTTACCGAATATAGTACAAATCTTCCAGCTCTCAAAACCTTCCAGTGAAGTGTATTTTAAGAGCTTTCCAATTGTACTGTCCCTGTTTGGTCTCTCATAGTCTTAGTGATGGTGGCGTTTCTCCCGGAGCTCCTTCTCGGTGCAAGAAGGGCGGATGTGCTGGGAGGAGGGCCTAGGGCGGCTGGGGTAGCCCCTCTGGGTTTTCTTGTCACGGCGGTGGTGCGGCTTGGAGCAAGAAGGGCGTGTGGTGGTGTAAGACTTATGCAAAGTCTTGCTTGCTTTGCCTTCCTTCCAGTCCTTCTTGTTTCTGTCGCTGCCAGGATTGCTGATGGTGACTATGATGTTCTTTCCTGG
Organism: Paralithodes platypus; assembly: GCA_032716605.1. Taxonomy (NCBI): domain Eukaryota; kingdom Metazoa; phylum Arthropoda; class Malacostraca; order Decapoda; family Lithodidae; genus Paralithodes; species Paralithodes platypus. The sequence goes on from CM064502.1 coordinate 6,154,906, forward strand.
TGTTAGGGGAAGTGCGGGTGTGATGGAGGCGACTCAGGCACACTCTGGTGGTTTGGCTCTTGTGTCTTCTTTCTTCGGTGGTGTGGTGGCAAGGGTGGTAATGTTGGCTCTTGGTGGTGTTGTGTTTCCATCCTCTTTCTTCGTTATTTCAATAAGGGTAAAGAATAACTCAATTAACCCTCTGACTTCCATATACCCTTCCTTATCTGAATAGAATCGTCTAATTACTGTATAGCCAGAAAACAGAAAAGAATGTGAAATCGGATCTTGAAAGTACGGATGTTATTCTGCCCCTTCAAAATATTACAATTGTTTAACGAGACCATCCAAGATCAAGAGGTATGGGTTATCCTAGTGTTAATGGTGTGTATATTGTGTTTCAGGGGGGACAGATGCTAGTGTTGGTGCTGACTATCGCCATCAATATATTACAATTGTTTAACGAGACCATCCAAGATCAACAAGTATGGGTTATCCTAGTTGTAATGCCGTGTGTATTATGTTACAGGGGGGACTGATGCTGGTGTTGACTATCGCCATCAATATATTACAATTGTTTAACGAGACCATCCAAGATCAAGAGGTATGGGTTAGTATAGTGTTAATGCCGTGTATTATGTTTCAGGGGGGACTGATGCTGGTACTGGTGCTGACTATCGCCATCAATATAGCCTTCATTGTGGACAAGACCAGACAGTTGAGAGCTCCAACACCCACCTCTGGTTAGTGGGTTATTTTACCTTTATAAACCTTTATTGTATCATTAATATACCCTTTATTCGCTATCGTTAATTCACCTTGTACAGTCGCGCTAATAAGTCATGTCTCGGCACCAAGTATATTTTGATAAATAATTTGTAACAGCAATATCTAAGCTTCATTTCGCCATATCGAGTGCAATATGCAAACATGTTCCTACACGTACCCACCCTATTCAACATCTGACAGACATTAATACAGCACAGAGCAAGCCAAACGTAATGACAGCTGGAACATGACTTATTAGCGCGACTGTACATTTGATTTATTGTGGACAAGACCAGACAAATGAGAGCTCCAACACCCACCTCTGGTTAGTGGATGTTATAAATTATACCGTTTATATTCTTTGTTATACCATTCAGTTATATCCTTTATATGTCTTTAATATAACCCTTCATCTTTGCTGTTCTTTAAGGGGAGGTTTCCACTTGAGGGACTTTTTTCTTGACCCCTTTCTCCCTCATGTCTAGCCCCATTGCTTTTGAGATTTTAAGACGTTTGCCCCATTAGTTTGGTGATTTTAAGAATTTCCGCCCCATTCTGTCAAATTTAAGACCTTTCGTGCCATTTAGGTGTCGATGTTATCCTGGCGAGCGATAGCGAGCCTGTAATTTAAGAGTAACCGGGACATTTTTCTATCGAAAAATGTACAAATTTATCTTGAAAGGGGGTCAAGGGGGTGTAATTTTAAGATTGCTGAAGGAGTAGGAAACAAACTAAAAACCTCCCCTTAAGGCGGGATGTGCGTGTTTATTCTCTCTTGGAGTTCGATCCTAATAATATACCTGTATTGTATCCTTTAATTAACCCCTTGAAGCTCTGACGCGTTTGAGCAGTATATTCTGGCTATCATTAGACGATTTTATGCAGCTTAGGAAGGATCTGTGGGTATTAAAAGGGTAAAGAATCTCTCAATCAACCCTCTGACTTCCATATACCCTTCCTAATCTGAATAAAATTGTGTAATAATTGCCAGAAAACAAAAGTTGTCTAATAATTGCCAGAAAACAAAACACAAATGCGTATGGGAGCTTGAAAGGGTTAATTAACTGCCTCGATGGTGTAATGGTTAGAGTGTTTCAAATCTGTATATGGTGACCCAGGTTCGAATCCCGGTGAGTGACCTGTTTGGGAGGTGTCTAGTGAACATACTGTAGATTATAACCCTTAAGGGGGGGGGGGGGGGGTGTTTTGGTTCTGGCCTGGTCTATCTGTCTCTGGCTTGTATCCATTTGGCCCCATTTACCCTACTGTTTTAAGACGTTTATCTCCATCCAGGTGTAATTTTTGTACTGGTGAGCGGTAGCGAGCCAGCATATTTTTTGTTTTTGTTTGACAGCAGGCTAACTTTGTACATTTTTCGATAGAAAAATTTCTCCAGCGAAGCCGGATTTCTTCATATAATGCTGGCTCGCTATCGCTCGCCAGGAAGAAATCGACACCTGGATAGGGATAAACGTCTTAAAACAGTAGGGTGAATGGGGCCAAATGGATATAAGCCAGAGAAAGATAGAAAAGGACAGAACAAAAACAGGTCACCCCCCTTAACTTCACTAGTCGAGTTTCGGAGTAAAGTTGGTTGGTGGAGAGAACATGATATATACTGTATATGTATATGTATTATAATATATGTATATGTACAGTATATGTATTATAATATATGTATATGTACAGTATATGTATTATAATATATGTATATGTATATGTATTATAATATATGTATATGTATATGTATTATAATATATGTATATGTATATGTATATGTATTATAATATTACACTTACCCTTTCTGTGTCTTTAACCCCTTCTGTGCCAGCGACGCCTTGGCAAGTATATGCTAGCTATGTTTAGAGGATTTTGTGCTGTTTAAGAAGGATCTGTGGTAGTACAAAGGGTTAAGTGAGATAGTTGCAAGCCTATTCATCGGTGGAGGACCTTCGGAAACTGAATATAATCGTTTAATAGTAGCCAGAATGAAGTTAAAAATATGGCACCGGTACTGTAAGGGTTAATATGCCTTTTATCTAGCTATCTATCTATCTATCATTAATTGTGGAAGAGACTAGACAATTGAGAGCTCCACCTCCCATCTCTGGTTAGTGTTATATATATATATATATATATATATATATATATATATATATATATATATATATATAATTATATACTGTATATGTATTTTGTGGCACCCGGGTGACTCTTTTGACCCGTGACCTGTGGATAAATGACCAATGTAGCTCGGGTTATGGTGGCTGCTATTGGTCTGTGTAAACCAATAACTCCGGGTAATGATTTATTTTTACCATTCTGTTAGTTCCCTCCTTTGACCTCCATCAAGCTTAAAAAGAACACCCCCTAGATCCCCCCTCAAGATAAATTTGTACATTTTTCGGTAGAAAAATGTTCCGGCCGAAGGCCGTTTCCTCTTACATTACAGGCTCGCTGTCGCTCGCCAGGAAGGAATACACACCTAAATAATGCGAAGTCTTAATATTGACAAATACATTGGACGAAAGGTCTTAAAATCGCCAAACTAATGGTCTTCAAATCTGAAAACTAATGAGGAAGAAGGTGGACCAGAAAAACGGCCCATCTCCCCTCCTGTCCATAAATGACCAATGTAGCTCGGGTTATGGTGGCCAGCATTGGTCTTTGTAAACTTATGACGCTGGGTAATTGGTTGTCAGACTCACGCATTTTGTTGTGTGTGTGAGAGAGAGAGAGAGAGAGGGAGAGAGAGACAAAGACAGACAGACAGGCAGACAGAGAGAAAGGAGACAGACAGAGAGCGAGACAGGCAGACAGAGAGAGAGAGAAAGGAGATAGATAGAGAGCGAGACAGACAGACAGACAGAGAGACAGACAGACAGACAAAGGAGATAGATAGAGCGAGACAGAGAGAGAGAGAGAGAGAGAGAGAGAGAGAGAGAGAGAGAGAGAGAGAGAGAGAGAGAGGAGATAGATAGAGAGCGAGACAGACAGAGAGACACACAGACAGACAGACAGACAGACAGACAGACAGACAGACAGACAGACAGACAGAGGGGGAGGGGGAGAAAGATAGACATAGACCCACACACACACAGAGAGACAGACAGACAGACACACAGATAGACAGACAAACAGACAGACAGACAGACACACAGAGTAGAGGCAACTGATCGATACACCAACCTATCAGCTAGAGGGGGTCAAATTAGGTTTCATTTGGAGTCCGATACTACAATGTGACTATTCTCACCTTAGGAACGAGCGTGTGTACGGTCGCGCTAATAAATCATGTCCCAGCTGTCATTACGTTTGGCTCGCTGTGTGCTGTATTAATGTCTGTCAGATGTTGAATAGGGCGGGTAAGTGTAGGAACATGTTTGTATATTTCACTCGATATGAAGAAATGAAGCTTAGATATTGCTGATACCAATAATTGATCAAAACATACTTGGTGCCGAGACATGACTTATTAGCGCGACGGTACAGTCGGGCTAATAAGTGATGTCTCAGCACCAATTATGTTTTCATCAATAATTGGTATCAGCAATATTTACACGTGATTTCTTCTTTTTGAGTGAGATATACAACCATGTTCCTACACTTACCCACCCTATTCAACATCTGACAGACATTAATACAGCCAAACGTAATGACAGATGAGACATGACTTATTAGCGCCACTGTACATGTGGGGGTTTGGGGAAGGGGGGGGGGGGAAGCTGGTGAGGAGGAGTGGAACAGCCTGTGTTGGGGGGGGGGGAGGGGGGGATGTGTGCCTAAGTCAGGTGAAGGTATTGAGGGATAAGCCTTTACAACGGCACCTCGTATCTACATTCTACTTTTCCTATTTTTCTGAAGAGTGTAGAGAGGGGAGAAGGGGTGTTGGAGAGGCTTTGTTATGTGGGTTATTAGTCTATACGTCGTCAAGGTGTCCCCCGACTGGGTCCAAGCATGTGAAATATGCTTGGACGTACTACATGAGTGTGGGGATGTATGTGTGTGGGGGTATGGAGGGGGTGGGGGGGGGGGGTGAATATATGTGTTTGGGGGTGGGGTAATGTGTGCGTATGTGTGTGGGGGAGAGGAGGTGGGGTAATGGGGTGTGTGTGTGTAGGTTTTAACTGTGTCCATCATATTCCATCACTATATTTCCACCAACACCACTTTCCACGAGTCTTCATCCATCACCCTCCATCTCTATCCTCTCTCTCACACACACACACCAGAATCCTAAAAAAAAAATCGGCCATAGCGACTGAGAAAATTGTATCGTGGTTCCTCCCTAACCAAGCTGCTATCAGCCTGTGTTAGCCTACACATCTTCTCACCTTTACAAAAAGTGCATCTGCGTATGTACTTAGTGGGCAGCCAGGCACCTCACGGTCGCCAAAGGTCGCATGTGACCTCGTAGTTAAGGTAGAATAAGTATTGTACTGTACCTAGGTTTAAGAAAAACTATGTAGATTTTCAGTCTCAGGGCTGCAATGAACAATAAACCGACAATTGTTATTTATTATTATTACACACACACACACACACACACACACACACACACACACACACACACACACATGCTCTCAATCACACATACGCTCTCAATCTCTCTCTCTCTCTCTCTCTCTCTCTCTCTCTCTCTCTCTCTCTCCATACTTAATCCTTCATATGTTCACCAATGTTCACCTATATAGATCGGTGTACGAGTAGACGTCTTAATAAATTCACAACATTTTAAGGGGGTAGGACACGGTTTTTCTGGACCCCCTTCTCCCTCATGTTTAGCATATTAGTTTAGAGATGTTAAGACTTGCCTTCCGTTAGTTTGGCGATTTTGATACCTTTCGCCCCAATTTTGATACCTTTCGCCCCAATTTGTTGTCAATATTTAGACCTTTCGTGCCATTTAGGTGTCGATTTTTTCCTGACGAGCGATAGCGAGCCTGTAATTTTAGAAGAAACCAGCCTTCGGCCGGTACATTTTTCTAGCGAAAAATGTACAAACTTATCTTGAAAAGGGGTCTAGGGGGTATTTTCTTAAGCTTCATGGAGGTCTAGCGAGGAAACTAAATAACAAATTATTGAATATATACAGTATAAATATATATATATATATATATATATATATATATATATATATATATATTATATATATATATATATATATATATATATATATATACCGATATATATAATTATATACATATATATATATATATATATATATATATATATATATATATATATATACATATATATTATATACTGTATATATATAGACCAAAAACCAAGCACTCTCCCCTTAAAGTTTACAGAATTAATATAAAGACCATTTGAGAAGGAGAACTTTATTAGCAACTTTTCGCTTCAAGCTTCAACAGGCCATTGACTTGTTGAAGCTCATAGCGTTAAAAGTTTAAGATATTTGCCCCATTAGTTTGTCGATTGTAAGACCTTCCGCCCCATTTCCTTGTCAATATTAAGACGTTTCCTGCTAGTTAGGTGTTGGGGTTTTTTCCTGGTTAACGAGAGAGAGCCCGTAATTTTAGAAGTGCTCCTCCTCATATGGTGTTAACTCTTTCACGCACATATGACGCAGAGGTTGCCAGATTATCAATAAGAAATAGTTTTCTCACTCTTATAATTACCTCTCCAAAATTAGTTTTCTGCCCACAGCTAACTCAAAGACAACTGCAGAGGTTGAAGTAACTAAACTAAAGGTTTACTAAATACCCCTGATGGTAACAAAGGCTTTAAAGTATCCCCAATAGGCTCAACACAGCTAACTCAAAGACAACTGCAGAGGTTGAAGTAACTAAACTAAAGGTTTACTAAATACCCCTGATGGTAACAAAGGCTTTAAAGTATCCCTAATAGGCTCAAAATCGCGTTATAAGCGTGAAAGGGTTAATATGCAGACATATTTTTGTTGTGGTTTCCGTTTTCTTTGTCATATACGTGTACAGCTGGCCACATTAAGGGGGCCCACCTCGTTTTTGTTTTCTCTCTCTCTCCGTCTCTCCCTGGGTTGTATCTATTCGGCCCCATTCAGCCTACTGTTTTAAGACGTTTATCCACATCCAGGTGTCGATTTTTTTCCTGGCGAGCGGTAGCGAGCCAGCATATTTAAAAATAATATTTGACAGCAGGCTAAGTTTGTACATTTTTCGATAGAAAAATGTCTCCGGCGAAGCCTGATTTCTCCATATAATGTTGGCTCGCTATCGCTCGCCAGGAAGAAATCGACACCTGAATGGGGATAAACATCTTAAAACAGTTGGATGAATGGGACCAAATAGATACACGCCAGAGAAAGAGAACAAATTATAAAATAAGCAGGTGTGTATCTACTCCGTGATTGTCTGTTGTGTGTGTGTGATGCGTGTGTATTTTTTTTTTTTTTTTTTTTTTTTTATATTCCAACTTACTTCCTCTCGGGCATAGGCTGAGAGCCTTAACATTCACTGCTTTACAATGAACAGTGAAGCCCGTGAGGTCTTGTTCCAGTCTAGGGAGTGAGACATGTGAAGCACGTAGAGTACAACGAGCACCTGCCATCTTGCCTTCACATGAGGCACGGTGCTCACTCATGGCCCGAAACGACCCCATCTCTGAAGCCACCTCATTCCCGTGCTTCACTGTCTCATCCCCTACACTCGGACTCTCACACTTACACACACACAACGCCACCTGTTGAGCAGATAACTCACCAGGCATTGCACCCCTATAGCATATTTTGAATATGGGAAAATTCATACAGTGCTATTTAATCAGGGAACAATGAGGGTATTTTATTGACGTTTCGGTGGGCTTGTGGTAATGCACTGATACCAGGTACAGCACAAATTCCATCCCAATAATATCTTCCCATTGATACATCGGGATTTGAACCCGGGACCTTTGGATTACCAGGCCAGTGGCAAGACCACTCCACCACACCTCACCTATGTATGTATGTATGATATGTGTGTATGTATGTTATGTGTATGTATGATGTGTGTGTATGTATGTTATGTGTATGTGTATGTTATGTATGTATGTATGTATGTTATGTGTGTATGTATGATGTGTGTGTGTTATGTATGTATGTATGTATGTATGTATGATATGTGTGTATGTATGTATGTATGTTATGTGTGTATGTATGTATGTATGATATGTATGTATGTATGTTATGTGTATGTATGTATGTTATGTGTATGTATGTTATGTACCGGGTATGTATGTATGTTATGTATGTATGTATGATATGTGTGTATGTATGATATGTATGTAATGTATGTTATGTGTGTATGTATGATATGTGTATGTATGTATGTATGTATGTTATGTGTATGTATGATATGTGTGAATGTATGATATGTGTGTATGTATATATGTATTATATGTCTTATGTATGTTATGTATGTATGTTGTGTGTATGTATGATGTGTGTATGTATGTTATGTCTGTATGTATGTTATGTTTGTATGTATGTTGTGTGTATGTATGATGTGTGTGTATGTATGATATGTGTGAATGTATGATATGTGTGTATGTATGTATGTCTGTATGTATGTTATGTATGTATGTATGTTGTGTGTATGTATGATGTGCCTGTATGTATGTATGTATGTTATGTATGTATGTATGTATGTTATGTATGTATGTATGTTATGTGTGTATGTATGATATGTGTGTATGTATGTATGTATGTATGTATGTATGTTATGTATGTATGTACGTATGTTATGTATGTATGTATGTATGTATATATGGTATGTTATGTATGTATGATATGTGTGAATGTATGATATGTGTGTATGTATGATGTGTTTATATGTATGATGTGTGTGTATGTATGATGTGTGTGTATGTATGTTATGTGTGTATGTATGATATGTGTGTATGTATGATGTGTGTGTATGTATGATGTGTGTGTATGTTATGTATGTATGTATGATATGTATGTATGTATGATATGTATGTATGTATGATGTGTGTGTATGTATGATATGTATGTATGTTATGTGTATGTATGATATGTGTGTATGTATGATATGTGTGTATGTATGATATGTATGTATGTATGTTATGTATGTGTGTATGTATGATATGTATGATATGTGTGTATGTATATGTGTGTATGTATGTATGTTATGTGTATGTATGATATGTGTGTATGTATGATATGTGTGTATGTATGATATGTATGTATGTATGTTATGTATGTGTGTATGTATGATATGTATGTATGTATGATATGTGTGTATGTATATGTGTGTATGTATGTATGTTATGTATGTGTGTATGTATGATATGTATGTATGTTATGTATGTGTGTATGTATGATATGTGTGTATGTATATGTGTGTATGTATTATGTATGTATGTATGTTATGTATGTATGATTGTATGTACCGGTATGTATGGAAGGAAACATTGTATAATTGACTAACAAGAATAATTGGCAATGATCCCGTTAATTGACCACTTGCGAGTTTGGTTCTATAAGGAAGTTGGAGCTGTAGATATCAATATGTATCAGAATTATCAGCTAATATACGGTTGTAGTACATAATATACGGTGGTAGTACATTTATCAATATACGGTTGTAGTACATAATATACGGTGGTAGTACATTTATCAGAATTATCAGCTAATATACGGTTGTAGTACATAATATACGGTGGTAGTACATTTATCAGAATTATCAGCTAATATACGGTTGTAGTACATTTACCAATATACGGTTGTAGTACATTTACCAATATACGGTTGTAGTACATTTACCAATATACGGTTGTAGTACATTTATCAATATACGGTTGTAGTACATTTATCAATATACGGTTGTAGTACATTTACCAATTATACAGTATATAAAACC
>CM064502.1:6164622-6183259 GCA_032716605.1 Paralithodes platypus
ACACACACACTACGATCTAATATATCGTTATTTAATCTACTAGCGTTTAATACGTGACATTCGCTTGCCAACACCCAGAGCCAATTATCGCCAATTATTTATGGAGCTTTAATGAAGGGGGTAGTGCTTGGTTTTTGGTCTATATATTTAACGAAGGGGGTAGTGCTTGGTTTTTGGTCTATATATTTAACGAAGGGGGTAGTGCTTGGTTTTTGGTCTATATATTTAACGAAGGGGGTAGTGCTTGGTTTTTGGTCTATATATTTAACGAAGGGGGTAGTGGCTTTGGTGTTTGGTCTATTATATTTATACGAAGGGGGTGAGTGCTTGGTTTTTGGTATATTATTATTTAACGTAAGGGGGTGAGTGCTTGGTTTTTGGTCTATATATTTAACGAAGGGGGGTAGTGCTTGGCGTTTTTGGTCTATATATTTAACGAAGGGGGTGTCTAGTGCTTGGTTTTTGGTCTATATATTTAACGAAGGGGGTAGGTAGGCTTGGGTTTTGGTCATATATATTTAACGAAGGGGGTAGTGCTTTGGTTTTTGGTTCTATTATATTTAACGAAGGGGGTAGTGCTTGGTTTTGGTCTATATATTTAACGAAGGGGGTAGTGCTTGGTTTTTGGTCTATATATTTAACGAAGGGGGTAGTGCTTGGTTTTTGGTCTATATATTTAACGAAGGGGGTAGTGCTTGGTTTTTGGTCTATATATTTAACGAAGGGGGTAGTGCTTGGTTTTTTGGTCTATATATTTAACGAAGGGGGTAGTGCTTGGTTTTTGGTCTATATATTTAACGAAGGGGGTAGTGCTTGGTTTTTGGTCTATATATTTTAACGAAGGGGGTAGTGCTTGGTTTTTGGTCTAGATATTTAACGAAGGGGTAGTGCTTGGTTTTTGGTCTATATATTTAACGAAGGGGGTAGTGCTTGGTTTTTGGTCTATATATTTAACGAAGGGGGTAGTGCTTGGTTTTTGGTCTATATATTTAACGAAGGGGGTAGTGCTTGGTTTTTGGTCTATATATTTAACGAAGGGGGTAGTGCAGGTTTTTGGTATATATATTTAACGAAGGGGCTAGTGCTTGGTTTTTGGTCTATATATTTAACGAAGGGGGTAGTGCTTGGTTTTTGGTCTATATATTTAACGAAGGGGGTAGTGCTTGGTTTTTTGGTCTATACAGTATATTTATTTATTTTTGAGTTTCTTCGCTAGACCTCAATTAAACTTAAAATAGCACCCCCTAGACTCCCTTAAAATAGCACCCCCTAGAACCCCTTTCAAGATAAATAGCACCCCCTAGACCCCCTTCAAATAGCACCCCCTAGACCCCCTTAAAATAGCACCCCCTAGACCCCCTTAAAATAGCACCCCCTAGACCCCCTAGACCCCCTTTAAAGATAAATGTGTAGATTTTTCGGTAGAAAAATGTCCTGGCCGAAGGCCGGTTTCTTCTAAAATTACTGGCTCGCTATCGCTCGCCAGGAAAAAATCGACACCTAAATGGCACGAATGGTCTTAACATTGACGAAGAAATTGGGCGAAAGGTTTTAAAATCGACAAACTAATGGCACTCTTAAAACCTGGAAACTAATATGGTAAACATGAGGGAGAAGGTGGTCCCTACAAAGCGAGTACTACCCCCTTAAGCCAATGTGGGGACAGCATCACTCGCTTATTTATTGCTTTTTATAGATGTTTAGATTAATTCACTATTTTATTGTCATTATTTTCGGTGGTGGCTTCGGTGATATTTTGGGTGGTGGCTTCGGTGATATTTTGGGTGGTGGCTTCGGTGATATTTGTTTATGTAAACAGGTGTGATGTGTGGTGGTGGTGGTGGTGGTTGATGTGGTGGTGGTAGTTATAGTTATGTGATGTGGTGGTGGTGGTGGTGGTGGTTGATGTGGTGGTGGTAGTTGTAGTTATGTGGTGGTGGTGGTGGTGGTGGTTGATGTGGTGGTGGTGGTAGTTATAGTTATGTGATGTGGTGGTGGTGGTGGTGGTGGTTGATGTGGTGGTGGTAGTTGTAGTTATGTGGTGGTGGTGGTGGTGGTGGTGGTTGATGTGGTGGTGGTAGTTATAGTTATGTGATGTGTGGTGGTGGTGGTGATGGTGGTTGATGTGGTGGTGGTAGTTATAGTTATGTGATGTGGTGGTGGTGGTTGATGTGGTGGTGGTAGTTGTAGTTATGTGATGTGGTGCTTGTGGTGGTGGTGGTGGTTGATGTGGTGGTGATAGTTGTAGCTATGTGATGTGGTGGTGGTGGTGATGGTGGTGGTTGATGTGGTGGTGGTAGTTGTAGTTATGTGATGTGTTGGTGACAGTGTGAATTACTTGTGGTTCTTCAATTTAGCTGAAATGGGACACCATCACTCGTTTCATATAAATGGTTATATTATTTTGTTATTGAATATTTTTGTTTATGATAGTGGTTTGATGTTGGTTAAAATGGCGAAGGTGATGGTGCTATTGGTTTGGTAATGGTGGGGTTGATGGTGTTTGGTATTGGCAGCAATGGTTTTGATGCTGGTAAGAGTGCTGTTATGGTGGTGGTTTTTGTGCAAATATAATGATGGTAGTGGTGCTGGTGCTGGGATTGTTGTTGTTGCTGTTCCCCAGGCTGTCTGGCCGAGCAGCCCCAAGGTTCCGAGCAAGGCCAAGGCCAAGGCCATAACCGAGCGCCCCCACAGAATCCTCTCCGCTTACCACTAATAAAGCTCAGGTGACCGAAACCACTCCAAGGTGGGGAGCTGAGGAGGGTGCAGAAACGCCCGGGAAACCAAAGCCCCACCCAGGGCCCTGTGCCCCTCAACAATTATGAAGGGAAAGATGAGCGGCAAAGGAAAAATGTGACACTTTGGCTCCCAGTCTGCCAACTTCTAGGTTGGCAGTAGGGAGGTCAATCCACGGAAGAGACGCCTCCACTTGAGATCTAGAAAATATATAAGTAAAAGGAACAGTCAGAGTAAGCTATGGGTATGGGATTGTATAGTGGTCGTTTTAAGGGGGGATGGGCCGGTTTTCTGGACCACTTTCTCCTCATGTTTAGCCCCATTAGTATTCAGATGTTAAGATGTTTGCCCCATTAGTTAGTCAATTTTAAGACCTTTCGCCACATTTCTTCGTCAATATTTAGACCTTTCGTGCTATTTAGGTGTCGATTGTTTCCCTGGCGAACGATAGTGGGCCTGTAATGTTGAAAGAACCGGCCTTCGGCCGGTACTTTTTTCTACCGAAAAATGTACAAATTAATCTAAACATCTAATGGATGTTTTTTTTAAATTTGATGGTGGTCTAGGGAGGAAACTTAGAAAAATAATGAATACATGCAAAAATCGCCCAAAAAGTGAACCATGCCCCCTTAACGTCTTTGGTATATTATTATAGCTACATCTAGAGGATTTTGTTCAGTTTAAGAAGGATCTGTGGTGGTAAAAAGGGTTAAGTGAGATAGTTCGAAACCTGTTAATTGTAGGAGGCCCTTTTTAAAGTGAATGACATGAATATAATGAACAGAACGTCTCGGTTTAACCCCTTCACCACCAATATAATGAACAGAACGTCTCGGTTTAACCCCTTCACCACCAATATAATGAACAGAACATCTCGGTTTAACCCCTTCACCACCAATATAATGAACAGAACGTCTCGGTTTAACCCCTTCACCACCAATATAATGAACAGAACGTCTCGGTTTAACCCCTTCACCACCAACATAATGAACAGAACGTCTCGGTTTAACCCCTTCACCACCAATATAATGAACAGAACGTCTCGGTTTAACCCCTTCACCACCAATTTAATGAACAGAACGTGTCGGTTTAACCCCTTCACCACCAATATAATGAACAGAAACGTCTCGGTTTAACCCCTTCACCACCAATATAATGAACAGAACGTCTCGGTTTAACCCCTTCACCACCAATATAATGAACAGAACGTCTCGGTTTAACCCCTTCACCACAAATATAATGAACAGAACGTCTCGGTTTAACCCCTTCACCACCAATATAATGAAACAGAACGTCCGGTTTAACCCCTTCACCACCAATATAATTAACAGAACGTCTCGGTTTAACCCCTTCACCACCAATATAATGAACAGAACGTCTCGGTTTAACCCCTTCACCACCAATATAATGAACAGAACGTCTCGGTTTAACCCCTTCACCCAATATAATGAACAGAACGTCTCGGTTTAACCCCTTCACCACCAATATAATGAACAGAACGTCTCGGTTTAACCCCTTCACCACCAATATAATGAACAGAACGTCTCGGTTTAACCCCTTCACCACCAATATAATGAACAGAACGTCTCGGTTTAACCCCTTCACCACCAATATAATGAACAGAACGTCTCGGTTTAACCCCTTCACACCAATATAATGAACAGAACGTCTCGGTTTAACCCCTTCACCACCAATATAATGAACAGAACGTCTCGGTTTAACCCCTTCACCACCAATATAATGAACAGAACGTCTCGGTTTAACCCCTTCACCACCAAATATAATGAACAGAACGTCTCGGTTTAACCCCTTCACCACCAATATAATGAACAGAACGTCTCGGTTTAACCCCTTCACCACCAATATAATGAACAGAACGTCTCGGTTTAACCCCTTCACCACCAATATAATGAACAGAACGTCTCGGTTTAACCCCTTCACCACCAATATAATGAACAGAACGTCTCGGTTTAACCCCTTCACCACCAATATAATGAACAGAACGTCTCGGTTTAACCCCTTCACCACCAATATAATGAACAGAACGTCTCGGTTTAACCCCTTCACCACCAATATAATGAACAGAACGTCTCGGTTTAACCCCTTCACCACCAATATAATGAACAGAACGTCTCGGTTTAACCCCTTCACCACCAACTTAATGAACAGAACGTCTCGGTTTAACCCCTTCACCACCAATATAATGAACAGAACGTCTCGGTTTAACCCCTTCACCACCAATATAATGAACAGAACGTCTCGGTTTAAACCCCTTCACCACCAATATAATGAACAGAACGTCTCGGTTTAACCCCCTTCACCACCAATATAATGAACAGAACGTCTCGGTTTAACCCCTTCACCACCAATATAATGAACAGAACGTCTCGGTTTAACCCCTTCACCACCAATATAATGAACAGAACGTCTCGGTTTAACCCCTTCACCACCAATATAATGAACAGAACGTCTCGGTTTTAACCCCTTCACCACCAATATAATGAACAGAACGTCTCGGTTTAACCCCTTCACCACCAATATAATGAACAGAACGTCTCGGTTTAACCCCTTCACCACCAATATAATGAACAGAACGTCTCGTTTTAACCCTTCACCACCAATATAATGAATAGAACGTCTCGGTTTAACCCCTTCACCACCAATATAATGAACAGAACGTCTCGGTTTAACCCCTTCACCACCAATATAATGAAACAGAACGTCTCGGTTTAACCCCTTCACCACCAATATAATGAAACAGAACGTCTCGGTTTTAACCCCTTCACCACCAATATAATGAACAGAACGTCTCGGTTTAAACCCCTTCACCACCAATATAATGAACAGAACGTCTCGGTTTAAACCCCTTCACCACCAATATAATGAACAGAACGTCTCGGTTTTAACCCCTTCACCACCAATATAATGAACAGAACGTCTCGGTTTAACCCCTTCACCACCAATATAATGAACAGAACGTCTCGGTTTAACCCCTTCACCACCCAATATAATGAACAGAACGTCTCGGTTTAAACCCCTTCACCACCAATATAATGAACAGAACGTCTCGGTTTAACCCCTTCACCACCAATATAATGAACAGAACGTCTCGGTTTAACCCCTTCACCACCAATATAATGAACAGAACGTCTCGGTTTTACCCCTTCACCACCAATATAATGAACAGAACGTCTCGGTTTAACCCCTTCACCACCAATATAATGAACAGAACGTCTCGGTTTAACCCCTTCACCACCAATATAATGAACAGAACGTCTCGGTTTTAACCCCTTCACCACCAATATAATGAACAGAACGTCTCGGTTTAACCCCTTCACCACCAATATAATGAACAGAACGTCTCGGTTTAACCCCTTCACCACCAATATAATGAACAGAACGTCTCGGTTTAACCCCTTCACCACCAATATAATGAACAGAACGTCTCGGTTTAACCCCTTCACCACCAATATAATGAACAGAACGTTGTGATGGTGGTGATAGTGATGGATGTGGTGGTGTTTGTGATGGTGGTGATAGTGATGGAAGTGGTGGTGGTGGTGATGGTGTTTGTGATGGTGGTGATAGTGATGGAAGTGGTGGTGGTGGTGATGGTGTTTGTGATGGTGGTGATAGTGATGGATGTGGTGGTGGTGGTGATGGTGTTTGTGATGGTGGTGATAGTGATGGATGTGGTGGTGGTGGTGATGGTGTTTGTGATGGTGGTGATAGTGATGGAAGTGGTGGTGATGGTGTTTGTGATGGTGGTGTTAGTGATGGATTGTGGTGGTGGTGGTGATGGTGTTTGTGATGGTGGTGATAGTGATGGATGTGGTGGTGGTGGTGATGGTGTTTGTGATGGTGGTGATAGTGATGGAAGTGGTGGTGGTGGTGATGGTGTTTGTGATGGTGGTGATAGTGATGGATGTGGTGATGGTGGTGATGGTGTTGTGATGGTGGTGATAGTCATGGATGTGGTGGTGGTGGTGATGGTGTTTGTGATGGTGGTGATAGTGATGGAAGTGGTGGTGGTGGTGATGGTGTGATGGTGGTGATAGTGATGGATGGAGGTGATGGTGGTGATAGTGATGGATGTGTGGTGGTGGTGGTGATGGTGTTGTGATGGTGGTGATAGTGATGGAAGTGGTGGGGTGATGGTGTTTGCGATGGTGGTGATAGTGATGGAAGTGGTGGTGATGGTGATGGTGTTGTGATGGTGGTGATAGTGATGGAAGTGGTGGTGGTGGTGATGGTGTTTGTGATGGTGGTGATAGTGATGGATGTGGTGGTGTTTGTGATGGTGGTGATAGTGATGGAAGTGGTGGTGGTGGTGATGGTGTTTGTGATGGTGGTGATAGTGATGGAAGTGGTGGTGGTGGTGATGGTGTTTGTGATGGTGGTGATAGTGATGGATGTGGTGGTGGTGGTGGTGATGGTGTTTGTGTGGTGGTGTGATAGTGATGGATGTGGTGGTGGTGGTGATGGTGTTTGTGATGGTGGTGATAGTGATGGATGTGGTGGTGGTGGTGATGGTGTTTGTGATGGTGGTGATAGTGATGGATGTGGTGGTGGTGGTGATGGTGTTTGTGATGGTGGTGATAGTGATGGAAGTGGTGGTGGTGTGGTGATGGTGTTTGTGATGGTGGTGATAGTGATGGATGTGGTGGTGGTGGTGATGGTGTTGTGATGGTGGTGATAGTGATGTATGTGGTGGTGGTGGTGATGGTGTTTGTGTTGGTGGTGATAGTGATGGGAGTGGTGGTGGTGGTGATGGTGTTTGGGGTGGTGGTGATAGTGATGGAAGTGGTGGTGATGGTGATGGTGTTTGTGATGGTGGTGATAGTGATGGAAGTGGTGGTGGTGGTGATGGTGTTTGTGATGGTGGTGATAGTGATGGAAGTGGTGGTGATGGTGATGGTGTTTGTGATGGTGGTGATAGTGATGGAAGTGGTGGTGATGGTGTTTGTGATGGTGGTGATAGTGATGGAAGTGGTGGTGGTGGTGATGGTGTTTGTGATGGTGGTGATAGTGATGGAAGTGGTGGTGATGGTGTTTGTGATGGTGGTGATAGTGGTGATAGTGATGGAAGTGGTGGTGATGGTGTTTGTGATGGTGGTGCCGTGGTGATAGTAGTGGTGGTGGTGGTGGTGGTGTAGTGTTGATAATGGTGGTGGTGGTGGTGGTAGTAATAGTGGTGGTGATGGGGGTGGGAATTCTAGTTTAACCTTGGTTTTGGCGGTGGTAAAGTATTGCGAATGATTTATGTTAACATTAAACTAAGCGAAAGCGGAACAGCATCACAATCGTTTTTTTTTTTTTATAATTGGTTGGATTAAGTTATGTAGTTTATTTAGCGAATAATGTTTTAGTAATATTTTCCTATTGGTGGTGGTGATGATGATTGTGATGGTGGTGGTGATGGTGATGATGGTTGTGATGGTGGTGTTGGGGATGATGCTAGTCTTGGTGTTTGTGGTGATGAGAATAATAGCGTTGGTGATTGTGGTGGTGATGGTATGGTGAATGTGGTGTTGGTTATGTATGGTGTTGGCGATGGTGCATTGCAGTGTATGGTGGGTTGTAGATTGTGGTGTTGTTGGTAGTGTGATGGTGTTGGTGGTATTGATTGTGGTGGTGATGGTGGTGGGGATTGTAATGGTGTTGGTGATGATGATTGTGTTGGAGATTGTGGTGTTGTTGGTAGTGTGGTGGTGTTGGTGGTAGTGATTGTGGTGGTGATGGTACAAAAGGAGTACAAAGGAAATCAAGCAACAACAGATCCAGCGACCCCTCAAGGCAGCTTGCCCTCCAAAACACTGATGGTCAAGTGTCCAAACAGTGGTTTAGAGTGAGTAATGGAAAAATGGAAAAGGAAGACTGCCCTGGCAGGATTAGGAGATGTTAGTAGGAGACAGTTGTTAGTAATATAATAGAGGAAAACGAAAAATGTATTAGTTTATAAATACAGTCAGTCGTGGATTTAAGGCAAGGTGTTTGTCTAGGCGAAGTTTAAAAGTATCAACAGTGCTGCAGTCTATGACATCTCGGGGAAGCTCATTCCACAAGTTGACAACTCGATTGGAGAAAACATTGTTAGACTCGTGTGAGTTAAAAGATTTACCAATAATTTGGCACCGTTCCCCCGGGTGTAGTTTGATTGGTCAATAGTGAAATATATAATTATTACAGTTCATATTGTCGATGCCTTTGATGATTTTGAACACTTGAATTAAGTCGCCTCTTAATCTGGGCTGCGTTAAGGGGAGGGTTTTAGTGTGTTTCCTAGATTTCCATCAAGCTTGAAATTACACCCCCTTGACCCCCTTTCAAGATAAATTTGTACATTTTTTGGTAGAAAAATGTCCCGGCCGAAGGCCGCTTCCTCTTAAATTACAGGCTCGCTATCGCCCGCCAGGAAAAAATCAACACCTATATGGCACGAAAGGTCTTAAAAGTGAAATAAATGGGGCGAAAGTTCTTATAATCGTCAAACTAATGGGGCGAACATCTTAAAATATAAAAAGCAATGGGGCTAAACATGAGGGAGAAAGGGGTCAAGAAAAAAATCCCTCAAGTGGAAATCTCCCCTATTAAAGGGAATAGATTTAATAAGACGATCCTTGTATGTATAGTTTGTACTTTAGGCTCCCTGCCTAGGCAAACTCTTTCGTCTCTGTCTATCCTCTAACGTCTTCCCTTCATGCTGGAAGTTTGCTCACATTCAACCTGTCCCAAAGAAGGGTGACCGCTCTCAACCCTCCAACTATCGTCCAATTGCTCTTATATCTTGTCTTTCTAAAGTTTTTGAAACTATTCTTGCTTCCAAATTTCTTAAGCATTTCTCTTCTCATAATCTGCTCTCAGATCGCCAGTATGGCTTCCTTAAGGGTCGCTCTACTGGTGATCTTCTTTCATATCTTACTAACTCTTGGTCATCCTCGTTTCGGGACTTCGGTGAGACTTTTTCTATTGCACTAGACATATCGAAAGCCTTCGATAGAGTCTGGCATAAATCTTTAATTTCTAAACTACCCTCCTTCGGTTTCTATCCCTCCATCTGTGCCTTTGTCTCTAATTTCCTCTCCGGCCGTTCCATAGCTGCGGTTGTGGACGGCCATTGTTCACTTCCTCACCCTATAAACTCCGGTGTTCCTCAGGGCTCTGTCCTATCTCCTATTCTCTTTCTAATTTTTATAAATGATCTCCTTAACTGTACCTTAATTCCCATCCATTCATACGCAGACGACTCAACCTTACACTACTCCATTAGTTTTTCAGAACGCCCCAGCCAGCAATCCCTCAACGAGAAACGTAATGAAGCCATAGAACTCTTAAATTCTGATCTAAATACTATTTCCAATTGGGGCAGAGAAAACCTTGTTAACTTTAATGCTTCCAAAACCCAATTTCTCCATCTATCTACCCGTCAGGATCTCCCAGCGGACTATCCCTTATTCTTCAACAATACAAAAATCAACCCTTCATCTTCTCTCAATATTCTTGGTGTCTCTTTTTCTTCTTTTTTTTTTTTTTTTTTTTTTTTTTTTCTATATTCCAACTTACTTTCTCTCGGGCATAGGCTGAAAGCCTTAACATTCACCGCTTTACAGTGAACAGTGAAGCCCGTGAGGTCTTGTTCCAGTCTAGGGAGTGAGACATGTGAAGCACGTAGAGTACAACGAGCACCTGCCATCTTGCCTTCACATGAGGCACGGTGCTCACTCATGGCCCGAAACGACCCCATCTCTGAAGCCATCTCGTTCCCGTGCTTCACTGTCTCACCACCTACACTCGGACTCTCACACTACACACACACAGACGCCACCTGTTGAGCAGATAACCTCACCAGGCATTGCACCCCTATAGCATATTTTGAATATGGGAATATTCATACAGTGCTATTTAATCAGGGAACAATGAGGGTATTTTATTGACGTTTCGGTGGGGCTTGTGGTAATGCACGGATACTAGGTACAGCACAAAATTCCATCCCAATAATATCTTCCCATTGATACATCGGGATTTGAACCGGGACCTTGGATTACCAGGCCAGTGGCAAGACCACTCCACCACACCTCCCCCTTCTGCCTCATTTGGAAGGACCATATTACCAGTCTGCTAAGGCAGCCTCCGAAGCTGGGTGTGCTCAACCGCCTTAGGGGGTTCTTTTCCCCTGCACAGCTTCTTGCTCTGTACAGGGGCATAGTGCGCCCTTGTATGAGTATTGTTCATGTGGGGAGGTTCCTCACACCGCTCTCCTAGACAAAGTTGAAGGAAGGCCTTTCGTATCATTAACTCCGTCCAATCACCAACTCTCTGCAATCTCTCGCTCCGCCGCAATGTTGCATCTCTCTCGCTATTCTATCGCTACTATAATAATCAGTGTTCCTCAGAGCTATCCCAGTGGTACCACCTCCTTTACGTAGGGCATGTGGTACCCGTCTTGCAACTCAATCCCACCCCTACTCTGTGCAACTCTCCAACCCAAGAGTGAAACGTTACTCTCAAACTTTCTTCTACTCAACATCTGAGCTCTGGAACTCTCTCCCAGAATCAGTCTTTCCCTCTTCCTATGACTTAAATTGCTTCAAACTCCGTGTGTCCAGGCATTTTGGCTCGAACGTCCCTTGATTTTGGCCCTGTCACTCTTTCAACTATGGGGGAGGCACTCGCTATAGGCAGTTATGCCTTTTGCCTCCCTCAATCACATAGAAAAAAAAAAAAAAAAAAAAAGGCAAGGTATAAGACGATCCTTGTATGTATAGTTTGTTCTTTAGGCAAGGTATAAGACGATCCTTGTATGTATAGTTTGTTCTTTAGGCAAGGTATAAGACGATCCTTGTATGTATAGTTTGTTCTTTAGGCAAGGTATAATTTGGGTAACTCTACGGGGAACTCGTTCTTTGGATTTATGCTCAAATGACCTGCCTATAAAGCCAGTTATTGTGTTTGCCTTCTTAACAACGTCTGAACATTGTTGACTCGGTTTTAGGTTACTCGATATTGTTACTCCCAAATCAGTTTCTCTGTTTACTCTCTTAAGCTGAGTGCCATTCATCGAATAGTTTGCTTTCTCATTTCGGTTTCTGATATGGAGTACTTTACATTTATCCGCATTGAAGCACATTTGCCAAAATTAAGCCCAATGTGACAACTTATCTAGATTATTTTGCATATCTTCAACATGTTAATTTGCATATTTTGTTTGTATCGTCAGCAAACTTTGAGATTGTACAGGTGAGACCCTCTTCTATGTTGTTAATGTAAACTAGGAAGAGTACTGGCCCCAGTACCGATCCCTGGGGTATCCCGCTACTTACATTGATCCATTTGGATACTTTACCGTTTATGACTACTCTTTGCTTTCTGTCACTGAGTCAATTTTCTATCCATTTCAACACACCGTTTTGTATTCCATGCGCTTTTAGTTTTATCAATAAACGTTTGTGGAGAACTTTGTCAAAAGCCCTTTGAAAATCAAGGTATATAATGGTGTTGTTGGTAGTGTGATGGTGTTGTTGGTAGTTATTATGGTGGGGGAGATTGTGGTGTTGTTGGTAGTGTGATGGTGTTGGTGGTAGTGATTATGGTGGGGGAGATTGTGGTGTTGTTGGTAGTGTGATGGTGTTGGTGGTAGTGATTATGGTGGGGGTGATTGTGGTGTTGTTGGTAGTGTGATGGTGTTGGTGGTAGTGATTATGGTGGGGGAGATTGTGGTGTTGTTGGTAGTGTGATGGTGTGGTGGTAGTGATTATGGTGGGGGTGATTGTGGTGTTGTGTAGTGTGATGGTGTTGGTGTTTGTGATTATGGTGGGGTTGATTGTGGTGTTGTTGGTAGTGTGATGGTGTTGGTGGTAGTGATTATGATGGTGATGGTGGGGGAGATTGTGGTGTTGATGGTAGTGTGATGCTGTTGGTGGTAGTGATTATGGTGTGATGGTGGGGGAGATGTGGTGTTGTTGGTAGTGTGATGGTGTTGGTGGTAGTGATGATGGTGTGATGGTGGGGGGAGATTGTGGTGTGTGGTAGTGTGATGGTGTGAGTGGTAGTGATTATGGTGGTGATGGTGGGGGAGATTGTGGTGTTGTTGGTAGTGTGATGGTGTTAGTGGTAGTGATTATGGTGGTGATGGTGGGGGAGATTGTGGTGTTGTTGGTAGTGTGATGGTGTTGGTGGTAGTGATTATGGTGGTGATGGTGGGGGAGATGTGGTGTTGTTGGTAGTGTGATGGTGTTAGTGGTAGTGATTATGGTGGTGATGGTGGGGGAGATTGTGGTGTTGTTGGTAGTGTGATGGTGTTAGTGGTAGTGATTATGGTGGTGATGGTGGGGGAGATTGTGGTGTTTTGGTAGTGGTGATAGTGGTAGTGATAGTGATTATGGTGGTGATGGTGGGGGAGATTGTGGTGTTGTTGGTAGTGTGATGGTGTTAGTGGTAGTGATTATGGTGGTGATGGTGGGGTAGCTTGTAGTGTTTGTTTTTGTTTTTTGTTTTTTTTCTGTGAGTGAGGGAGGCAAAAGGCAGAACTGCCTATAGCGAGTGCCTCCCCCATAGTTGAAAGAGTGACAGGGCCAACATCAAGGGCCGTTGCCGATGATGCTTATAGTAGTGGTAGTAATGATGATAATGTGTTTTCTATTGCTGTGCTAATAGTGTTAGTGGTGGTCGTGGTTTGAGTGATAATTGTCAGTATTAGTCAGAATACTACTGATTTTTAGATTCATTGTGTCCGATATTTTAAGCATTCATATATTTTGTAGTGTAGGCGTTCCTCGTGTGTTTGATGTGGTGGTGGTTTTGTAGTGTAGGCGTTCCTCGTGTGTTTGATGTGGTGGTGGTTTTGTTCTCGTTCCTGGTACGGCTTTTGTTCTTGCTGTTTGGTTTTTGTTATATATTTGTTCATGATGATATATTTGTTATTTTTGTTGTCGCTTTGATTTTGTTTCACGTTTATGCACGGTGCGGTTTGTGTTCTTGCTGATTGTTTTTTGTTAAGGAATTTGATTTATTTATGAATTTTATGTGTTGATGCTTTAGGCGTTTATGTACAGTATATGTCTCTCTCTCTCTCTCTCTCTCTCTATCTCTCTCTCTCTCTTTCTCTCTCTCTCTCTCTCTCTCTCTCTCTCTCTCTCTCTCTCTCTCTCTCTCTCTCTCTCTCTATCTCTCTATCTCTCTCTCTCTCTCTCTCTCTCTCTCTCTGGGAGTAACAATATCGAGTAACCTAAAACCGAGTCAACAATGTTCAGAAGTTGTTAAGAAGGCAAATAAAATAATTGGCTTTATAGGCAGGTCATTTGAGCATAAATCCAAAGAAGTTATCCTAACCCTTTACAATTCCTTAGTCCGCCATCTTCTGGAATACTGCGTTCAATCCTGGTGCCCTTATTACCAAAAAGATATAAACAAGCTAGAACGAGTTCAACGTAGAGTTACCAAAATGATACCTAGCCTAAAGAACAAACCATACGAGGAGCGTCTTAGATAATTAAATCTATTTCCTTTAACCCAGAACGGTTGCAAAATTATTGGTAAATCTTTTAACTCACACGAATCTAAGAATTTCTTCTTCAATCGAGTTGTCAACTTGTGGAATGGGCTTCCCCGAGACGTTATAGACTGCAGCACCGTTGATTCATTTAAACTCCGCCTAGACAAATATCTCGCATCAAACCCGCGACTGACTGCGTTTGTAAATGAATAACTTTATTTTATCCTCCCCTCAGTTACTAACCCATCTGTCCCCTACTAACTTCCTAATCCTGCCACGGACATTAGTTCCCTTTCCAATGTTCCCTTACCCACTCTAAACCACTGTTTGGACACTTGATCCTCAGTGTTTTGGAGGACAAGCGGCCTAGAAGGGTCACTAGACCTGTTGTTGCTTGATTTCCTTTGTACTCTTTTGTACTCCCTCCATATATATATACAGTATATATATATATATATATATATATATATATATATATATATATATATATATATATATATATATATCTTCTAGGTAATGTTTTATTTTTGCAGTAGGTATATTTTCCGTGTGTTTTTTTTATATTTCTTTTAATTTATATGTATATATTTGTGTTACTGTTGGCGTTTTCTGTGTCTTGGTTTTTATATAGATTTTTTGTGTGTGTTCCTGGTACTGCATTTTTTGTGTTTTCCTGGTACTGCATTTGTTGTGTGTTCCTGGTACTGCATTTGTTGTGTGTTCCTGGTACTGCATTTTTTGTGTGTTCCTGGTACTGCATTTGTTGTGTGTTCCTGGTACTGCATTTGTTGTGTGTTCCTGGTACTGCATTTTTGTGTGTTCCTGGTACTGCATTTTTGTGTGTTCCTGGTACTGCATTTTTTCTTGTATTTTTACGGTGTTTTTTTGTTGTATTAATATACTGTATGTAGTGTGTGTACTGCTGGAGGCATGGTGTGTGTGTGTGTGTGTGTATTAATATATGTAGTGTGTGTACTGCTGGAGGCATGGTGTGTGTGTGTGTGTGTGTGTGTGTGTGTGTGTGTGTGTGTGTGTATTAATATAATGTATGTAGTGTGTGTACTGCTGGAGGCATGGTGTGTGTGTGTGTGTGTGTGTGTATTAATATATGTAGTGTGTGTACTGCTGGAGGCATGGTGTGTGTGTGTGTGTGTGTGTGTGTATTAATATACTGTATGTAGTGTGTGTACTGCTGGAGGCATGGTGTGTGTGTGTGTGTGTGTATTAATATACTGTATGTAGTGTGTGTACTGCTGGAGGCATGGTGTGTGTGTGTGTATATATATATATTAATATACTGTATGTAGTGTGTGTACTGCTGGAGGCATGGTGTGTGTGTGTGTGTGTGTGTGTATTAATATATGTAGTGTGTGTACTGCTGGAGGCATGGTGTGTGTGTGTGTGTGTGTATTAATATACTGTATGTAGTGTGTGTACTGCTGGAGGCATGGTGTGTGTGTGTATTAATATATGTAGTGTGTGTACTGCTGGAGGCATGGTGTGTGTGTGGTATTAATATATGTAGTGTGTGTAGGCTGGAATGGTGGGTGTGTGTGTGTGTGTGTGTGTGTGTGTGTATTAATATATGTAGTGTGTGTACTGCTGGAGGCATGGTGTGTGTGTGTGTGTGTGTGTGTGTGTGTGTGTGTGTGTGTGTGTGTGTATTAATATACTGTATGTAGTGTGTGTACTGCTGGAGGCATGGTGTGTGTGTGTGTGTGTGTGTGTGTGTGTGTGTGTGTATTAATATAATGTATGTAGTGTGTGTACTGGAGGCATGTGTGTGTGTGTGTGTGGTGTGTGTGTGTGTGTGTGTATTAATATTGTGTGTGTACTGCTGGACGGCATGGTGTGTGTGTGTGTGTGTTGTTTGTGTGTGTGTGTGTTTTTGTGTGTGGTGTGTGTGTGTGTGTGTGTGTGTGTGTGTGTGTGTGTGTGTGTATTAATATATGTAGTGTGTGTACTGCTGGAGGCATGGTGTGTGTGTTGTGTGTGTGTGTGTGTGTGTGTGTGTGTGTGTGTGTGTATTTTTGCGGTGTTTTTTGTTGTTGTATTAATATACTGTATGTAGTGTGTGTACTGCTGGAGGCATGGTGTGTGTATGTGTGTGTTGTGTGTTGTGTGTGTGTGTGTGTGTGTGTGTATTTTCTTCTATCATGTTCCTATACCCAGTTCCAAAGAGATAGGCCAGAAATTAGGAATCCTTAACCCAAAGAGGTGTAGGAGGAAATTGGCTTAAGGGAAGGCAGACCGTTTGTTTGGTCATTCCTTCATATATTAAGGGGAGGCAGACCGTTTGTTTGGTCATTCCTTCATATATTAAGGGGAGGCAGACCGTTTGTTTGGTCATTCCTTCATATATTAAGGGAAGGCAGACCGTTTGTTTTGGTCATTCCTCAATCATTATTAGGGGAGGGAGGCAGGGGGGACCGTCTTGATGTGGTTTTGTTGGTCATTCCTGGCATCATATATTAAGGGGAGGCAGACCGTTTGTTTGGTCATTCCTTCATATATTAAGGGGAGGCAGACCGTTTGTTTGGTCATTCCTTCATATATTAAGGGGAGGCAGACCGTTTGTTTGGTCATTCCTTCATATATTAAGGGGAGGGAGGCAGACCGTTTGTTTGGTCATTCCTTCATATATTAAGGGGAGGCAGACCGTTTGTTTGGTCATTCCTTCATATATGTCTTAGTTTCCTCACTAGACCTCCACCAAGCTTAAAACAAAAAACCCTAGACCCCCCCCCCCCCTTCAGGATAAATTTGTACATTTTTCGATAGAAAAATGGTCCGGCCGAAGGCCGGTTTCTCCTAAAATGTCAGGCTCGCTATCGCTCGCCAGGAAAACATCGATTACTAAATGGCACCGACGAAAAAGCACATAAAATTGACCAAAGAACGGGGCGAAAGGTTTAAAAGGCTCTAAACTAAATGGGCCACCGAACGTCCTTAAAGTTCTCAAACTAACATGGGGCCTAAAACAAGAGGGAGAAGGGGGGGGGGGTTCCAGAAAAACGGTCTGCTCCCACCCCTAAAATGAACCAACCTATTCCCTGGCTGACCCTTCCCAAATGGTAGAAATGTTGGTTCGATCATTATAGTCGTGCGTGAGTTATATAGAGGTTAATATTTAAGGCAACCCACCTCACTTTTTTTCTCTTTCTCTCCCTCTTTCTTTGGCTTCTACAATTAGGGCCCATTCAGCCTACGGTTTTACAGAAATTTACCCCCAATACAGGTGTCAATATTTTCCGGGCGAGCGGTGGGGCGCCTGGATATAATATATATTTTTGACAGCAGCTAAGATTTGGACATTTTTCGATAGAATTAAAATTTCTCCGGCGCGAAGCCGGATTTCTCCATAAAATGCTGGCTCGCTATTGCTTGCCAGGAAGAAATCGACACCTGGATGGGGATAAACGTCTTTAAACAGTTGGCTGAATGGATACAAGCCAGGGAAAGAAAGAAAAGGAGCGAGAGATAAAAAAAAGCCGGTGACCCCCCCCCTTAATTTGTCATTGATCTCTACATAGTCTAATGGTTTCTTTCATTTGTCATTGATCTCTACATAGTCTAATGGTTTCTTTCATTTATTTTCAGTTGAGCAAGGAGCGGTGTTCTTCCTAAAGGTATGTAGTGTTTTATAGTTCTATAGGTTTCATAGGTTTGTGGGGCGATTCGTTTTACTATATAATAGGGAGTTCGGTAACAGGAAGCACAATCATGTGCCGGAAGTGGATGTAATGTCGGTAAGATGTAGATCTACTCTCTGCTAGCTAGAGAGCGAGATATAGATAGAGATCGAGCTATGAGAGAGGAGCGAGAGAGAGATAGAGAGATCGTAGAGAGACTCTCTCACTCCTCTCTCTCTCTCTCTCTCTCTCTCTCTCTCTCTCTCTCTCTCTCTCTCTCTCTCTCTCTCTCTCTCTCTCTCTCTCTCTCTCACTCACATTTACTCCCACACCCTCTCTCTCTCTCTCTCTCACCACCTACAACACAACCCGACATTAAAACACTGGCCAGGAACCAGGATATAAGAGCACTAAGACAAAGGAGGATATAACGCCTTTTATGCTATATGATAACACTATGAGAGAGAGGGTTTACATAGATTTACATAGATACACTGACCACACAGACCTTACGATTCCAGCGAGGTGGTCAGGACTTAATTCTATTAGTAGATAGCTAACCCGAGAATACAGGACAGTGGAAGGAAAGGATAGCAAAGAAGAGAGAGAGAGAGAGAGAGAGAGATAGGAAGGGTAGGTGTATAATATAGGGTGGAAGAGAGAGAGAGAGGTAGAGATAGGGAGGGTAGGTGTATAATATAGGGTGGAAGGAAGTGAGAGAAAGAGAGAGAGAGAGAGAGGGTAGGTGTATAATATAGGGTGGAAGGAAGTGAGAGAG
>CM064502.1:6183359-6275765 GCA_032716605.1 Paralithodes platypus
AAGTCACATGCGCGCGCAGGGGAATCTTCTTCCTGAGAGGTTGCCGAGATTCGATAGATAACAAATACGGGGGATGTGGAGTGATTGCCGCTAATTATAGCAGCCCATACCACTGGGGGAAACTTCCTCCTCTTTGGTAATACAGTTTTTTGTATATGTAATTGTCTGAATGGTCGTCAGTAGGTCACACAGAATGCTGACTGAGCCTGAGAATAAATGGAAAAATATTATATAGAACGTGTGTCTCTCACCACCAACTCTGATCGTGATGCACCGGGAACCATCGCGAAGAACTCACCGAGGCTCACCGCCAGACTTCGCCCAGTGTTGTGTTGACATACTCTAGGAGGCGGTTGGTACAAGGCCCTTTCCGAATTCACAGATACTCACAGATGATACCCGGGCAGGAGGCTATTCAGCCTGTATGGCCCGACTCAATATTTACTATTATATTATCGTGTTCGGGGCTAAAGGCCGCGTCATACAGAAGTCGAACGTCGGGCGACCTACTCCCGAACAGGTACGAACATGCATATTTGAGACGAATTCAAC
Source organism: Paralithodes platypus (assembly GCA_032716605.1). Lineage (NCBI taxonomy): Eukaryota > Metazoa > Arthropoda > Malacostraca > Decapoda > Lithodidae > Paralithodes > Paralithodes platypus. Next base: position 6,183,912 of record CM064502.1, read on the forward strand.
CGATATTGTCCCGAAGTTGGTAGAAGAAGAACATCCCAGACAATGCCCCGAACAAGACTCGAATGCAACCCGATACTCCCGAGCGACTTACGACAAAGACCCGAACATGATTCGAATATACACCGATGAATGCCAGAGCATGACCCGACTACAACTCGAATATTTCCCGAATCAGCCGACCAGTTTCAACTGAGGTACGAAGATCAGCCGACCTTCAACCGATATGAAAGAACCTATGACAAACACCAACTGGATCGGGCGACCATCACATGATTTTAACACTATGCTAACTAACGAATGTGGGAAGACAAACTCCAACTCTCCAACCCAAGAGTGAAACATTATTCTCAGACTTTCTTCTATTTAAATGCTGAGCTCTGGAACTCTCTCCCAGAATCAATCTTTCCCTCTTCCTATGACTTAAATTGCTTCAAACTCTGTGTGTCCAGGCATTTTAGCTCGAACGTCCCTTGATTTCGGCCCTGTCACTCTTTGAAATCTGGGGGAGGCACTCGCTGCAGGCAGTTATGCCTTTTGTCTCCCTCATTCACATAGAATTTTTTTTTTTTTTTTACCTGCCCTATAGTGTGAACCTCTATAAAGAATGTATTGGCGTTGTAGAAGGGGGATGTTAAGGGGGCCCACCTCTTTTTTTCTCTTTTCTCCCTCTCTCTTTGGCTTGTATCCATTCGGCTCCATTCAGCCAACTGTTTTAAGACGTTTATCCCCATCCAGGTGTCGATTTCTTCCTGGCGAGCGATAGGGAGCCAACATTGTATGGAGAAATCCGGCTTTGACGGAGCAATGTTTCTATCGAAATATGTACAAATTTAGCTTACTCTCAAAACAAATATATATATATGTCCGCTGAACATGATGGCGGTGTTTAGATTATTCTATCATCAATATTGGATTTTATAGAAATAAATCTATAACGATAGTTTTTCGCTCTTATAGAATCCATTCCGCAGCAAAATATTAACTCTCAGTCGGTTTTCACCCATAATAATTGCTTTTTATATTTGTTTTTGTTTTCATGAACGGCAAGAGGAAAGGTTATTCTATAAGATTTCATCAACGACAACAAAAATAAGAATATGTGGAATTTCAGCGTAGGTGAAACCATATCTTCAGTCCGCCCGTATTTGCCCTCCCCATTTTTACCGATACATTGGTGGTGGTGGTAATGATGATGGTGATGAATATGGTGGTGGTGGTGATGATGATAGTGATGATGATGGTTGTGGTAGTGGTGGTAGTGATGATGGGTGATAACTATGGTGGTGGTGGTGATGATGATGATAGTGATGATGATGAATATATTGGTGGTGGTGATGATGATGATAATGATTGTCTTATTCGTCACTTTATCTGAGGATTGTCGTGTTTTGTTCGAGTAATTCGGCTGATAATCGGTTTATTGTCTCCCTATATTCATATGATTCGGGTTATTATCGACTTATGTTCGGCTTATATTCTACTCTTGTTCGGGTAGTGGTAGTTCGTGTTAACTTCGTCAATGGAAATTACAGCAGAACATCGACCTAAACAAAAGAACGTAACACGAATGTAAGCCGACCGACCGTAACCCGACCTTTTTTTAACGGTTTTTACACCCGAATATCGGCTAGAAGTTAACGCATGCACTAACTTCTGGCCGACCCACAAGATATTCGTCTGCACCCATGAACATCCCAAGAACTTCCCCAGAATCAACAAGATCATTGGTCGAATTGACCCGAATCAACCCGAACTTTCTGAAATTTGATTTTTTTTTGCAAGTCATCCTGTTCGGGAGTAGGTCGCCCGACGTTCGACTTCTGTATGACGCGGCTTTAAGGTGGACATGTGTGTTTTATTTAATCTTTTCTTTAACCCTTGTCTAGCGGGTGCTCTGTGGCCGTTTTGGGCCTTTTCAGGCCATTCTGACTGCTATATCAACCATCAGCATGAAAGGAACTGTATTGTGCCGAAAACTAGGCGGAAATCGCTACACAATGACACCACATACAGCTACGTAGCACTCGTGGAGCACTGACAGTGTTACCTCAAAGATGGAAGTTTAGCTGATTTTGCTACATTGCTCACTTTTAGCGAACTATTGTTTTTTGCCAGTTTTTTTAACTCGACATAAGTCGCGCGCCGATAGTTAAGGGTTAAAGTCGTATTTCTGGTCTTGACTCCTCCATGCCTTATCCAAGCTCAAATTCTAACACACTCCTAACACTAACAGACTTTTCTGGAAGATTATTCGAGAGACGTAGGCCTACAGTATACTTACTGTGTATACTAGGCACATTGGCCTACGATACATAGCTTCGAATAAAGGAAACATAATGTGTGGAATATAATATTTGTGTTTAATTATCCTATACGAATAGAAATGTGGAAGCCAATTCGCCTAGCGCCTAGGCCGAGACTTGAATTTCATAAAGCGACGATAGCTGCCTATAGGCTCTTGTAACACTACTCCCAAGTACTTAAATAGGCTGCTAACTGCTAGCCTAACACACTTTCTATGCCTAGATAATTATTTTGATAATTAATATTGAAACCGGATTAGGTAATTTTAAGGGTTACAAGTCATAGGCTAGCCTAAATAGCTAGCCTACTTCAATATTTGTCTTGGCCTATCCAAGAAGTCTAGCCTATATTTTGGCCTAGGCCTAGAAAGTAAATTAAATTTGGCAGTGAAGGACAGGAAGGAAGCCTAAATAGCCTAGCCTACTTCAATATTTGTCTGCCTATCCAAAAGCCTAGCCTATATTTTGGCCTAGGCCTAGAAAGTAAATTAAATTTGGCAGTGAAGGACACAGGAAGGAAGCCTAAATAGCCTAGCCTACTTCAATATTTGTCTTTGCCTATCCAAAAGCCTATACAGTAGACCTATTTTGGCCTAGGCTCAGAAAGTAAATTTAATTTGGCAGTGAAGGACACAGGAAGGAAAAGCAAAATTGTGGTTAGGCTTATGATCTAATTCTACATGTATTTCTGAAAATAAAGCTTTATGGAAATCCTAACCAAGTAGGGAACTCTGGGAGAGAGTGATAGGCCTGATCGCTAATGCAAGGTTTTCTCAACCGGACCATAATCCACTCGGAGTAATTGATGAGAAATCCCAATACTAGCCTAGCCTATATTTAAGTGTTGTCCTAACCTATCCCAGTACTATATAACCGGTGCCGGGTATTCAATATGGGCACTGCCGCCCAGCTCAGGACAGGAGCAGGGTAACATAGGTTAACCTACGCCCCTAACCAAATGTAAACTCCAAACCTAACCTAATGACATACCCTGTTACCCCTTCATTACCGGTGATGTCCTTCTCATATTCTGGAAACTATTAGACGATTTTGTTCAGCTTAAGAAGGATTTGTGATAGCCAAAAGGATTAACCTGACAAGCGCGATATAGACCTAGGTGCTAGGGTAGTTATTTGTGCATTTCTAGCCCTGGATTCTGACAGAATTAGTTATATTTACAATATAAAGCATTATTTGTTTTCGGTATGCTTTTATTTTACATATATGATGTATATATGAACCTTCAAGAGTGCTAAAATAAGTGGGAAAAGCATTTGGGTGGTGAAAAACGAAGATATTGGCCACCCGGTCATAATCTCAGGCGAGAGAGAGCCACAGGCAGCCCTCCCCTCTCGCTGTCTGGGAGTCAACTGAGACGAGCGGGGCGGTGTGTGCCGGTGTCTGGGTGTTGCATAACGATCTTTTATGCACCCCACTTCTGCTACTTTATCGCGGGAGAGAAAAATAACCGATAATGATGATAAGAGGATAAATTTGTGATAATTGAGGAGGGGGCGGGGGGGGGGGTAAGGAGGGGAAGGAGGGGAGGGGGAGGGGTGAGAAACACATGGATGAGTACTAGAGGGGAATTATCTCATCTAGAGACAAAATCCTTTGTTTTGATAGGCCCTTTTTTTTTTGGAAGGCTTTTTTTATGGTCTTGCTTCCGTGAGGCCTATCGCGTTCCCTATAGGAAGCCTTCCGTGAGGCCTATCGCGCTTGCCGGGTTAAATGAGATGGTCTGTAGCCTATTAATTGCTAGAGGTCCTTCCTAAGCCGAATAAAATAATTATTATTTGCCAGCATAAAACGAGGAGAACTTCACCAGTACAGGAGTTAATATGTCCCCTGCTGGTAATATATATGATGATAATGATGACAGTAAGTCATAGGTGGTGAGGGAGCAACCCATTATTTAGCAGTGGGATACAAGAAAAGGTAGGGGGGCATTGCCCCCCATAACTTATTGTTATCATCATACAGTATCAACAAGGGGCAAATAACAGCTGGCCGCAAGATAATTAAAAAAAAAAAAGTCAAACAAATTAGACGCGAACATAGGCTAGGCCTAGCTGCGAATGTACAACGCATGTAAACAAACTACTAAGTGACAGTACCGTATGCCGGCTAATGCAACCCTTGCCAAAAATTATAATAGGATACTATTATTTGGTTCTATATACACCTAGACCTGGGCTATTCTTAGCCCCTGTCAAATGGGGATATTTGGGTTAAATTTGAAGACAACCCGGATACGAGCCCCATCGATAATTATCAATGTTCTAGAAGTTTCATGGACGATACTATGTTGGTGTACATGTAATTACCGTCGCAAATTCACTATAAGTGAAATACGAGAAACTTGGATTGTTCACCGATAAACAGGGAACGTGAGCTGGGTTTAGACCGTCGCTCACCCATAAACAGGGAACGTGAGCTGGGTTTAGACCGTCGGTTAGTTTTCGGTTAGGTTAGGCTAATGTTGAAAATACTAAAATGCGATGGTCCTCGGTATTAAACAACACTATATCAAAGAAATATATACAAAAAACTAAAATTAACTAGTAAAAAGGCTGTCCGGGGTCTCTTCAATTTTTACCGATATTTGTAACTTCTACCTGGCAGGCGGTCATATTTACCCTAAATGAGCTTCATTCCATGCTCTTTTTCATGCATAAACAAGAGCCAGAATGTAATACAATTATGTATCTGTGAAGGGGTGATAATAGAGCTTTCCAATGACGCCTGAATCACCCTTGTATTCCACAACCAGTAACAAAACAATTTACCCAACGCTGGTCATGGGATACAACAATAGGTTGAGGGGGGCTTTGCCCACCTCACCCCTAGGAACTTTGATGGACAGACCATAGATAGGGTAAAGAAGATAATATATAAGTTTTGGAGGATAAGATAAAATCATACTGAACATAAAGTAAAAACAAAACAAAACAAAAAAGCAAAAGGAAGGTGCCGTTGTAAAGGCCTAGCTTCCTGCCCAACAACTGAACTGTGAATCATACGCCTGACAACGAAATTCATGTGTTTTATGGCGCCAGGAGAAGATTGAGAAGTTAATGTGAACATCAAAAGGTGGCATAAAAAACGCCTTAAACTCAGACCATTTCCCAATGGTATACTAGAAATCCTTGCAGTTTCACTTCCATATCAGAATACTCAATTATCCATCATTGGCACATATAATCCTGGCGGTCCGATATCACATCAAGAATTAGATCACTACATCCAACAAGTCACCTCGCCATTCATGGTGATAGGTGACCTAAATGCCAACCATCTATCTTGGAGCAGAGGGACACCCAACACTGCCGGAAACAACATTTATAACTACATGCAAAATACCAACTATAGCCTGTTATCAGAACCCTTTTCCCCAACATATTTCAACCTGCAAACAAATTACACGTCTACGATTGACATCTGCTTTGGATCAGGAATACTATCTGTGGACATAACATCCAAAGTAGGACCTGACCTAGGTACAGACCACCGCCCCCTACACGTAGTATTTAAAAATTTCACCCCTCCAATTTACCCAGTAGCACTACCCAAATGGCGCAGCCCTTCCAAATTCAACTGGAAATGTTGGCAAAATTCAGTTACAATCCCAGAAACCAGCTCCACAGATCCCAACAATATGCACAAAAATCTGACCGAATCAATAAACAATGCAGACAAACAACACTTTAAATGCACATCAGGTCAACCCTCCAACAAAATTTTAAGGCCATGGTGGAATGAAGTGTTCCAAAGCGGTAGCTACTCGCAGAAGAGCGATTCAGAAACAAAGGAGACAAAAATCGCTACAGAACTGGATCCAGGTCAAGAAAACCACTCAGTCAACATGCACCTCTTCCTGGAGGAAATACTGCAGCGAAATAACTCATGAAACACCACTAAAAGAAGTCTGGAACAGATTCCGAAACATTAAAGGCCATCCATCATTCCCAACATATCCCTTTATAATAGACGGACAAATGTGTCTATTACCAAAAGACAGAGCAGACGCAATAGCCAACCACATACTGTACAGTCAAAACAGCAACAAGAACCCCCCCTGCAGACCCAGAAGAAACCGCTAGAATTAACAACGAAATCTTCACAGCCGCAAAACGGCCCAATCAAATGAATCAAGCCTTCACCCATTTTGTGTTGGAAACGGCAATAACCCACCTTCCTACAGGCAAAGCAGCTAAGGAAGATCGCATACCGTATGAACTCGTAAAATACCTGCCCCCAACATCACACCCTCAACTACTCAACCTTATTAACACAACCTGGAAACAGGGCAAGCTCCCTCACTCATGGCAGAAGGGCATCATCCCCTTCCTCAAACCAGGAAAAGACCCATCCCTCTCCCCATCATACCGGCCTATTACCCTCCTACCAACCTTGAGCAAGCTAGCCGAAAGAATGGTCAACACGAGGCTAGTTTGGCATCTAGAAAGAAACAATATCATCCCACCAATACAGGCTGGCTTCAGAACCACCTGCTCAACAGTAGACCAGGTGCTTAATCTAGAACAAGCAATCCTCTCTTCACACTCAAACCAAAAGACATGCATTGTTGTATATTTAGATGTCATCAGCCTTTGAAACAGTTCCCCACGACCTCTTGCTCTCCAAACTAGCCGGCCTTGGTGTACAAGGGAACTTGCTACAGTGGCTACAAGCATTTCTATCCAACAGAACAAGCCAAGTGTACATCCAAGGCCAAATGTCAAAGCCTATCAAACACAATAAAGGATTAGCTCAGGGCTCCTCACTAACCCCCCCCTTTTCACAGCGTACCTATCCGACACACCAACAGTAGCACCCGCCAAGATAATGCAATGTGCCGATGACATAACATTATATGCCTCGGATTACAACCCTCAAATAGCGGAACAGCAAATCCAGGACGCACTCAACACCTTAGGACGTTGGATTAACAAAGCAAAACTAACCATCAACCCAACAAAGACAGTATATCAAATCTTTACCAGAAAGAAAAATTTAAGACTCCTACGACTCACACTCAATGGAGAAGATCTACAACAAACACTTACTCATAAATATCTGGGAGTAATTTTTGATGCCCCACTTCTCACATGGAAAATCCACATTGAATACCTTACACAATGCACCAATCAGACTCAATATCATGAGAGCACTTACTGGAACAACCTGGGGTGCCGATGCTATCTCCTTACGAACCTTCTACATAGCATACATAAGGAGCAAACTAGACTATTGTGCCCAGGCCTACACCTCAGCCACACCAGTACACCTTCACAAGCTGGAGGTAATTCAAAATACTGCTATGAGAATCATAACAGGAGGCCTCAAATCATCACCAATAGCCAGCCTCCAGTGTGAAACTAACCTAATTCCCCTAACCACCAGAAGAGACTTCCAATGCTCTTCATATTTCTCAAAAACATATAACGCCCCCCCCCCCCCTCCCACCCTTTTTCAGCATCTCTCCGCAACATACCAATACGACCTCAGGAGAACTGGACCCTCAAATCACCTTTCCGAGAAAGAATAGGCCAGATCATACACAGGAAGGCCTGTATTTTTCTGGGCTGCCAAACGCAACCCATGGTACCTCCAGTCCCACCATGGGAATATACCCCTCCTAAAACTCACACAGATCTCATAACCTTAAAAACTAAGAAGAACAACCCATCCCAATTAAAACAGGAATTCCTAGAAATCCTGAATACCCAGCATAAAAATTCCACTCACATATACACAGACGGATCACTCATCAAACACGGGAACACCACATCCACGTCAGCAGCACTATGGATCCCAAAATTTCATCTAATCACGGCGTCAGGCAATAGATAGATAGATAGATGGGATGGAAGCTCCCCAAACAAACATCAGTGTTCACTGCAGAGCTGTACGGACTCAATCAAGCACTAGAAATCATCAGTACCCTTCCACCAGGCCCATACACAATATGCTGTGACTCGAAGAGCGCTATCCAGGGCATTAAATACAACACAAAACAAAGTAAGGAACTCATAATTATACCCCATGCTCCAACTACTCACTAACCTCCCCCTACAAGGTTATACTATGAGCTTCCAGTGGGTACCTGGCCATATAGACATACTCCACAATGAAATAGTTGATGAACTCGCCAGGGGCATGCACTCCCTCAGAAGAATTACACCCCTCCCCTACACTACAATAGACAGAGCCAACATCCTAAAAGAAGACATCCTCCAAGACTTCAAGGGTGAATGGAAAGTCACCATCACCGACACAAGATATAGAAATATCAAACCCGAATGGTCCATATGGAAACACACAAAATACAAGAACAAAGCTCTAAATACAGCTACACTCCGAATACGGACAGGATACACAAGACTAGCGGAGCACATGCACAGAATGGGACTAGAAGACGAGAACTGCCCCTACTGCCTCACCCCAGAAACAGTGAAATAGTGAATCTACTTCATCGCCATAGACATTACAGTGCTCGCACCCACCTGAGAAGAACAGTGGCACAACACGGAAGGACCTTCAATCTACAACATATCCTAGGAGGAGATATCGACCAACAAAGCAAACATGCAATTGCCTCAGCTCTAGGAACATACATAAGAGCCACAAATAAAACTTCAGACATCTAATAACATCAATGACAAAACAACTCCAACACACAGAAAACCCACACCTAACAAATACAGTACAGTACTGTACTGTACTAGACCTCTGCCAACCCTACAAAACCCTAACCTGACTCAACCCGATGAGACATAACGACTTACCTCCTAGAAGACCTTAATAACCAATCCTCATCCTACCTATTTACTTACCCTTAAAACACTTTCCAGTCCTTAATGACCTATAGTAAAAACTATGTAGGGTACAATACCTGTACTCACTATTTAGACATCCTATCTGTAGATCCCTTTCAACTAACAAACTTCCCTTCCCCTCAGCAAGCAACTCTATGCCTGTGCGGTAATTTGGAGATCTGAAATACTCTGAGCAAACTGCACATATAAATATCAAGAAGAAGAAGTTCCAGGCCTTATATTAAACCCTCTATTCTGCTTCAGAGAAGTACTTACACTAACTCTTAATGCATTTTTTTAGCAATTTCGGCATTGCATTTTTGCTTGAGTAACATGGTTATCCCATAGTTTTACTTAAATTTCGTAGTACGTGTGATGCCAATTATGCCAGATCCAAGTCTTTAGACATTGGTTAGTTTATACCTTTCATTACTGCAGTTAAGCACAAACTTATTTAACAATGGAAAATAATGTATGAGGAGGGCTGGGTATCAGTATTTTGTGAAATAACTTAAATTAGGTTATAGTAAACTTCATTAGGTTATTAGGCCTATGAGAAAACAGGCCTAGGGCTAGCCTAATTTTATTTCACTGCTCAACATATTTTTTGGGATGGATGTAGTTACCGGGTATACCACTACCGACATACAACATAAATAATCTAAATACTTATAATAAAATAAATACTTATAAATCTATAATACTAGGTTAGGTTAGGTTAGGTTGTTTGGTTAGGGTAATGTATTTTTTTATCCAAAGGCAGTCAAAATAGACGGGAACATGATGGTGAGCGTCCGCGTAGTATTTACCTAATTGTAGTTTACAGGAGTTGAGCTAAGCTCGTGTTGTCCCGTCTCTCAGTCTATTTTTATCCAATTTTTTCTTGAAAATATGGATGTTCCTTGCCCCTACCACCTCCTCCTCCAGCCCATTCCATTTGTCAATACATCTATAGGGGAAGCTAAACTTCCTGATATCGTTCTTGCAGGTAGGTCTTTTTACTTTGTAGCTGTGGCCTCTAGTTATTCCTGTATCCATAATTAATAAGACGGGCGGTATCCTACACCCGGTAACTACATTCTTGCCTTTTGTTTGTTTTTGCTGTTGAGCTCTGCATATATTCAGGTAGGCTTGGGTTTTAGTAAAATTGCATTAGGCTAGGCTACATACTTTTACTTCTATTGGAAAGCACAGGCCTAAACATGCTAAAGAATTTAGCCTAGCCTACCACAATTTAGCCTAGACTGAAAAAACAAACAAAAATAGGCGAATTGCAGTTTTGGTAAGAGTTGTAGTTGTGGGCATACCAAAAGCTTTGTATATATAGCCTAGTCGCACACTCGCAGTTAGGCCTACATTCGCGTCTAATTTAACTGCTGGGGATGGGGAGAGCTAAGTGGAAGGTTTATGGCGTGTGTGTAATGTGGTCGAAATGTTCGTTTATTGTATAATTATGTCATAGGCTAGTTCTCTCGATTCATAATGTGTAGCTTAAGTTAGGTTAGGTTAGGTTAATTACGAGTTGTCTCGTACTTAACACGGGGCCGAGCCGTCTCGATTTTACTGGGCCGAGCTGTCCTGGCCGAGCTGTCCCGTGGGCCGAGTAGTCTAGCATTCGGTAGCATTCAAGGAGACTACGGTACTGCAGGACTCTTCTTCTTCTTCTTCTTACCTCTGACCGGGTATAGGCTATCCTAGTGTTTACTAGCCTATACGCCTTTGAAAGGACATTAACCTAACATAACAACCTTACCTAACCTATCCTAGTATTATAGGTGTGGGGCTGCCGCCCCCACACCCCCGCTTTGACTTAGATTTTTGGTGTATTTGTCTGTGAAGTGGGTATTTTTCAATTTGTTGATAACGCAAATCGGGATGGATGTAGAGTTCGGGCGTACGGGCATTGTTTACATAGGGCGATCGCCGCGCTCGCACTTACGTTCCCGTCTATTTCGACGCTATATTTTCTGCTATTTGCCCCCTGTCATTACTACATGAATACTAGGTTAGGTTAGGTTAGGTCAAAATAGACGGGAACATGATGGGAAAGGTCCGACGCCACTACGCGTAGTGTAAACAAGACTGGCGGTACGCCCGAATTCTACATTCTACCCCGCAAATCCTCCATGCGGACTATATGGAGAAAAATATGGCGAATCTATTGGTGCCTATTTTCCCTAATAAATTGTTTTTAATAAGGCGGATGTAGTGTCCTTGAAGATTATCTAGCATTCTTCGTGAGCAAACGAAGGGGACATCTAATAATAGACGGGAACATGATTGCAAAGGTCCGACGCCTCCCCTGCCGCCATCATGTTTACATTTGTCGATCGCCGTGGTTAAGTTCGCGTCTATTTTGACGCCAGTTTTTTCGGTAATTTGCCCCCTGCTGGCAATATATATGATGATGACAATATGCCATGGTGGGGTGAGGGGGGGAAAAGCCCCCCCTCAACATATTATTGTATACAAAGGCAGTCAAACTAGACGGGAACATGATGGCAAAGGTCCGACGCCAGTACGCGTAGTGTAAACAAGGCTGGCGGTACGCCCGCACTTAACATTCTTGCCGGCTACCATAGTGCAGTGGGAATATGAACATGATTAGATTAATATCCAGTATTCGAGAATGGATAGTAAGTCGTAGGTGTGTGCATAAACCTTTAACCGTCTTGGTGGTGTAATGGTTAAGGTGTCTAAAAATCTGTGTGTGATAACCCAGGTTCGAATCCTGGTGGATCACATACTGTATATGCTTATATAAATTTCATTGGAGGTGTTTGGTGTTGTGGTGAAATTAATAAAAAAAATAGATTCATGCATAAAACTTATTTTCCGGAAATTAAAACCTTTATGAATAGGTTAGCCTTTAGGCTAGGCTTATCGGCAAGAGTTGCGTTATCGGGCATATCACCTGGCCGGGTATAGGCTATCCTAGTGTTTACTAATTTATAGGCTACCCCTATGGCTAATTTAGATAAGTGGACTGTATATTGTTATTATTGAAGAAACATTAACCATATAGAATATATAATTACCCTTAGATGAACTCAGCTGGTGATTGGAGGATGGCGGAAAATAGGCTAAATGACTGGAAGTGGTTAGTATAGTAAACAAAGTATGAAAAGAGGCTACAATAGGCTAGGATAGGATAGATATTTACGTTAAGTTGTGCTAAGTAACAAAGATGATGATTTAGTGACTATATGGAGTATGAGATGAACGTGAAGCGAAAACACCTGATTATGAAACTATAGGAAGAAGGCTTAGCGTGTGTGGCTGGGACGGAGGTTGGTTGGAGAGTGGCGAGCGCGTTATGTTCGTCTCTGTCGTGACATACCGCGCATGCGCATAACATATGGAAAATGTATCCCATCTTCTTTACAATGAGATACTTATAAACAATCTTAAATAATACAAATATATATATATATATGGGAATTATAATCCTACAATACTTTCCCATATACAACTATAGAGTAATATATTCTACCCAATCATGGAACGCTCGACCAAGGTTATGGAAGCGTCCAACTTAAGACTACGGAAAGATACGTAACGCTACATCAACCCAGATTACGTAACATCGAGACTGTTCATACTAGTTTGAGTACACTAAGTATGGACATATTCCCACCAACAGAAAATATAAAAAATTTACATGATTAGATTTGCCCGGAGGCAATCTTATCCCGCCAAGCTTGGGAGGATATCTGGGCTGCCTGTCGACGTGGGCGTTCGCCAGACGCGTCAACAGGCTGCGCCGAAGTAGAAGCCAGAGAGGGGACTTCAATGGATAACTGATCCGAGGGGGTGTCCTTGCGATCGAGGTCACCCTCAAGAGGATATAGTCGGACTGTTGGCCGTGTGATTACTCCAGTCCTGGTGCGAACCTTTGCTACCCGAACCTCACCATCACGACCTGGTAATAACTCCTCTATCCGACCCAATTTCCAAAATGCGCGCGGGCCCTCCTCATGGATGGTTACCACGTCCCCTACCCTAGGCCAATGACCTTTTAATGGTGTTAGTTTATTCCTTTGCGCTTCCCTTAAAGTCACCAGATATTCTGTTGACCAGCGATGCCAAATATCTCGCGATAATTTACGAATGTATTTGTAGCGGGCCGATATCACTTCCTTACTTATGTAGTCTGGATCTTCCATAGTATCCTCGTCATGCTCTTCAGGAAGATCCCGCAGTCTGTATCCACGTACCAGTACTGAGGGTGTGATTGGGGTAAGGTCTTCCAAATCACCAGAAGCATAGTATAGAGGGCGATCATTTACGGTGGCTTCAATCTCCAAGAGAATGGTGTTGAGTTCCTCAATCGAGATGAGAGCTCTACCCAACACCTTCTTCAGACCCGCCTTCACGATGCCTATGGCTCTCTCCCATATGGCGCCAAACCAAGGCGCTCTGGCGGGAATGAAACGCCATTCGCATTTTACATCCGCTAGGCAGGTCTGAATCTTAGGATTGTTGCTCACTTCTTTGAGATATGTAGATGCCCCTATGAAAGTCTTTGCATTGTCACTCAGCATGATACGTGGATATCCCTGTCTACTGCAGAATCTTCGGAAGGCATGTAGGAAGCTATCACAAGTGAGGTTGGTGACCAGTTCCAGGTGAATTGCCCTGGTAACAGCACAAGTGAAAAGTATCATATACACCTTAAGATTGGGTGAATCTTTCACAGCGATTGCTCCACTGTAGTCAACCCCGGTGACTTTGTAAGGGTCACCTGGGGTAGTTCGCAGGTTTGGTAAGGGAGGAATTCCGACGGGATCATAATGTGTTCCCTGTACTCTTCTACACTTTAAGCATTTGCGAAGGACTTTCTTGACCACCTGCCTGATTCTAGGCACCCACCGTCGTTGTCTTACATAGGTGACTATATGACCAACCCCATAATGACAACAGAGTCGGTGACACCTATCGATGATAAGATGGGTGAAGGGATGATTGGGGGGCAGTAGTATTGGATACTTACTTGCCTCAGAGAGGGCTGCCAATCGTAATCTGCCTCCGCAATGTATCAAGTCCCCCTTCAAGTGTAAGCCCAATTGGTTGATCAGGTTATTCCTAGACTTTGTTCCCTTAACCAGTAATTTATATTCCTGCGTATATATTTCTTGTTGACAGAGCTTATGTAATAATTGATCTGCAATTCTGATCTCCTTCACATTGAGGTAAGCACTACCTGTGGACGGTGTGCCTTTAATTTTTGCTTTTACATTTTCTACAAATCGTATCACCCATGCTGTAACACGTTGTAACTTTTCATAGCTGCTGAATCTATCCCACTCCCATAACCGTGTGTCTTCGTCAGGCACCGAGTCAATTACCGGTGCCACAATAGCAGTGTGTTGCTCGCTTAAATCTATATTCTCTGGCCATTGGTTGGGATCATTAAGCCAGCATGGGCCATTCCACCACAACGCAGAAGATTTGAGAAATTTAGCAGAGACACCACGAGTAATGCAATAACTTGGATTCTCTTTGGTAGACACATACCGAAACTGTGCGGTTGGGAGCAGGGTACGAATTTCGTCGACACGGTTGGTGACGTACACTGGTAGCTTCTTACGGCTATGTAACCAGTAGAGCGTAATTTGGCTGTCACTCCATACAACTGTCTCCGAGACATTTAGCAAATTTTTAAAAGTTTCCTCTACAAAGTGAACGAGTCTAGCAGCCAACAGAACTGCAGTCAGCTCTAATTTTGGGATGGAAAGGGATTTGATCGGGGCGACTTTCGCCTTCGCTATGACGAGACGGCTGCCACTTGTGTCAACAAAGAATATGGCGGTGCCGTACGCGACTTTGCTAGCGTCTGAGAAGGCATGAATGGACACAGGATGGTCCATGACAACTCTCCGAGGAAAATGAAAACCCTTACAGAGACGAAGATCCGAAATAATGTCATCCCACTCCTGAACCAGATCGCCAGTCAAAACTTCATCCCATCCTAACTTTATCCTCCATAATTGCTGAAGGAATAATCTCGATTTGATCGACACCGGTAGAACTATCCCCAAGGGGTCAAAAAGTTTAGCTGTCATACTCAAGCAAATTCGTTTTGTAATCTGCGAATATTGCGTGTACTGAACGCCGAATGAGAGGGTATCGGTGTCCGTTTTCCAAAACAACCCAAGCACTCTAACATGTTCCTGCTGTACAGCCGCCACACCATCCCGTTGCAGTACAGTCCGCAAAACAGAATTATTAGTCGCCCATTCACGCAAATGTAGATGGGCGTCATTCATAATCTCTCGGACTACAGCGTAGGTATCAACCAGGAAATCTTCTTCATTTCCTGTACCCAGTAAATTGTCTATATATAACCCTGACCGAATCTGATGAATAATCTGCGGATCTGCACTGACATAAGACAAATTTTTCAAAATGGTGGCGTTTAAAAGGAATTGGGAACAAGTCGCTCCAAATAAAACTGCCCGGAACCGGTAACAAATTAGGGGAGAATCCAGTTGCCTCGGATACTTGGGCCACATAAATCGCGTATAGTCCTGGTCGTCTTCATGGAGTCTTAACATGAGAAATGCCTTCTCAATATCAGACACCCAGGCATACTTACCGAGTCGAAACCGAAGCAAAACCTGCGCCAAATCTGGCACCAGTGAGGGTCCAGTGTACAGGCAGTCATTAAGACTAGGATGACGTTCACTCATCTTGGCGGAACAGTCGAAGACAATACGCACTGGCGTAGTTTTGCTCTCCTTGACTACACCATGATGAGCCAAGTAATGCCCGGTATCTGATTTATCAAAAGGCACCTCTTCAATAAAACCCCGGGACACCTGATCCTTTATGACTTTTGAGTATTCCTCGCAAAAGTCAGGCTCCTTGAGGAATCTTTTCTGACGTCCCCGAAGACGGCCTATGGCCAAACCCTTGTTAGATGGCAGCTGATCCTTGGAATTGTTCCAGGGCAGTCTCACTTTATACTGTTGGCTGTCGGGATCGTAGGTAACGGTATCCTCGTACGACGATAGTGCTTGACGCTCAACCAGTGAATATTCCTTAGGGGTTATCCCGATATGATCTAATTCCCACAAAACATTTAAGTCATTTTTGCATGGTGGAATATTGCCAGTGGATATGTATTCGTCCATTGGTGTTACTGCTACTTTCAATACAGTAATTACTTCTGTGCTGGAGCTTGTAGGCTGTGTCACATATGAACCACTGATGGCGTACCCGTACTTGGTAGGAAGCAGAATTAGGCTACCTGACCTTTTATACCCAGGTCGCACTATATCGTAGTAGTGATCCGCTCCGATGAGCAGCTCCAGCTGATCTGTGTCCGTTGCGTGAGGATCGGCTAATTTTATGCCTTTACTTTGTAAACTAACCAGTTTAGACTTTAGGTTAATTTCACCTTTATGGTCTGGCAATTCATCAACCACTATTGCGTCTAGATGATGAAATTTACCTCTGTGTTTGTATTGCAGTGCCACAACATTATATTCCCTAGAGGCCTGTTTCCCGGTAAATCCGTGAAGACATAACTCCTCAGTTCCTTTAGAAATGTAGGAAAGGGAGGATAGAACAGAAGACTTCACAAAGGTCCTCTGAGAACATTGGTCAAGTAGCGATCTGATTTTAACACAATTATTATCCTTACCCTTTACCGGCAGCTGTACGGTGGGCAAGATTACTGTATTTTTACCTGTGGCAACGGACATTGTAGTTGAAGTAGCAGCAGTATGCTCTCTCTTGGTGTTATCCTCCGCTGGTCTACTTTCTTTCCCTTGTTTTTGTGTACACAGGGAATGAAAGTGTTTGCCCTTACAAAACTTGCAGCTTCTTATGTTAGGATTAGTACAACCCGAATGGCCATGGTCTTTTGACAAGCACCCAGTGCAGAGACGTAGTTGACGGGCTCTTTTAACTTTAAGAGGCCCTGTCTTATACTTCATACACTTGTACCATAAATGATTGGTGCCACTACACAGAACACAGTTGAATTTCCTGTACTCACTCTGGGCGGTAAATGTTGCCGTAGCCATGGGTGTACCCCCTACTCTGTCTTGACCCGCCATATTGTACACTTCAGCCTGGAGGCAATGAGTGAATTTCTTATAATCCAGGCTCGAGTCTCCCATTTCCCGTTTTATGGTTTCTTTTAGTGGTGATGGTAACTTATTGACAAGAGTCACCACACAAAATTCCTCCAGACAAATACCATGGCTAATGATTGACCTCATCACACTCTCTGTATTGGCATAGAAGTCCTTCAGGTCAGCTGTTTGGTGTTTGGGTGACACTAATTGATTGAATTTGGTAACATAAGCTGCCTTGATTCGATCTGGATGCCCATATGTCTCTTGCAGGAGCTCAATTGCTGGGGCATAGCTTGCACTTTCGATTATGAATCCTTCGACTAGCTTATGTGCATCACCCTGAAGCTGACCCTTTAGATAGGTGAAGCGTTGTATATCTGTGAGGTCGGGATTGTCATGGATGGTACACTTGAACATCTCCCAAAATCCCGACCACATGGTGGCATCACCTTCAAATTTTGAGAGAGTAAGATGGGGTAATTTGACTGCGGATTTCTTTGGCTCTTTCCTGACCTCCTTCTTGACCTCTGTAATCAGGATCCCCTTCAGTGTGGCAACAATTACTTGTATGCCCTCCATATATAGGGTATCCTCTCTGATCACCTCGATATACTCGGCGTCCTCGCAAGTGTCGGCCAGGCCCTCCTGAGTGACCTCATACTTGTCAAGTTGCTTTTGAATACTGAGCAACCTGGCCTCCACCTCCACTCTAGACGCCGAATCAAGGAATTCGTCAATATCAGAGGTCAAGACCGTCAAAGAGCCCTTAAGTCCAGCCCGACGCTTTTGTACACCTTTAGCCATGATTATACAGGAAGGAATTCTAATTACGTTAAATCAAACTATTAATGCCAGACCGAATAAGTTGCGGCTAACAATACAGTACTCCGAGAAATCAAATTAAATCGTGAGCCGAAAATAAAACACCCTCACGAAATGCGGAATAAGAATTGTGCGCTATGTAGACAAGCAATCTGGAGCTTTTCAATTTAACTCCTTACGTAATAGTTATGAAATTATAGATTCATTACGCCATAAGTTAAGAAAAGTCGGGAGGGAAATTTAGTACAATACAGTATAGGCCAAAAGTCTCCAGATGTCAAAAAGAGCAGTACCGTTAAAGTTATAATAAAGTAAAGAAGAGTGTGAGCCTATAGGGCAATTGAAACAGGCTAAACTCACTGGGTACCGCTAATTCTATATTATTAATTTAATAAATGTGAAAATTGTACACAAGAAAAATTCATCTCAAGAAGTCACAAGGAAAAAAAGTTTTGAGTTGGATTAACACACACTCAGCCTATCAGCTATCATAGTACCCCGCCTCCAGGGCACACGACGAGAGAATAAATTAGAATGGCATGTGAATCTAATAAAGAAGGTATTGGACAGTATAAATTTGATATAGAATTGAATAACCTTACCTTTTGAAATTATTATACAATACAGTATGGATGATTTTAATCTTAGTGCCAATCAAGTGTTATATAATTTGGGCCTAAAGGTTTTACAATCAAAATTTAATTAATATACTGTACCGATTTGAAGGCTTACTAATCCAGGCTATACAGATTTTGTTTATCAACTCTAACGTCATGGTGGGCAAACATCTCGTCGTATGACCTGGCGACCATGGCAAATTCGTCTTGCATAAAGCACCGACGACAGGTGGCCAAGATCTCCGAATAGAGACGCTTTGATGCCTCGTGCGTGAGGTGTACCCCGTCGGGACTGAAGTCAGCCTCAGAGGTATTCATTGACTGATAGCGCTCCCGGGTGAAGGGGATATGGCGCTTTAGCCATCGGTTAACCGCATTTCTGATGCGGTTAAACTCGTCCGTAGAGACCCCTCGTGGAGCCTGTCGCTTCTCTACCCCAATCACCCGGACTTCTCCCCCCGAGAGCCGCACCACCTCCTCAGCTAGGACCTCAATCCCCTCCGCAATCCCTCTCGGACTGACCCCGCTCCGTATCTCATTTCCTCCTATCACCAAGAAGGTCAAGTCGGGCTTCAGCTCTAAAAACTGACCCCAGGCTACTGTTGATCTCAAGGTGCTGACGCGGGCACCTGGGTCGGCCAGAGGAGTCACGGAAAAGAAAGGCCTGTGGACGGCTTGGTCCACGTACAAATCCCTGACGTAGGAGTGGCCCAAAATTGCCACCTTCCTAATCGGGCCTGGGTACGCAGGCCTATCAATCACCGCAGGATAATCTTCCCCTACCCCACCACCCGCGGCACCACAACGCCAAAAGCCCTGGGCCATGAGGGATAGACGAAAATATGGCACAAAAAAAATATAACCACGTAGGCTAGGCCACCACCAACACAAAAAGGGTGGGGTGGGGTGGGGGGGGGGTGGGGGGCAAACTAGTGAAAGGTCGAAGGACCAATTATATGGCTAATTTAGATAAGTGGACTGTATATTATTATTATTGAAGAAACATTAACCATATAGAATATAATTACCCTTAGATGAACTCAGCTGGTGATTGGAGGATGGCGGAAAATAGGCTAAATGACTGGAAGTGGTTAGTATAGTAAACAAAGTATGAAAAGAGGCTACAATAGGCTAGGATAGGATAGATATTTACGTTAAGTTGTGCTAAGTAACAAAGATGATGATTTAGTGACTATATGGAGTATGAGATGAACGTGAAGCAAAAACACCTGATTATGAAACTATAGGAAGAAGGCTTAGCGTGTGTAGCTGGGACGGAGGTTGGTTGGAGAGTGGCGAGTGCGTTATGTTCGTCTCTGTCGTGACATACCGCGCATGCACATAACATATGGAAAATGTATCCCATCTTCTTTACAATGAGATACTTATAAACAATCTTAAATAATACAAATATATATATATATATATATGGGAATTATAATCCTACAATACTTTCCCATATACAACTATAGAGTAATATATTCTATCCAATCATGGAACGCTCGACCAAGGTTATGGAAGCGTCCAACTTAAGACTACGGAAAGATACGTAACGCTACATCAACCCAGATTACGTAACATCGAGACTGTTCATACTAGTTTGAGTACACTAAGTATGGACAACCCCTTTGAAAGGACATTAACTGGGTAGGATGTAGTTACCGGGTGTATCGCCAGCCTTGTTTACACTACGCGTTGTGGCGTCGGACGCTTGCCATCCTTTTCGTCTATCTAGACTGCCTTTGGATACAATAATATGTTGCCATCCTTTTCCTGTCTATTTAGACTGCCTTTGGATACAATAATATGTTGAGGTTGGGCTTTGCCCCCCCTCACCCCCCCATGACATATTGTCATCATCATATATATTTCCAGCAGGGGGCAAATAACCAAAATAAATCGCCGTCAAAATAGACGCGAACTTAACAACGGCGATCGACAAATGTAAAAATGACGGAGGCGGCGGACGTTTGCAATCATTTTCCCGTCTATTTTGAATGCCAATGGATACAATAATATGTTGAGGGGTGGCTTTGCCACCCCTCACCCCCCCCATGTCATGTTGTCATCGTCATATTACCAGCAGGGAGCAAATAACCGAAAAAATCACCGTCAAAAGAGACGCGAAGTTAACCGCGGCGATCGCCCTATGTAAACGTGACGACCGTACACCCGGAAACTACATCCATCGCCATTAGCCTAACCTAACAACCTTACCTAACCTATCCTAGTATTATGGGTGGGGGCTGCCTCCCCCACACCCCCGCTATTTGACATTAACTCACATATTTACAAGATGTACGCCCGGTAACACAACTCATTCCGGCCTATCTCACAATTTTTTTGCTTGGCTTAAATTTGCTGGACATTATGATTGTATAATAGGCCTAATATGTACAAATATCACCACAGGTTTTGTGTTTTGTATTATTTTGTTTTTCTTTGTTTTTCTATTAGCCTAGTGATTTAGGCCTAGGCCTATGCCTTAAATCAATATTTTACCATTAGGCTCGCTTTGTCAAGCCTACCGACACTGTCGGACGAAAGCGGTTAAATTATGCCGATGAGTAGGCTAGGCTATTATGTCTGATTTCAAATATAATTTGTGTGGTAAATAATCTCTTCATAACATGTATTTACAGTAGGCTATAAGTATTCTCCTCAAATAATATGTATTAATTGCATATATTTGGGGGGAAATGGGTACTTTATGGGTGACTGGTCGAATGTGGAACAAAATGTGGTACCATCACTGACGTTACCACACTTTGTTCCACAGTCATTCAGGTCCATCACCGTATCTGTTTAATCATTTGGTTCATATTAATGTCATAAATTAGGTCAAAATAATAGTTTAGGGTCCAAGATGGCCGAGTCTGGTACGACCTCAGCCTATTTCCCATTGAAACCTATGTTAAACACTACCTACGTATCCGCGAAGCCACGTATCCGCGAAGCCACGTATACGCAGAAGGGGGCTGGTACGACCTAGGCGCGAATACCGGGAGTGCACTGTACCAGACTCAGGCAGCAGACTTAACTTTTCAAAATAGGGGCGTGTTCAAGAGCGAGATTTAGAACGCTACAGTAATTAAAACCTATATGAATAGGTTAGCCTTTAGGCTAGGCCTATCGGTAAGAGTTGTGTTATCGGGCATATCACTTGACCGGGTATATCCTAGTGTTTTCTAATTTATACCCCTTTGAAAGGATGGGATGGATGTAGATTCCGGGTGTACGGTCGTCATTGTTTACATAGGGCGATCGCCGCGGTTAACTTCGTCTATTTTGACGGCGATTTTTTTTCTCGGTTATTTGCCCCCTGCTGGCAATATATCTGATTATGACAATATGTCATGGGGTTGGGGGGTGAGGGGGCAAGGCGCCCCCCCCCTCAGCATATTATTGCATCCAATGGCATTCAAAATAGACAGGAACATAATTGCAAACGTCCGACACCTCCCCCCCCGCCGTCATGTTTACATTTGTCGTTCGCCGTGGTTAAGTTTGCGGCGATTTTTTTCGGTTATTACCCCCTGCTGGCAATATATATGATGATGACAATATGATATGGGGGAGTGAGGGGGGGGCAAAGCCCCCCCCCCCCGCCTCAACATATTGTATCCAAAGGCAGTCAAAATAGACGGGAACACGATGGCAAGCATTCACTACCGCTCCGCATAGTGTAAACAAGGGTGATCGGTATGCCCGCACTTAACATTTTTGCCGAAAGGACATTAGCCTAACCTAACAACCTTACCTAACCTATCCTAGTATTATGGGTGGGGCTGCCGACCCCACACCCCCGCTGTTTGACATCAACTCACCTTACCTAACTGTGGTTGAAATACAAAAACGTTGTTGTTGTTGTTGTTGTTGTTCCCCAGGCTGTCTGGCCGAACAACCCAAGGTCTTGAGCAAGGCCATGGCCATAAACGAGCACCCCCACAAAATCCTCACTGCTTACCACTAACAAAGCCCGGGTGACCGAAGCCATTCCAAGGCAGGGAGCTGAGGAAGGTGCGGAAACGCCCGGGAAACCAAAGCCCCACCCAAGGCCCTGTGCCCCTCAGCAATTATGAAGGGAAAGTTGAGGGGCAAGGGAAAAATGTGACGCTTTGGCTCCCAATCTGCCAACTTCTAGGTTGGCAGTAGGGAGGTCAATCCACGGAAAAGACGACGCCACTTGAGATCTAGAAGATATATAAGTAAAAGGAACAGTCAGAGTATGCTATGGGTATGGCAGAGATCGCTCAGTTCTCACTCGGATAGACCAGCCCATCACCACATGACTAGAACCCAATCCTCTCAGCATCAGCTAGGAAAGGCCCTAGAAAGCCGCCTTTGGCGGGGGGATAGCTCCCCTATTTCAACTCCTTTCGGGGTTGGGCACCCGCCCAAAAACGTTAGCACCCTTACCTCACGGTGAGAATATCCTTGTGCGGCACTGTACAGTATAGGCTAGCCTAGGCCTAGGCCAAGCAGTTCCCCATCCAACGTTGTCAACGCTCCAGAAACTGCGACCTCAAACCACAATCCGACCTGACCTACAGCTACAGTGATGCCCACACGAACCACCGACCTCAGCTGAATCTATTCACCTACCACAGCAACACTACACTCGGTAAATACGACGGGAGCTCCCTGCGACCTCTGCACCCCAATCCTCACACGCGTGTTTTCTCTCTCCTCTCCTTCGTTCGCCCAATGTGCCTAAAACTAACTAACCTACCCAACGTAAATCAAATCTACCCAACGTAAATCGAATTACACCACACGCCCCCCTGATCTCAAGATCAATCTAACAATAAACAACAACAAATTATAATCATTTTCCACCGTACCTAATGGCATACCGCCCTAGTACTACTAAGGTACGTTGGACATCGCGCAGTCCCTTTATCCCACCTACTCCATTTCACAATCACTTCCCATCTCATAATTTCCCATCCACCCTGGCCGTCGCCTCTCTCTCTCTGCGACCGTCGTGGTACCAATTCGTTTTCTTCTACCTCTTCTTGCTCGTCATCCCCCACCTCATCGTCAGGTGAAGACTCTACCACTCTTCTGACGTCCAAGATGTGACGTGGCATCCCGTCGACACTGAGGTTATTCCTGGAATGCACGTCCGTCACAGTACCCCTCCCCCACTGGGATGTACACTTTGCGTTTGGGGGCTTCACCCAAATCTCCTCCCCAATTTGGATAGAGGCAGGCCCTTCCTCCCCCCCAATGGCCATCGGCACCGCACATGGATGTCGCCATTCATACTGAAATACTGCTCTTTGTGGTACAGTTCTCTCATCCTGACCTGACCTAGGGGACATATTATACCAAAATACTGCTTCCATAGGCGCTACCTGCCCCCTCTCTGCCATCGCCTTGATTGTCCGATGATGTCTTTCCACAATTCCGTTCCCACTTGGCCGATACGCAGCTCTAAAGAAACGTCGACATTCCACCTATCAAGCATGTCCTTCAAAGCCTGCGACCGAAAAGCAGTACCGTTATCCATCAACACCTCATCAACTGGGCCCCTCTCTAGGAAGATCTCATTCAGCACACCTGCAATCTCTTCCGCATTCTCTGCTCTTAATTCCCTCCAGATAGCCACCCGCCCAGGTCCGCAGTCTACCATAGATAGGTACAGCCCCTGCCGATAGTGTGTCACATCAACCGCCAACCTTTGCCAATCATTATCCATTCTAATCTCCCCAGAAACATGTACACTCGGTGCAGGGTCGATCGACTGACATCTGTCACAACGTCTCACCACCTCTCGAACGTTGTCCCTCGTGACTGCAGGGTCGACCTTCCTTGCCACAAACAGCGTCCTGTCGACTCCCATGTGGTGCAATTGATGTAGCTCCTTTACACTTGCTGCTCCCATGCAACACACCATAGCCGCCTCCTTTGTCTCCTCTGGCACCCCGAGCCAGGATTTCTTTACTCTTGTTAGGGCATCTGCCTTGTTCTTCTCTGATGGCACAAAAACCACACACAACTGCAGACCATACACATCTTTCAACTCCCTCAGAATTCCCAGACGACGCTTCACAATCAGTTCTGAGGCTCCCTTCGTTCGAACTTTTTTCTCTTCAGTCACCACTGATTTCAGCCAACCAAACACTGTAGCAGAATCCGTTCGAACCTCGATCTCTCGCAAACCCCACTTCAAGGCCAAATTGATACCTTTCAATACCGCGTCCAACTCGGCCACGTTGATATGACTGTAGTCGTGCTTCTTCCTCAACCACGCAGCATCCTCAACTTCTACATTACCTATCTCCAATATCACACCTGTCGCTATACTACACGTACTTGCGTCACACCATACGACCCCCTTCTCCGACTTCGGAGTGTACCATCTTCCTCTCACTGGGTCTTCGCGTCTCACTCTTTCTATGACATCTTGCATCATCGTGACTGTCTCTTTTCCGACCTTGTCTTCCCATCTTACACCTTCCGCTCTCCTCTTAACGTAACTACATGCTACCCGCAGCCATCCTGCAATGGGATAGTGGCCCACCAGCCTTCCACAAGCTGAGAATAGCTCTCTCTTACTCCAGTTCTCCCTAATTTCCGGAACCTCATCACCTCTCTGGAATACTAGCTCGCCTGTTCTATCTCTCTCTAATCTTAAGCCCAACGCCGCACCCCCTTCCAACGGCTGCGGCTCCTTTGTGGACAATCCAAACCTAGCCAAGTGCTCTACAACCTCGGCTGCCGTCACCACAGTCTCATCCACTAGTATATCGTCAATATATGAATTTGTGGCAGCCTTCATCTTATGCGCTTTCCCCAGCACTGTCTTGAGTATCCTCGCCATGATTCTTGGAGCCGAATTCAACCCGAAACCCAACCTCGTCAAGCAATACGTCTTCCCCTTGTATCTCACCAGCTGGTACTTCCAGAGCTTCTCTGTCACATGAATTTGTAAATAAGTGGACTTCAAATCCACAATGGTCGAGGCCCCACCCATCTGCCTCCACTCCCTGAGTGTCTCGCCGCACACATCCGCGACGTCATCGCCTGTGTGACTCATCACGTGGGTATTAAGTTCACGAAAATCCAATACAGGCCGTACCTTGTTTTTCGTCGGTTGAACTACCGCCATGAACGGCAACACTCCACTCCCCACTTCCTCCCCCCCACGGCAGCAGAATGCCCTCATCAATCCACCTCTTCACCTCCTTGTCAAAATCTTGTCTCACTCCCTCTTTCATAGCATGTTCGTAGCAACCAACTTTGTTCTTCAAAACAGGCAACTCTCCTTTCAACAACCACTCGACTACCCACTTCCTACCATCAAATACCGCAACAAAATCCTTATCCTCAATCTTGCATGGATCAGCCCCCCATTCGGTTCCTGGCTTCGACACCCCTCTCTTTGGCTCAACAACCCCGGCTGCCTTTGTGAACTTATCTTTCAGCTCTTCAGTCTCAGTCAGCTTCACAACCCTCCCTTCCGACTTTATGGCCACAGCGCATTGGGTCTCTCCACTCTCGGCAGTTGAACGGCTTACCGGTACCTTCCCAAACGTTACCGGACATCTTTCATCTACAATCGTAGCGCCACCCAGTTGGCTGATTACATCCATCCCCATCACTACATCAATGCCATCAATTACTGTATCAAGCACTATGGCCCTGATCCACTATCGGATTCCTCGCACTGTCAACTCCACTTCTCTGGCACCCTCACACCTTATCTCTCTTCCATCGACTCCGACCAGCCTAGCGTCCTCTCCCTCACACTTTCCTACCAAACGAGAGGCCAACACAGTGGTCGAACAGCCAGTATCCACAAGGGCTCTTGCTCCTTTCCCCCCCACCAGTACCTCCACCACTGGCAGGGAGCTTGGGAGCGCCTTTACTCGACTAAAGGGGTAGCTTCCGGCGCAGCAGCTCCCCCTTGACCATTTCCCTGGTTGCAACGGCTCGCTATGTGACCCTCCTTCCCACACCGATAGCAAGTTATGGCTGGCTTCGGCTCCTTACACCCCCTTGCCATGTGAGAGCCACCACATCTGAAGCAGCGACCTTTGAACCCACGCGCCTCCCATTTCCTGCCACTCGGCTCACCCCGTGGAGCCTGCCACCTTGCCTCCACTTCCGGCCCCCCAGTAGCAACCGCTGCAACTCCCCGGCTTCCTCCTGATGCCAATACTCTAGCCCTAACTATTAATTCACTCACGCTCACCGAGTCCGACTCAACGTCCTTAACCTGCTGCAGCTCCATCGATATCCTCTCCGGAAACCCAGTTATAAAAGCTAGCTTCACAGCCCTCTCCAAGCCCTTTCCCCTCCACCCAGCTAGCCCTGCCACCCTCCTTATCTCGTTAGCATAGACATCCACCCCCTCACCTGTCCATGTCACCCTCTTTAGCCTTCCATATGCCTCAAACATTCCCTGTGTAAAAGCCTCCTTCAATCTAGCAATTATCTTCTTAGCATCTAATTGATCATTCTCACTCATTTCAAGGTACAAGGCTAACACATCTCCCTCCAAGTACAGTGGTATGAAACTAGCCAAATTGTCAAATTTCAAGAGCTTCGCCACCAACTCTGCCTTCTTTAGCCACGCCACCACGTCGCCCTTACCATCATATGACTTCATCATTTCACTACTCACCTTCCCTTTTCCAGACATGGTGACTAGTATGCGCCTAGATAGCTTGTGGTTGAAATACAAAAACGTTAGCACCCTTACCTCACGGTGAGAATATCCTTGTGCGGCGCTGTACAGTATAGGCTAGCCTAGGCCTAGGCCAAGCAGTTCCCCATCCAACGTTGTCAACGCTCCAGAAACTGCGACCTCAAATCACAATCCGACCTGACCTACAGCTACAGTGATGCCCACACGAACCACCGACCTCGGCTGAATCTATTCACCTACCACAGCAACACTAAACTCGGTAAATACGACGGGAGCTCCCTGCGACCTCTGCACCACAATCCTCACATGCGTGTTTTCTCTCTCCTCTCCTTCGTTCGCCCAATGTGCCTAAAACTAACTAACCTACCCAACGTAAATCAAATCTACCAAACGTAAATCGAATTACACCACACTAACCTATCCTAGTATTATGGGTGGGGGCTGCTGCCCCCCACACCCCCACTATTTGACATGAACTCACATGTTTACAAGACGTACGCCCGGTAACACAACTCATTCCGGCCTATGTCACAATTTGTTTTGCTTGGCCTAAATTTGCTGGACATTATGATTGTTTAATAGGCCTAATATGTACAAATATCACCACAGGTTTTGTGTTTTGTATTATTTTGTTTTTCTTTGTTTTTCTATTAGCCTAGTGATTTAGGCCTAGGCCTATGCCTTACATCAATATTTTACCATTAGGCTCGCTTTGTCAAGCCTACCGACGCTGTTGGACGAAAGCGATTAAATTACGCCGATGAGTAGGGTAGGCTATAATGTCTGATTTCAAATATAATTTGTGTGTTAAATAATCTCCTCATAACATGTATTTACAGTAGGCTATAAGTATTCTCCTCAAATAATATGTATTAATTGCATGTACAGTATTTGGGGAGAGATGGGTACTTTATGGGTGACTGGACGAATGTGGAACAAAGTGTGGTACCGTCACTGACGGTACCACACTTTGTTCCACATTCATTCATGTCCGTCACCGTATCTGTTTAATCATTTGGTCCATATTAATGTCATAAATTAGGTCAAAATAATGGTTTGAGGGTCCAAGATTGCCGAGTCTGGTACGACCTAAGCCTATTTCCCATTGAAACCTATGTTAAACACTGCCTACGTATCCGCGAAGCCACGTATACGCGGAAGGGAGCTGGTACGACCTAGGTGCGAATACCGGGAGTGCACTGTACCAGACTCAGGCAGCAGGCTTAACTTTTCAAAATAGGGGCGTGTTCAAAAGCGAGATTTAGAACGCTATAGTAATTAAAACCTAAATGAATAGGTTAGCCTTTAGGCTAGGCCTATCAGCATGAGTTGTGTTATCGGGCATATCACCTGACCGGGTATATTCTAGTCTTTTCTAATTTATACCCATTTGAAAGGACGGGATGGATGTAGATTCCGGGCGTACGGTCGTCATTGTTTACATAGGGCGATCGCCGCAGTTAACTTCGTCTATTTTGACGTAAAAATTTCGGTTATTTGCCCCCTGCTGGCTATATACTGTATATGATGATGACAATATGTCATGGGGAGGGGGGCAGGGGGGGGGGCAAGGCCCCCCTCACCCATTGCATTCCCATTGGCATTCAAAATAGACGGGAACATGATTGCAAAAGTCCGACAATCTCCCCCCCGCCGTCATATTTACATTTTTCGATCGCCGTGGTTAAGTTCGCGGCGATTTTTTCGGTTATTGCCCCCTGCTGGCAATATACAGTATATGATGATGACAATATGACAATATTATTGTATCCAAAGGCAGTCAAAATAGACGGGAACACGATGGCAAGCATCCACTACCGCTCCGAATAGTGTAAACGGGGAGCAGGTCTTTCCCGCCCTCAGACCATTCCAACTAGAAGATCCCGCCCGCTTAGCTAGGTCCTTCCCGCCCGAATGTTGTGGGCGGGAAGAGCCAAGCAATCAATCTTTCCTTGGCTGATTCCGCCCTCCAAGATTAGACCGTCCCGCCCATTTGTATGGTTCACACAACCTCAGCTGATCTTGCCTAAATGTGCGATGCAAAAGCCTGTAACCTTGAAATTCGTGATTGCATTAAATATTTTATTTTGTCTATTATGAGGCAATTTTATTCAGATTAGGAAGGTTATTCGAGACAGTCTTAAGCATTTCAACTATCACAGATCCTTCCTAAGCTATAGGAGATCGTCTAATGACAGCCGGAATTAATAAAAAGGTGACATAAACCTCAAGGGGTAATGTCACGTTTTCATGATCACTCCATTATTCGCTACTCTATTTGCAAAGTAACTGATATCTATAAACATGGGAAATATGCTAATCACCATCGGCTGAAAATGGACAATTGGCAAATTAATTGGTTGTGATTTTTCCTATTAATGGGCGTGTTTTAGTCTGATCGTCATATATATACACAAGGTTAGATACAATCACAAATTTCAAGGCTACAGGCTTTTTCATTGCACATTTAGGCAAGCACAGTTTAAGGTAGGCCTATACGCGAAACTTACAAACGGGCGGGACGGTCTAATCTTAGAAGGCGGAATCAGCCAAGGAAGGATTGATGTTTGGCTCTTCCCGCCCACAACATTCGGGCGGGAAGGACCTAGCTAAGCGGGCGGGATCTTCTAGTCGGAATGGTCTGAGGGCGGAATAGTCAGTAAGCCGTGTAAACAAGGGTGGCGGTACGCCCGCACTTAACATTCTTGCCGAAAGGACATTAGCCTAACCTAACAACCTTACCTAATCTATCCTAGTATTATGGGTGGGGCTGCCGCCCCCACCCCCCCGCTGTTTGACATCAACTCACGTGTTTACAAGACGTACGCCCGGTAATACAACTCATTCCGGCCTATCTCACAATTTTTTTTCTTGGCCTAAATTTGCTGGATAATATGATTGTATAATAGGCCTAATATGTACAAATATCACCACAGGTTTTGTGTTTTGTATTTTGTTTTTCTTTGTTTTCTATTAGCCTAGTGATGTAGGCCTAGGCCTATGCCTTAACACCTTACGAGCGGCCTATGCGGTTTATTTATATGTACCGCCCAGCGGGGTGTTTTTAGCCAAAATAGGGCTGTTTACGTGATCATTTTCATGCCTAAATAAGACCCAGAACGTAAAACAAGTACCTATCCCTGAAAGGGCATAAACAGAGCTTTCGAATGACACCATAACGATCCTTTTATGATGGCTAGTTTTCTTGCAATAACCGTGCAACGCGAGTGCAAAAAGCATGTAATTCGGTACTTTCCCCATATAATTCAGTATGTAGCGAGTGAGAGAGGGAGGAGGGAGCTGAGATTCGTGTCAGTAGGTTCGCCGCGGTGGTCTGGAGCAGTCATACGCTCGCTAGTCTCCTGCCACCACTTGTCTCTCTCTCTCAGCAACATTACGTGCTGAAATTGCCACTCGACCTATGTCGAGCGCCGCCACATAGTCCAGCTTTATTAAATACGACTTATGTGGTGAGCCGCTAATTAAGGGTTAAATCACTATTTTACCATTAGGCTCGCTTTGTCAAGCCTACTGACTCTGTCGGACAAAAACCGTTAAATTACAGCTTGGTCCCATATAAAGCGAGTTCAAACAGTGCGAATTTTGATTAGTGCGAGCAATGAAACTATTAAACACAAAATTATCAACCAATTTGAATGCGATCTTTTATTGCGAGTCGGGTGGCAATATGGGTTAAATCCGGGGAGATTTCTATTAGTGCGGCCAAAATTTGCAAAGCGCGATAAATTTCCTGCCTGACTCGTGGCATCACTGGTGTTTGAGCAGCTTGGGCATGGAGGGTGGCTGGTCAGTCAGACATTTTTTTACCCCATACTATGTGACGCTATCTCGCATTCTCGGGTTTGTGATCATATCAAGTGTACAATTTAAGGCAAGGAAAGATCTAATTTACCATTAAAATACTATATTTATCATTAACATTTGTTCTTGGTATGTTTGTGTCAGTATAAATAACGATATAAGGAAAGATATGTGTGCTATATGGAGGACCGATCGGCCAATTAAGTTTTTTCCCATAGGATACGTTGTTCAGTGTGAATTCACATAGTGCGACGCACTGTATCGACCAATTTCTCGCACTATGTGGGACCGCGCTGTATGCCGATGAGTCTATAATGACTGATTTCAAATAAAGTTTGTGTGGTAAGCAATCTCATAACATGTATTTATAAGTATTCTCCTCAAATAATATGTATTTATTGGATATATTTGGGTGGAAATGGGTACTTTATGGGTGACTGAACGAATGTGGAACAAAGGGTGGTACCGTCACTGACGGTACCACACTACTTACTATACACCCCTATTATCATATACCTGCAACCAAAACACATTTGTAAGAAATAGGAACATAAGAAAATGGGAGTCTGTAGAGGGCCAATTGGCCCACACAAGATAGATCCTTTTCACACCTAACCCATCTCATAAAAACTCTCTCCCGTTTATCTCTGTCTTCCTTACATTTATGACATCCTAGTCTCTCTCTCTCTCTCTCTCTCTCACAAATGAGAAGATAAGAAAACCGGAGTCTGCAGAGGGCCGATTGGCCCACACATGTCAGATCCCTTTCACACCCAATCCATTCCGCGCTCTCTCTCTCTCTCTCTCATATTTATCGCTATCTTCCTTACGTTTACGACATCCTATTCTCTCTTGCCATACTCCCTCTCTTTCACAAATGAGAACATAAAAAAAATAAGAAAACGGGATTCTCCAGAGCCGATTGACCTACACATGGCAGATCCCTTTCACACCCAACCCATCTCGTTCTATCAAATTTCAAGTTGAAGCTCTATTGTTCTTGATCCCATTATATCACTCGGTAGCCTATTCCACATATCTACAACTCTGTTACTAAACGGATAGAGGCAGATCCCTTTTACAGCCAATCTCTCCCTCTCTCGCTCTTGTTTGTTTGCACAATCTGCTCCTTCTGTAGTTTCTCCATGCCCGATAAGTTAAATGATCTTTTGATATCTGTGACACAGCATTTGTATCCAACACAATACCCTGCTTGCAAAACCGTCGAACCCCGGACAACGTTGCTTGCAACTTTAATTATTATTATTATTATTATTACTATACTCCCACCTATCTTATCTCTCTTAGTTTGTCCAAGTTGAATGAGGCTGTGTGTGTGTGTGTGTGTGTGTGTGTGTACTCACCCACCTAAAGCCGGTATCACACGAGCGCTTTTTCACTCAACATTTATCCTGAACACTGGTCTGGCAGCTTATGAGGTCAACATTTATAATATTTCCTTTGCCCAACTTCATCTATCATCAGTCTAGTTTCCGTGACCAGTGCAAAATATTCCAGAAATGTTGCCAGAAATTGTTTGAGTATCGAATGTTGACTATAAAAGCTCTCGTGTGATACCGGCTTAAGTCACCTAATTGTAGTAGGCATATAGAGGATTTGAGTTTTTAGGCTCTTATTGTCCCGCTTCCCAAGATTCTGTTATCTAATGTGTGTGTGTATGGGTGTGTGTGTGTGTGTGTGTGTGTGTGTGTGTGTGTGTGTGTGTGTGTGTGTGTGTGTGTGTGTGTGTGTGTGTGATCTATAACCCCACTAACAAACCTACCTAGCACATCTAACAACCCTTTAACCAAATTATCAACCTACAAAATACAATCAATGTACCGTACCTACCTTTAGACAAACGAACCAACCCCACCTCGCTTTTTTATCTTTCTCTCCCTCTCTTTAGCTTGTATCTATCCCCATTTGTATCCCTTGTATCCCCATTCA
Source organism: Paralithodes platypus (assembly GCA_032716605.1). Classification (NCBI taxonomy): domain Eukaryota; kingdom Metazoa; phylum Arthropoda; class Malacostraca; order Decapoda; family Lithodidae; genus Paralithodes; species Paralithodes platypus. The sequence continues at coordinate 6,216,993 of CM064502.1, forward strand.
GCCTACTGGTTTAAGATGTTTACCCCCATCCAGGTGTCAATATTTTCCTGGCGAGTGAAAGCGAGCCAGCATTTATTTATTTTTGTGTTGACAGCAAGCTAAATTTGTACATTTTTCGATAGAAAAATGTCTCCAGCGAAGACGGATTTCTCCATTCAATGCTGGCTCGCTATCGCTCGCCAGGAAGAAATCGACCCCTGGATGGGGATAAACGTCTTAAAACAGTTGGCTGAATGAGGCCGAATAGATACAAGACAGGGAAAGAGAGAAAAGGAGATAAAGATAAACAAAAAAGCCGGTGACCCCCCTCAAGGGATTTGGTTCACTTTTTGGACGATTATTTCATTTATATAATATTTGTTTAGTTTCCTCCCTAGACCTCCATCAAACATAAAAATACATCCGTTAGATCCCCCTTCTAGATTAATTTGTAAATTTTTCGGGAGAAAAGGCCGGTTCTTTCAAAATTTCAGGCACATTATCGTTCGCCATGACAAAGATCGACACCTAATTAGCACAATCTCTGAATATTGAAAAAGAAATGGGGCGAAAGGTCTTAAAATCGACAAACTAATGGGGCAAACATCTTAAAATCTGAAAACTAACGGGGCTAAGCATACGGGAGAAGGGGGACCAGAAAAACGGCCCACCTCCCCTTAAGATACCAACCACTTAACCAAATGATCAACTTACCTACCAATCAACCTACACACACCAATCAATACACCTAGCCTACCTTACCTACCAATCAACCTACACACACCAATCAATACACCTAGCCTACCTTACCTACCAATCAACCTACACACACCAATCAATACACCTAGCCTACCTTACCTACCAATCAACCTACACACACCAATCAATACACCTAGCCTACCTTACCTACCAATCAACCTACACCTAGCCTACCTACCAATCAACCTACACACACCAATCAATACACCTAGCCTACCTTACCTACCAATCAACCTACACACACCAATCAATACACCTAGCCTACCTTACCTACCAATCAACCTACACACACCAATCAATACACCTAGCCTACCTTACCTACCAATCAACCTACACACACCAATCAATACACCTAGCCTACCTTTAGACCAACGAACCAACCAAATTAAGGGGACACTGACTGCTTTTTTGGCCTATAAATTCATTCATTCATAATTTAGTTTCGTCGCTAGACATCCCTCAAACTTAGAATAACATTCCCTAGACCCCCCCTCAAGATATATTTGTAAATTTGTCGGTAGACAAATGGCCCGGCCAAAGGCCGGTTCCTCTTACAATGACAGGCTCGCTATCGCTCGCCAGGAAAAAATCGACACCTAAATGCCATGATAGGTCTTAAAATGTATAACGAAATGGGACGAAAGGTCTTAAAATCGCCAAATAAATGGGCAAACAATGGAACTAAACACGAGAGAGAAAGCGGACCAGAAAAACGACAGTCTCCCCTTAAAATACCAACCAACCAACCAACCAACCAATCTAGCGACCTCCCCTATACCCGCCAAGCCAGCTACGTACCAATTCACCCACTCACGATTCCCTATTTATCCTATTCCCACCTACCTTATCTATGTTATAGTTTGTACAAGTTGAATGAGGCTATAGTTGTGAATATGTCAGCTCTCTCTCGCTCTCTCTCTCTCTCTCTCCTTCCTTCTCTCCCTCCCTCCCTCCCTCCCTCCTTCCTTCCTTCCTTCCCTCTAAGTTGAATGAGCCTATAGTTGTGAATATGTCTTTGCCCTTCCTCCCTCCTTCCATCCCTCTCTTCCTCTCTCCTTCCCTCCCACTCTCTTTCCCTCCCTTCCTCTAAGTTGAATGAGCCTATTGTTGTGAATATATCAGTGCGCGCGCTCGCTCGCTCGCTCGCTCTCTCTCTCTCCAAGTTGAATGAACCTATATATGTGTACCTGTCAGGGCTGTCATCCTTGTCTGTTGTTTATCTGGGGGGGGGGGGGGGGGTGTTTGGCTGTTCGTTCCCAAAGTAGACACAATGTATAAACTCCTTGTCGACACCTGTATCTGTCGCCTCTGATTTAGCACCCCCCCCCCTCCCTCCCCCCATTACCAACCCCCCCCCCCCCCCCCACACACACACACACACACACACACACACACACACACACACACACACACACACACACACACACACACACACACCACTGTTAAGGGGACAGTGGTTAGTTTTTGGGAGTCTATATTTATTTGTTAGGTTCCTCCCTAGACTTCCATCAAACTTTAAACAACATCCATTAGATCCCCCTTCGAGATTAATTTGTAAATTTTTCGGTAGAAAAATGTCACAGTTGCTGTGTGTGTATGTGGGGGAACTATGTGTGCGGGTAGTGTATGTATGTGTGTGTGTGTGTGGGAACTATGTGTGCGGGTAGTGTGTGTGTGTGTGTAGGTGTAAAACTAGGGGGAACTATGTGTGTGGGTAGTGTATGTATGTGTGTGTGTGTGGGAACTATGTGTGTGGGTAGTGTATGTGTGTGTAGGTGTAAAACTAGGGGGAACTATGTGTGTGGGTAGTGTATGTGTGTGTAGGTGTAAAACTAGGGGGAACTATGTGTGTGGGTAGTGTATGTATGTGTGTGTGTGTGTGGGAACTATGTGTGTGGGTAGTGTATGTGTGTGTAGGTGTAAAACTAGGGGGAACTATGTGTGTGGGTAGTGTATGTGTGTGTAGGTGTAAAACTAGGGGGAACTATGTGTGTGGGTAGTGTATGTGTGTGTAGGTGTAAAACTAGGGGGAACTATGTGTGTGGGTAGTGTATGTATGTGTGTGTGTGGGAACTATGTGTGTGGGTAGTGTATGTGTGTGTAGGTCTAAAACTAGGGGGAACTATGTGTGTGGGTAGTGTATGTGTGTGTAGGTGTAAAACTAGGGGGAACTATGTGTGTGGGTAGTGTATGTGTAAAACTAGGGGGAACTATGTGTGTGGGTAGTGTATGTGTGTGTAGGTGTAAAACTAGGGGGAACTATGTGTGTGGGTAGTGTATGTGTGTGTAGGTGTAAAACTAGGGGGAACTGTGTGTGTGGGTAGTGGATGTACAGTATGGGTGTGTGTGTGTGTGTGTGGGAACTATGTGTGCGGGTAGTGTATGTGTGTGGGTAGTGGATGTACAGTATGTGTGTGTGTGTGTGTGTGTGTGTGTGAACTATGTATGTGGGTAGTGAATGTGTGTGTGTGTAAAACTAGATGGAACAAGGTGTGCGGGTAGTGGCTGTGTGTGTACGGTATGTGGGGGAACTATGTGTGTGGGTAGTGTATGTGTGCGTATGTGTAAAACTAGATGGAACTACTGTATATGTGGGGGAACTATATGTGCGGGTAGTATATGTGTGTGTGTAAAAATATAGGGAAGTATGTGTGTGGGTAGTGAATGCGTGTGTGTGTGTGTGTGTGTGTGTGTGTGTGTGTGTGTGTAAAACTAGGGGGAACTATGTGTGCGGGTAGTGAATGTGTGTGTGTGTGGGTAGTGAATGCGTGTGTGTGTGTGTGTGTGTATGTGTGTGTGTAAAACTAGGGGGAACTATGTGTGCGGGTAGTGAATGTGTGTGTGTGTGGGTAGTGAATGCGTGTGTGTGTGTGTGTGTATGTGTGTGTGTAAAACTAGGGGGAACTATGTGTGTGGGTAGTGAATGCGTGTGTGTGTATATGTGTGTGTGTGTAAAAGTAGAGGGAACTGTGTGTGAGGGTAGTGTGTGTGTGTGTACTTACTCTAGTTGTACTTACTCTAGTTGTATTGCGGGAGTGAGCATGCTCGTTATTTCCCGCCTCCTATATGTGTAGGTGTTATATGTATCGTTGGAATGGCTGTGGATGTGTGTGTAGTCTGTGTTTTAGCCAATTGGCGACATCGGAAACGAAGGCTTAGGGTGGATCTGTATGGTACCATTCTCACTATAGACGGTACCGTCTCGCCCGAAGGCTTAGGTAGCCATCAGCTTAGGTGAACCATATGATACCCATCTCGCCTTGTACCATTTTTGCCAACCCCAGATGGGACGTCACAACGTCGTCCACTTATTCCCGGTACCTATTTACAGCTAGGTGAACTGAGGCTAACACATGAAAGGAGACAAGCCCAATTTGTCTCCGCCCGGTCGGGGATTGAACCCCCGACCCCTCGTGTGTGAGACGAGAGCTCTACCTACTAGGCTACGGGCTGTGTGTGTATGTGTGTGTGTGTGTGTGTGTGTGTGTGTGTGTGTGTGCGTGCGTGTGTGTGTGTGTGTGTAAAACTAGAGGGTTCTATGTTTCTGTGTGTGTGTGTGTGTGTATGTGTAAAACTAGGGGGAACTATGTATGTGGGTAGTGGCTGTGTATGTGTGTGTGTATGTGTAAAACTAGAGGGTTCTATGTGTGCGGGTAGTGTGTGTGTGTGTGTGTGTGTGTGTGTGTGTGTGTGTGTGTGTGTGTGTGTGTGTGTGTGTGTGTGTGTGTGTGTGTGTGTGTGTGTGTGTTGGGGAACTATGTATGTGGGTAGTGGCTGTGTATGTGTGTGTGTATGTGTAAAACTAGAGGGTTCTATGTGTGCGGGTAGTGAATGTGTGTGTGTGTGTGTGTGTGTGTGTGTGTGTGTGTGTGTGTGTGTGTGTGTTGGGGAACTATGTATGTGGGTAGTGGCTGTGTATGTGTGTGTGTATGTGTAAAACTAGAGGGTTCTATGTGTGCGGGTAGTGAATGTGTGTGTGTGTGTGTGTGTGTGTGTGTGTGTGTGTGTGTGTGTGTGTGTGTGTGTGTGTGTGTGTGTGTGTGTGTGTTGGGGAACTATGTGTGTGGGTAGTGGATGCGTGTGCGGGTAGCCTACTGTCCCTAGCCTCTACACCGGACCCCCAAGCATGTAGTAGGGCGAGTGGCTATAACCTGTTCAAAATAAGTAGGCCAACAATCATTAACCCTCGTCTCTATAGCTAGTTCATGAGTAATACGCCTTCTCTCCAATTAATAGCTTACGTTATCAAATAGTTACGTTACTAATTAAAGGTAAAACTAATTAAAGGTAAACTGAGACGAAACATGAGGGAGGAATAAAGGTAAAATGAGACGAGAAATGAGGCAGGAAAACGCTTGTGTCTGTTTCGTAAGCTGGGCAGGAGCAAGGAGCCCGGACTTAAGGGATCCCACCTCGCTTTTCTTCTCTTTCTCTCCCTCTCTCTTTGGCTTGTATCCATTCGGCCCCATTCAGCCTATTGTTTTAAGACGTTTACCCCCATCCAGGTGTCAATATGTTCCTGGCGAGCGGTAGCGAGCCAGCATATATATATACTTTTGTTTTGACAGCAAGCTAAATTTGTAGCCTACATTTTCCGATAGAAAAATGTCTCCGGCGAAGCCGGATTTCTCCATACAATGCTGGCTCGCTATCGCTTGCCAGGAAGAAATCGACACCTGGATGGGGATAAACGTCTTAAAACAGTTGGCTGAATGGGGCCGAATGGATACAAGCCAGAGAAAGAGAGAAAAGGAGAAAAAGAGAAAAAAAGCAGGTGACCCCTTAACGGTGTAAAATATACTAACATTAGAATTGCACCAACATAAACTGAATGCTTGATAAGGATAGCATTAAGGAAATCAACATAATATTGGGATAATATACAAAGCGGTGCCGACGGCAATAAATGTATCTATAATCCAACAATAGGAGAGTGTATCTATCACGTGTCTACTTGGCCAATCACATTTCTGCATTACTGTGACGTCATCAGCGTCACTCGAAAACTTGCGTGAATATAACCTAATTATGTTTTTCCACCAACCAACTTCACCTCTAAACTCAATTGATGAAATCAACAAATACATGTGGCACTCCCAAAAACTCGAACCTAGGATACTCACATCGAAATTCCGCGCACTTATGCATTACGCTATCAACAAGAAGCAAGTCAAGAGTAGCAACATTTATACAGCTAATGTCTAACACCATATAACTAAAAGAGGAATCGTACGACAGACGGATGGGCCAGTACAATTACTATACAGTATATCACTATACTGTATATACGGTAAATTCAATTACTATACAATATATCACTATACTGTATATACGGTAAATTCAATTACTATACAGTATATCACTATATATACGGTAAATTCAATTACTATACAGTATATCACTATACTGTATATACGGTAAATTCAATTACTATACAGTATATCACTATATAATTATACGGTAAATTCAATTACTATACAGTATATCACTATACTGTATATACGGTAAATTCAATTACTATACAGTATATCACTATATATACGGTAAATTCAATTACTATACAGTATATCACTATACTGTATATACGGTAAATTCAATTACTATACAGTATATCACTATATATACGGTAAATTCAATTACTATACAGTATATCACTATACTGTATATACGGTAAATTCAATTACTATACAGTATATCACTATATAATTATACGGTAAATTCAATTACTATACTGTATATCACTATATAATTATACGGTAAATTCAATTACTATACAGTATTTTTTATTTTATTTTTTTTTTCTATATTCCAACTTACTTCCTCTCGGGCATAGGCTGAGAGCCTTAACATTCACCGCTTTACAATGAACAGTGAAGCCCGTGAGGTCTTGTTCCAGTCTAGGGAGTGAGACATGTGAAGCACGTAGAGTACAACGAGCACCTGCCATCTTGCCTTCACATGAGGCACGGTGCTCACTCATGGCCCGAAACGACCCCATCTCTGAAGCCACCTCGTTCCTGTGCTTCACCGTCTCAACCCCTACACTCGGACTCTCACACTTACACACACACAACGCCACCTGTTGAGCAGATAACTCACCAGGCATTGCACCCCTATAGCATATTTTGAATATGGGAATATTCATACAGTGCTATTTAATCAGGGAACAATGAGGGTATTTTATTGACGTTTCGGTGGGCTTGTGGTAATGCACTGATACTAGGTACAGCACAAATTCCATCCCAATAATATCTTCCCATTGATACATCGGGATTTGAACCCGGGACCATTGGATTACCAGGCCAGTGGCAAGACCACTCCACCACACTATATATGCGGTAAATTCAATTACTATACAGTATATCACTATATATGCGGTAAATTAAATTACTATACTGTATATCATTATATATATACGGTAAATTCAATTACTATACTGTATATCATTATATATATACGGTAAATTCAATTACTATACAGTATATCATTATATATGCGGTAAATTCAATTATTCCATCACATGTTTTCCCATATATTTAATTACCATTGCACTACAAAAAACATCGTTAACTCTTTCTGTGCAGGGGACATCCTTTTCATTAGATTCTGGCAACTATAAGACGGTTGCATGCAGTTTTACAGTTTAAAAGGCCTCCAAAATTATACAGGCTTCGAAACATCTCGCTTAACCCTTTTTACTACCACAGACTATTCTTGGGGGGATGGGTCACTTTTTGGGCGATTTTTGCATGTATTCATAATTTTTCTAGTTTCCTCCCTAGACCTCCATCAAATAAAAAAAAATAAAAAAATCCATTAGATACCCCTTCTAGATTAATTTGTAAATTTTTCGGTAGAAAATGTCCCGGCCGAAGGCCGATTCTTCCAACATTACAGGCTCACTATCGTTCGCCAGGGAAAAAAATTACACCTAAATAGCACGAAAGGTCTATATATTGACGAAGAAATGGGGCGAAAGGTCTAAAAATCGACTAACTAGGCCTAATGGGGCAATATTCAACGACACCTAGTGCGACGTTATGAGAAACAATTTATTAGGGAAAATAGGCACCAATAGATTCGCCATATTTTTCTCCATATAGTCCACATGGAGGATTTTCGTTATCAACAAATTGAAAAATACCCACTTCACAGACAAATACACCAAAAATCTAAGTCAAAGCGGGGGTGTGGGGGCGGCAGCCCCCGCCTATAATACTAGGTTAGGTTAGGTTAGGTAAGGTTGTTAGGTTAGGCTAATGTCCTTTCAAAGGGGTATAGGCTAGTAAACACTAGGATAGCCTATACCTGGTCAGATGTAAGAAGAAGAAGAAGAGTCCTGCAGTAGTCTCCTTGAATGCTCCCAAGGATAATATTCAAGGACACTAGTGCGACGTTATGAGAAACAATTTATTAGGGAAAATAGGCACCAATAGATTCGCCATATTTTTCTCCATATAGTCCGCATGGAGGATTTTCGTTATCAACAAATTGAAAAATACCCACTTCACAGACAAATACACCAAAAATCTAAGTCAAAGCGGGGGTGTGGGGGCGGCAGCTCCCGCCTATAATACTAGGTTAGGTTAGGTTAGGTAAGGTTGTTAGGTTAGGCTAATGTCCTTTCAAAGGGGTATAGGGTAGTAAACACCAGGATAGCCTATACCCGGTCAGAGGTAAGAAGCAGAGTCCTGCAGTAGTCTCCTTGAATGCTACCCAGAAAAGCAGCCCATCTCCCCTTAATCTGCACAAAATCGTCTAAACATAGCTAGAATAAACTTATAAAGACGTCGCCGGTACAGAAGGGGTTAAAAATAAGAAAGCGACTGGATGGCAAGGCGATGCTGTTAACGTGGACAAAAATATTCTTACGATTTTAGTTTCTGGACACCTATTTGACTTGCCCCCTGCTGGCAACATATATGACGATTATTATAATTCAGGGGGGGGGGGGGTTGAGGGGGGGCAGAGCCCCCTTCAACCCGTCCTGTATCCCAGTACGGCCTATAGGCCTAACGCAAGTCTTTATCAAAAAATGTACCCAACAACTGTTATAAGCTTAGCCATTTTAAGTCGACCACCAAGGCGCCGGGAAGTCACTCCGAGCGTAAAGTAAACAGAGCGACGCTACTGCGGCTACTTCCACGAAGGCAACAGAGTTGTCTTTATATTTCGTCTCATATTATCATTATTAAAGTGTCCCCATTGCTTTTAAGTGTTTCGTTACCGTACACCAGAAAAGGGTGTAGCTTGGTGGGTAAACCTGATTTTTGGACCGACAGCGATTTCAGTAAGTTGTATTTTTATTTATTTTTTTCCTTCAGATATAGTGTTGTTTTATACTGAAGAGGAGCTGAAATGAGTATTTACCCATTATCCAACAATCTAAAAACACGCCCCCCACTAGTGGGGAGGGCTATGAAGTTCAGGGAAAATGAGGGGTTAAAAGCGTAAAAATACAATAACATAGCGGTTTGTATCAAAACTTGGCTCGGGTTTTCCTAAATTGCAAACCCATAAAACCCAATTTTGTGAATATCCGAGCCAACTTTTGACGAAAGCTGGCTCGGATTTGACGGGGTGGAGTGGGTAGCCTAATATCTTATGTTATAAAAATAGTCAACTTTGGGAAAACATTAGCCTAACCTAACAACCTTACCTAACCTATCCTAGTATTATGGGTGGGGGCTGCTGCCCCCACAGGGGGCGGCTGGTTGGGTTAGGCTATTTATTTTTTATTTTATTTTTTTTAAATGTGCTAGGCTATTAGCCTAACCTAACAACCTTACCTAACCTAACTTATTATATGGGTGGGAGCTGCCGCCCCCACACCCGCTGGTTGGGTTATTTTTTATTTATTATTTATTTATTTATTTGTTTTTGGTGCTAGGCCTATTAGCCTAACTTAACAACCCTAACCTAACCTAACCTAGTATATGGGTGGGGGCTGTCACCCCCACACCCCCGCTGATTGGGTACTGGCTGAAAAACTTGTTGTTTTACAGTAGGCCTAGGCCTATACTGTATATGTATTTTAGCATTTTATTTGTGTTTTCCCTTATAATACATTTCAGCTCTTAATGACATATATAGCAATGGGGTATAATTAGGCCTATGCTCTACCGGACCTATTAGGCCTAAAAAGATCAATGGGCTAACTGTCGGTCCAAAACATCTGTATAACCGCTTGGTGTTGGATGCGTGGAAACCGAGAAAAAAAAATATATATTAAATCGTTGGCGGTACCTGTCAAATTAGTCCATGAGCCAGGCCAGATATCGGTACCACCTGGGGTGACTAAACACGAATGGTACTAAAATGTTTATAGAGTGACTGTAAGTACATTAAGATATGATAGCCTTCTCGCACTGGTAGCTTAGTCTAATTTTTTTGATGCAATAGGGGCGCTACCCAAAAATAAAGATTTTTAGCGTGACGCTCGGCGTTTTCCTCATTTTCTTTAAAATCCATCACACAATCATCGCGAAACTTTGAACACCTATGTAGAATTATATTCTCTACCAGAGTTGTTCCTAGGTATTTTTCAAATTTCCTCATATTTCGGAATATACTCTATATTTTGGGTATTTTCCTCTAAATCTAGAATAAATCCTTAAATATGGGAACATTGAAAAATATATTCTAACAGCTCTTGTAACTTATTTGATTCTCTACAAGAATTATTCCGATGTGTATTTCAAGTTTCTCCATATTTAGGGGTTTATTTCATATTTGGGGATTTTTTGTTATATTTTGGGGATAATTTATTATTGGAAGGAGCAAACATATGTAGAGTGGTTTCCATGTAATGTGTTTGTTTGTTCATGGTTTAATGGTGATATTTTTTGCAGGTGTGTGTCGACTGTTTGACGGCAGGATGGAACCATCTGCGAGGAAGAGAGCACGGATCGACTGTATCATCCACTGCTCTGATGATGACAGCGATGCTCTGGTGTCACCACAGGATTTGGACTCCTGGAACACATTGCTCAGGGCTGCAGAAATCAGGCAGCATGATCCAGTCCTGGAAGCAGCCAAGGGCCTTGAAGAAGGAGGAATACCACACATACATTATCACCGTAAATGTCGTAGTCTCTTTACAATGAAGAAGTCACTGGATTCTATCCTTGCCAAGGGTGTCAAGATAGAATCAGCAAGCGTCGACCCCAGGAGGAGGGCATCAAGGGATGCCCCTAGTACTAGCAGGGTGTATGCCAAAGTATGTATCTTCTGCGAGAAGTCAAGCAAGTACATAAAAACAACAAAGACAAGGGAGCCACTCATACAGTGTGTTGAGCTACGAGCAGATGAGAAGATTCGCAGAGCAGCAATAAGGAAACTCAACCAGAGAATCCTTGGTTTAGTTAGCAGAGACCTTGTTGCTGCAGAGGGTCACTACCACAAGTCGTGCTACAAACTCTTCACAAAAGATGATTTCCCAGCGGCCGCCAGGTCGGGTGCAGGTGAAAATCAGGAAGAAAGCGAGGAAGCACGCTACGAAGAGGTTGAGACAGAAGCCCTCGAGGAACTCTGCTTGTATATAAGGACCAAATTATTCCCCAACCCAGAGGTACTGCCTATGACAAACCTCACATCTAGGCTTGAGAGATCCATGATGTCCCGTGGTATTATCCAACTGAAACCAGCGACAAAGAAACATGTTCGCCGAAAGATTGAAACCGAGTTTGGAGAATCACTACGCTTTGTCCCAGATGAGAAAGGAAAGCTTCTAATCTATCCACGCAGCCTCTCAATGGACGACCTTGCCCGGCAAGCACACAAAATGGCAAAAGACCTGCAAGAAGCAAGAGCAGCTAACTCTGAAGATGTCTTAACCAAAGCAGGAATGCAGCTGAGGAATGAGATCAATAAACAAGATGTGAGTCAGCCATGGCCTCCCGATACAGATCAGAATGTCATTCCTGCAGCAGTCACTCAATTCCTGCACACCCTGCTGACAGGAGAGTGTGAGTGTGAAACTCCCTCTGAAAGAGCTCAACGTCTTGCCACTTCCTTTGGCAGTGACTTGGTCTTTGCTGTTACCAGTGGCAAGACAAAACCACCCAAGCACGTACTGCTGACCAATGCTGTAAAGTCTTTGACAGGAAACACAGAACTGATCCGAACTCTGAATCGTCTTGGTCACTGTGTGTCTTACTCAATGTTTGAGGAGATCGATACAGCCCTTTGTATCCAGAAGCTGGAATGCTCAAAGGATGACATTCCACTGCCAGCAAACATCTACCCTGGTGTGTTCACAACCCTGGCCTGGGATAACATTGACCGACTTGAAGAGACCCTAAGTGGAGCAGGTACTTCTCATAGAGTCAATGGCATTGCTGTCCAGTCCAAGGTTGCAGGCTCTGTGCCAGAGAAAGTCCTGCCAGAGATTACCAAGTCCAAGATAAGAAGCATCACTCAGACATCATCAATGCTGCCAATATACAATGTTGGGCGGCGGGCAGGGCCACCTAGGATTGAGACTGCGTATGTCGACACTACCAAGGAAGTCCAGGATTCAAAGACAAAGAACCATATCTGGCTTCTTACTCGAATGTCAGACCATGAGGACCAGTCCATCAGCAGTTGGACTGGGTTCAACATCAAAATGTGCAGAGACATTGCAGTGGTTCAGGACACTGTAAGCTACCTGCCCACTATCAATGCTCCCGCAACAGAAATGTCCACCGTTAATGAAATCTTGGAACAAACGCATGCTATCATGCAGTCCTTACAGCTTAACAAGATTGTGTGCGTGTTTGATCAAGCACTCTATGCCAAAGCTGCCGAAGTTATCTGGAAACAAGAGAAGTTCAAGAACATTATCATCAGGATGGGCGTCTTCCACACAATCTGTAATCTCATCTCCACCATAGGAAAGAGGTTTCAAGATGCAGGTCTTAGAGATCTGTGTGTGGAATCAGGTATCATCGCAGAAGGATCAGTGTCAGGAGTGATGAACGGCAAGAGGTACAACAGAGCAGTGAGACTACACAAGCTCGTGTATGAAGCACTGATGAGGCTTGCATGGAAAGGCTTCCTTTCATGGCTAGAAGAAAACCATTCAAGGGACATACACCATCTAGATGAAACACTGAAGGACATCAACAGCTTTCACAGCAATGTGTCTCAGGGACTCTTTCAAGAGCTGATGGAGAGTGAATCATGCACACATATCATGAAGCTTTTCCAAGTTTATCTTGAGACCCTCAGAGATGAACACAACCTCTCAGCATTCTGGATGTCATACCTGGACATGGTTGAGATCATGCTGGACTTAATTCGAGCCTCCAGAGAAGGCAACTGGATGCTCCACCTAGGAGCAATCCGACAGATGATACCGTGGTGTTTTGCCTATGACAAAGTGAACTATGCCCGGTTCCTAACCTACTACTATGCCTTGATGTCTCGACTGCCCATTGAACACCCAGAGGTCCATGAACACTTCATGCAAGGTGGCTTTTCGGTCCAGATCGGTAGCAAGAATCCCTTTGGACGGATCCCTGTGGACCAGACAATCGAAGAGACGATCAACAAAGACACCCAGACACCAGGGGGCACAAAAGGCTTCAGCCTGAAAGGCGGAGCTGTCGCCAGGTACTACCTGACATCGGAGTATCGCAGCAGGTACTTAAGGCAGCTCAGGACTATGGTAGTAGGCCAAAAGTATACTGACTTCAGCCACCCAGACCTACAGATGCCCAGGATTAGAAGAGATGAGGCCGATGTCCAATCTTTAGTTCAACTGATGGAGACCAGCTGGTTGAACCCCTTCAACGCAGAGCAAGAAGATCTTGTCAGTTTGTCAACTGCGACTATGGCACCACCAGAAGTTGTCAAAGACCTTCTAGGGGCCTACAGAATAGGAGAGGATGCATATCAAGCCTTCAAGGAAGAGCGCCTGGAGATCGATACGCCAACTATACAGTTTCATGACACGATGACGAAGACGAAACTGAGAACGTTCACTAACATCAGAATGAAGCCACGCTCACAAGACCATGCCAAGGAGGTTATCTTAAAGGCTGACAGGAACCTATTTGGCCAGATGATCCTTGTTGCCGAGAACAGAAAGCTCAAAATGAGTGATGTCTTGGCTCATCCCCTGGGGCCTTTGCCTTGGGCACTTGCCAGCGGTGATGGGTCTCTCCGCAAGACCAACAAGGCTGCCCTCGCAAAGGAGTTAGAGAGGAATGTTTCTCCTGCAGAAGTGATACCCGAGCCCTCTGCTACCATAATTGATGGGATGAGCCTGGTCCACAAACTGAAGGGAAACGACAAAACTTTTTCACAGCTTGCAGGTACAGCACTGAGTCACGCTGTTCATGAAGGTGCTAAGAGCAGGCGCATTGATGTTGTGTTTGATATCTACAAGGAGACATCCATCAAGGATGCAGAACGAGCCAAAAGAAGTGCAGGCACAGGAATTCATTTCAAGAACATTCAACCTGGGCACAACATCCAGCAGTGGAGAAAGTTACTCGGTAGTTCCTCCAACAAGGCAAGTCTTATCAAGTTCTTGGTAGAAGAATGGAAGGCACCACAGCACAGGGAGAAGCTCAAGGACAAGGAGCTGTATGTCACATGTGAGCAGCGCTGCTTCAAGATCACCAAAGAGCAGTGGGAAGAGGCTCCTGAGCTTAAGTCAACTCAAGAAGAAGCAGACACACGCCTTCTTCTCCATGCACTTCATGCAGCAGAATCTGGGAACAAGTCTGTCATCATCACTGCAGAAGATACAGACGTCATGGTGTTGTGTCTTGGCATGTGCCACAAGATCCCATCCCATCTGTTCCAGAAGTGCGGGACGAAGAACCGGACAAGATTCCTGGATATCACCACACTGAGCCGCACACTGGGAGGCAGCGTGTGTGATTCATTGATTGGTATGCATGCCTTTACAGGCTGTGATACCGTCAGTGCATTCGCTGGCCGAGGGAAGATGACGACACTCAAGCAGGTGAAGATGGACAAGACATACCAGCATGCTTTTCACGAACTTGGACGCTCATGGGAAGTGTCTCCTGAACTCTTTGAGAAGCTACAGGAAATCACCTGCCACATGTACCTACCATCTACCCACACAACTAAGGTAAACAAGCTTCGGTATGAGCTGTTCTGTGCAAGACGTGGAGAGGTAGAGTCAAGTCAACTCCCTCCTTGTGAGGACTGCCTCTTCATGCATGCACTGCGTGCAAACTACCAGGCTGCGATCTGGAGGAGAAGTCTTCAGAGCCAGCCATTTGTTGCGAACCCAACAGACTGCGGTTGGATGACAGATGAGGACGGTAAGCTTGCCGTCAACTGGATGCGAGGCTCACCAGCACCAGATGCTGTTATGCAGCTACTGTCTTGCAAGTGTGTGCGGTCATGCGAACTCCCTAAGTGTACTTGCCTCAGCAATGGTCTAAAATGCACGGACATGTGCAGGTTACAGACATGTCAGAACAAGGCTATTGAAGAAGAGCCGGTGGCACAACAGTCAGATTCCGAGTCTGACGTAGATGATATTTAGGAGTAGTAATTTGCCATAATAGTATGTACAAGCCCATGGCATGCTTAGTGTGTATTTACAGGACTTGTATTAAATGTGACAATTACTATATGCATTTTGTTGACATTTAGGCATTCCTGTCCCCAAATTTGACATTTTAAAAAATTTCGGAATTTTCGGTAGGGTATGTCTATTCAAGAAGTGATAACGACCATTAAGCTACCAATGTGCAAGGGCTATCATATCAAAACATAAACTAGAGACATGTAGCAAGCTAAAAACACCTAAGAGAATTAGTCACCCCGGGTGGTACCGATATCCCAAAATTCGGGTCTTGGCTCATGGACTAAATAGGTGTCCAGAAACTAAAATCGTACCAATATTCTACATTTAATGACTTACAAATAATCAAAGGTTTAATTTAGTACCCACCCCATACTTTTAACGATGGTGAAGAAGTACAACATTGAATAGCAGCTCCATAACAATAAAATCAAAGCAATAATATTACACACTCACCGTCGTCCTTGGCAGAAGTGCTTCCCATACCTCGGCCAGAAGGAAAACAAGACATACGAGTCGTACACCCGGGGTAACCACACTTGTCCTGCCATCCTCGCCCTCTCTGTCCTCTGCTCGTCCACTGTAGAGCTCCTGGACGTGTTGGATGATCACGAGAACACTATATAGTCATAGAATAAGTGGACTCACGCGGGCAAAACGTTCTCGCGAACTGTCAACAAATGTCTGAACTTCTGAAGTAATCAGCCAATCAGAGGCTTGCTTGGAACCTGGGTATCCGTTTTCTACTACGCTTTACAATCAGAGAAAATCGACATATTAAACAGTAACTATAGGAGATATATATTTTAGTCAATATTCACATTGTTGATTAAATTATTCAATAATGTGATTGTGTATTTGCATGACCTTTATACATAATGTTTACTAGAGTGTTTGGGGCTTGTACTGAGAGGTAAATAAAGAATATTACTGTGAAAGATACTGCCAAACATCGTAACACACATGCACAACACACACACATACACACACATACACATACACACACATACACATACACACACATACACTCACTCACACACCTCTTCTACACCAATATTCTTCAGATATTGGGGTTAGGGAATCTTACGGCTTATAGTCAAGGGCGAATAAGAATAAAGACAAAGAAAAACTGCCTTGGATATTAGGACTAAGTTTAAATTTGAGTGTAATCGGCAAGTATTGATCATTTTAATCGAAGTCGTGAGTTTTAGACACTAATTGTAATTATTGTAATTATTGTATAGGTTCTAGCCCGTAAATGGTTAACCCCTTCTATACCAGCGCCGTCCTTTTAACTTTATTATGGCTATTATTAGAGGATTTTATTCACCGTAAAAAGGGCTTCCATCAATTAACAGGCTTCGAACTATCTCATGTAACCAGTTTTACTACCACATATCCTTTTTAAACGGCTCAAAATCGTCTAAATATAGCTAGAATAAAATTGAAAAGACGTCGCCGGTATAGATGGGGTTAATAATGACTCCCCAAGTCCATTCTTTACCTCCCCAGTTACATTTATATTTTTTTAGAGCATTCTCCCGCCCACTTGTTAAGAGGGTACTACTCGCTTTTTAGGGTCTATTTATATATTCCTTTATCTTTTATTTTCCTCCCTAGACCTCCATCAAGCTTAAAAAAGCACCCACTAGATCCCCTATCAAGATATATTTGTACATTTTTCGGTAGTAAAATTATACAAACTTCCGTGTGACACCCCCAGATCAGATGTGATTCGGGAAGTTTTGCCTTAACAACAGCACTTCCCTGAGAGGTTCTTGTAATTATCTTGTGACGTGGTCGTGGTCTTGTGATTGGTCTGAATTTCGGTGTGAGCATCCTAGGTTCGAATCCCTGGACTGCCACGTGTATTTGTTGATTTCATTAATTGAGTTTAGAAGTAAAGTCGGTTGGTGGAGGGAACATAATAATTGTGTTTATACCCCTTCATAATAACCATAATACCGTGGGACCGTATCAAAGTGAAGACGGTTTCATTCACTCCGGGTCCTCTGAAGACCTAGTGTTGCCAATTTAGCTGCTTTCCCGCTAGATCTAGAAATATTTCCTTCAATCTAGAAGCACATTTTACATCTAGCGACATGAATTCGAGCGAGATTCTGTATATTTTAACCATTTCGGAGAGATATTGTAGAGATTTTGCCATTACTGTAGCGATTTAGGCATATATTTACCATCTAGCGGACATGTTAAAGATATATTGTAGAGATTTTGCCATTACTGTAGCGATTTAGGCATATATTCACTATCTAGCGAACTTGCTTTGGTAACCCTGCCCTGGCTCTGAAGACAAGTCCCTGTGAGCCCCGCCGCGCGTCTTGCCCGGGGGACCTCTTGTGCAGCTTGTTTGAACACTCGCTACCCCAATATAACCCACTGTGGAGGGAGTTGGGGAGGTGTGGGGTGATGGAGGGGAGCTGGGGAGAATAGAGTTGATAGGGAGAGATTGGGGCTGTAGGGATGATGGGGAGGCTATAAGTAGATGAGGAAGAGATGGGGGTTGTGGAGAGGAGCTGGGGAGAATAGAGATGATGGGGAGAGATTGGAGCTGTAGGGAAGATGGGGAGGCTATAAGTAGATGAGGAAGAGATGGGGGTGGTGGGGAGGTTAGAGAGAGTTGGGGAGAATAGAGATGATAGGGATGATGGGGAGGTTATAGGGAGATGGGGAGCTGTGGGGAACATGGAGAGGCTATGGAAAGATGGGGAGGCTATGTAAAGATTGGGGGAGCTGTGGATGATATGGAGGTTATAGGGAGTTGGGAGCAGCTAGGGAGATGGGGAGTTTATAGGGAGCTGGGGAGATGGGAAGACAGGAAATGTTGAGTTTACAGAACAATAAGAGAGATGGTGAACGGATCTGGGTAGCGGACAAGTGAGGTGAAGTAATAGTAGGAAGTTGTTGTTGTTGTTGTTGTTGTTCCCCAAGCTGCCTGGCCAAACAGCCCCAAGGCCCTGAGCAAGGCCAAGGCCATAACCGAGCGCCCCCACAGAACCCTCCCCGCCGATCACAATAAAGCCTGGGTGACCGAAGCCACTCCATGGCGGGGAGCTGAGGAGGGTGCGGAAATGCCCGGGAAACCAAAGCCCCACCCAGGGCCCTGTGTCCCTCAGCAATTATGAAGAGAAAGTTGAGGGGCAAGGGAAAAATGTGACGCTTTGGCTTCCAATCTTGGTAGATTGGGAGGTCAATCCACGTTAGAGACGCCGTCACTTGAGATCTAGAAAATATATAAGTAAAAGGAACAGTCAGAGTAAGCTATGGGTATGGCAGAGATTGCTCAGCTCTCACTCTAATAGACCAGCCCATCACCACATGACTAGAACCCAATCCTCTCAGCATCAGCTAGGAAAGGCCCTAGAAAGCCGCCTTTGGCGGGGGGATAGCTCCCCTATTTCAACCCTTTTCGGGGTTGGGCAGTTGGAAGTTGTAGTGCAACACTGTCTTCTTAAGGGGGGTCACCTGCTTTTTTTCTCTTTCTCTCCTTTTCTTTCTTTCTCTGGCTTGTATCCATTCGGCCCCATTCAGCCAACTGTTTTAAGAGGTTTATCCCCATCCAGGTGTCGATTTCTTCCTGGCGAGCGATAGCGAGCCAGCATTGTATGGAGAAATCCGGCTTCGCCGGAAACGTTTTTCTATCGAAAAATGTACAAATTCAGCTTGCTGTCAAAACAAAAATACATATATGCTGGCTCGCTACCGCTCGCCAGGAAAATATTGACACCTGGATGGGGGTAAACGTCTTAAAACAGTAGGCTGAATGGATGAAAGCCAAAGAGAGGGAGAGAAAGAAAAAAAAAGCGAGGTGGGCTCCCTTACGAGGACAGTGGCTGCTTTTTCTATTATTTCATTTATTGATTACTAGGAGGGGTACCCGGCGTTGCCCGGGTTTAAATTCTACTACCATAATCACCATCATCAATCACTACTACCACAATCATCACAATACTACTACTACCATAATCACCGGCCTCGACCTCCCTGTGCCTCATTAAACGGCGACCTCGATTTCGGCCGCTAAATGACCTCCGATTTTGGATCTGACCTCCTCCGTACCCCCATTTTGGGGAGCTGCGAACAACTTTCGTTCCATACACCTTTTCGATCGGAGGCCTCCTTCTGCCCCAAACGGCCATTTTTTTCGCATTTTTTTTTGCTCCCGTATTCTACATAAGTTCTGCCGAAAATTGTATTAAACAAAAGTGTCTCTGATTTCCACTAAACTCGCCTAAAACCATCTCCAAAGCCTGGGCTTTCCAACGGTGCCCCACACTCCCACCTGGCACCAACATTGTGGGAGGAGTTTAGTAACAAAGGTCGGGTAACTCGGGTAACTGACAAACAGACAAACATTGACCTTTATTTATTAAGAGTTTGTTTTTAGTTTCCTCAAACTTAGAAAAACATCTCCTAGATTAATTTGTATATTTTTCGGTAGACATAAGTCCCGGCAGAAGGCCGGATCCTCATATAATTACAGGCTCAATATCGCTCGCCAGAAAAAAATAGACTCCTAAATGGCACGATAGGTTGTAAAATAGACATCGAAATGGGACGAAAGGTCTTAAAATCCCCAAACTAACGGAACGAACGTTTTAATATTTCCAAACTAATAGGCTAAACATGAGGGAGAAGGGGGTCCAGAAAAAGTGAATACCTGCCCCTTAAGGGGAGACGGACCGTTTGTTTTGTTTTAATTAATTAATGTATTCCTTTATTTCTTAGTGTTCTCTCTATACCTCCATCAAGCTTAGAAAAACATCCCTTCTAGATAAATTTGTACATTTTTCGGTAGAAAAATGTCCCGGCCGAAGGCCGGTTCCTCTTAAAATTTTAGACTCGCTTTCGCTCGCCAGGAAATAATCGACACCTAAATGGCACGAAAAATCGTAAAATTGACAACGAAATGTGGCGAAAGGTGTTACAATCGTAAAACTAATGGGCCAAACGTCATATCATCTCAAAACAATTGGGACTTAACACGAGGGAGAAAGGGGACCAGACAAAGAACCCATCTCCCCTCAACAGTCCACCATCAGCCTCACCTTAACCCTTTGAGTACCAGCGACGTGAGTTATATTCTAATTTAGCTATATTTAGACGGTATTATGCAGCTTAGGAAGGATCTGGGGTAGCTAAAAGGGTCGGTTGGATAATAGTCTGAAGCCTTATTATTGCCAAAGGTCCTTCCTAAGCTGAATAAATTCGTCTAATAGTTGCCAGAAGAGGATGAAAAGGACATCCCTGGTACTGGGCGGGTAAACCCTTTGAAGCTCTGACGCGTTTTAGCAGTTTATTTTTGGCTATCATTAGACGGTTTTATGCAGCTTAGGAAGTATCTGTGGGTATTAAAAGGGTAAATACTATCTCAATCAACTCTTTGACTTCCATATACCGTTAATAATCTGAATAAAATCGTCTAATAGTAGCCAGAAAACAGAACAGAAACGCGTATTGGAGCTTGAAAGGGTTAAACTCCTTCAATATACGCGTGTGCCCTGATATTTTGACTCTAACACAAATTGAAGGGACACTGGCTACAGGCAACCTTACCCCTTTTGTCTTATTACAGAGAGAGAGAGAGAGAGAGAGAGAGAGAGAGAGAGAGAGAGAGAGAGAGAGAAAAGAAAAAAAAAGAGGAAAAAATGAAAACTAGAGATGAGTAGAGATGAAAATATACAAAACAAAATATATCAAAATGAGAAAGAGAGAGAGAGAGAGAATGAAAACATACAATACACGCACACACACACACAGGCAGCCACACACACACACACAGGCAGACACACACACACAGGCAGCCACACACACACACACACACACAGGCAGACACACACACAGGCAGACACACACACATACACACCACACATACACACACACCACACATACACACACACCACACATACACGCAAACTGTCCAAACAAGTTTAGGAAACCCACGAATAATGACTATCTCAAAGTTACATAATTAATGCAGTTTTTGCAGAAGGCATATTTAAGGGGAGATGGGTCGTTTTTCTGGTCCTCCTTCTTCCTCATGTTTAGCCCCATTAGTTTGCAGATTTTTAGACGTTCGGCTCATTAGTTAGGCGATTGTATAACCTATCGCCCTATTTCTTTGTCAATATTAAGAGTTTTCGTGTCATTTAGGTGTTTATTTTTTTCTCTCTTTCTCTGGCTTGTGTCCATTCGGCCCCATTCAGCCAACTGTTTTAAGACGTTTATCCCCATCCAGGTGTCGATTTCTTCCTGGCGAGCGATAGCGAGCCAGCATTGTATGGAGAAACCCGGCTTCACCGGAGACATTTTTCTATCGAAAAATGTACAAGTTTAGCTTGCTGTCAAAACAAAAAATATATATATGCTGGCTCGCTACCGCTCGCCAGGACAATATTGTCAACTGGATGGGGGTAAACGTCTTAAAACAGTAGGCTGGATGGGGCCGAATGGATACAAGCCAAAGAGAGGGAGAGAAAGAGAAAAAAAAGCGAGGTGGGGTCCCTTAACCCCTTCAGTACCGGTGACATCCTTTGATCTATATTTTGGCAATTATTAGACGATTTTATTCAGCTTAGGAAGGATCTCAAGCAATAATACAGCTGCAAAATATCTCATCCGACCTTTTTAACTCCCACAGATCCTTCCTAAGCTGCATAATATCGTCTAAATATAGCTAGAATATAACATAACACACGTCGCTGGTACTCAAAGGGTTAAGGGAGCTCACCTCACTTTTTTTTCTCTTTCTCTTCCTCTCTCTTTGGCTTGTATCCATTCGGCACATGCAGCCTACTGTTTTAAGACGTTTACCCCCATCCAGGTGACAATATTTTCCTGGCGAGCGGTAGCGAGTCAGCATATATATATGTTTTGACAGCAAGCTAAATTTGTAAATTTTTCGATAGAAAAATGTCTCCGGTGAAGCCGGATTTCTCCATACAATGCTGGCTCGCTATCGCTCGCCAGGAACAGAATGGGGCCGAATGGATACAAGCCAGGGAAAGAGAGAAAAGGAGTGAGAGATAAAACAAAGCCGGTGACCCCCCTTAATCACCTCTTTTGTAATTCTCTCCATCTCTATTCTCCTCCTCCTCCTCTTCTCTCTATTATCTCCATCTCTATTCTCCTCCTCCTCCTCTTCTCTCTATTATCTCCATCTCTTCTTTCTCTCACTCCCTCCACACCCTCCTCTCCAAATCCACTAATTTTCAATTATCTCCATCGCTATTCTTCTCCTGATCCCCTCCACCCTCCTATTCTCCTGATCCCCTCCACCCTCCTCTTCTCCTGATCCCCTCCACCCTCCTCTTCTCCTGATCCCCTCCACCCTCCTATTCTCCTGATCCCCTCCACCCTCCTCTTCTCCTGATCCCCTCCACCTTCCTCTTCTCCTGATCCCCTCCACCCTCCTCTTCTCCTGATCCCCTCCACCCTCACCCTCCTCTTCTCCTGATCCCCTCCACCCTCCTCTTCTCCTGATCCCCTCCACCTTCCTCTTCTCCTGATCCCCTCCACCCTCCTCTTCTTCTGATCCCCTCCACCCTCCTCTTCTCCTGATCCCCTCCACCTTTCTCTTCTCCTTTCAATTCTCACTATCTCTATTTTCTCTACCCCTCCCGGCCCCCACACTCTTTTCCAATCTCTAACCCCTCCACCCCCTCCTTTCCAATATCTCCATCTCTAACCCCTCCACCCCCCTACTTTCCGATATCTCCATCTCTAACCCCTCCACCCCCCTCCTTTCCGATATCTCCATCTCTAACCCCTCCACCCCCCTACTTTCCGATATCTACATCTCTAACCCCTCCACCCCCCCTCCTTTCCAATATCTACATCTCTAACCCCTCCACCCCCCTCCTTTCCAATATCTACATCTCTAACCCCTCCACCCCCCTCCCTTCCAATATCTCCATCTCTAAACCCCTCCACCCCCCTCCTTTCCAATATCTACATCTCTAACCCCTCCACCCCCCTCCCTTCCAATATCTCCATCTATAACCCCTCCACCCCCCTCCTTTCCAATATCTACATCTCTAACCCCTCCACCCCCCTCCTTTCCAATATCTCCATCTCTTACCCCTCCACCCCCCTCCCTTCCAATATCTCCATCTATAACCCCTCCACCCCCCTCCTTTCCAATATACATCTCTAACCCCTCCACCCCCCTCCTTTCCAATATCTACAACTCTAACCCCTCCACCCCCCCTCCTTTCCAATATCTACATCTCTAACCCCTCCACCCCCCTCCCTTCCAATATCTCCATCTATAACCCCTCCACCCCCCTCCTTTCCAATAACTACATCTCTAACCCCTCCACCCCCCTCCTTTCCAATATCTACATCTCTAACCCCTCCTCCCCCCTCCCTTCCAATATCTTCATCTATAACCCCTCCTCCCCCCTCCTTTCCAATATCTACATCTCTAACCCCTCCACCCCCCTCCTTTCCAATATCTACATCTCTAACCCCTCCACCCCCCTCCTTCCAATATCTCCATCTATAACCCCTCCACCCCCCTCCTTTCCAATATCTACATCTCTAACCCCTCCACCCCCCTCCTTTCCAATATCTCCATCTCTAACCCCTCCCCCCCCCTCCCTTCCAATATCTCCCTCTCTAACCCCTCCACCCCCTCCTTTCCAATATCTCCATCTCTAACCCCTCCACCCCCCTCCTTTCCAATATCTACAACTCTAACCCCTCCACCCCCCTCCTTTCCAATATCTACATCTCTAACCCCTCCACCCCCCTCCCTTCCAATATCTCCATCTATAACCCCTCCACCCCCCTCCTTTCCAATATCTACAACTCTAACCCCTCCACCCCCCTCCTTTCCAATATCTACATCTCTAACCCCTCCACCCCCCTCCATTCCAATATCTCCATCTATAACCCCTCCACCCCCCTCCTTTCCAATATCTACAACTCTAACCCCTCCACCCCCCTCCTTTCCAATATCTACATCTCTAACCCCTCCACCCCCCTCCTTTGCAATATCTACATCTCTAACCCCTCCACCCCCCTCCTTTCCAATATCTACATCTCTAACCCCTCCACCCCCTCCTTCCAATATCTCCATCTATAACCCCTCCACCCCCCTCCTTTCCAATATCTACATCGCTAACCCCTCCACCCCCCTCCTTTCCAATATCTACATCTCTAACCCTCCACCCCCCTCCCTTTCCAATATCTCCATCTCTAACCCCTCCACCCCCCTCCTTTCCAATATCTACATCTCTAACCCCTCCCCCCCCCTCCTTTCCAATATCTACATCTCTAAACCCCTCCACCCCCCTCCCTTCCAATATCTCCATCTCTAACCCCTCCACCCCCCTCCTTTCCAATATCTCCATCTCTAACCCCTCCACCCCCCTCCTTTCCAATATCTCCATCTCTAACCCCTCCATCCCCCTCCTTTCCAATATCTCCATCTCTAATCCCTCCACCCCCCTCCTTTCCAATATCTCCATCTCTAACCCCTCCACCCCCTCCTTTCCAATATCTCCATCTCTAACCCCTCCACCCCCTCCTTTCCTATATATACAACTCTAACCCCTCCACCCCCTCCTTTCCAATATCTCCATCTCTAACCCCTCCACCCCCCTCCTTTCCAATATCTACATCTCTAACCCCTCCACCCCCCTCCTTTCCAATATCTCCATCTCTAACCCCTCCACCCCCCTACTTTCCGATATCTCCATCTCTAACCCCTCCACCCCCCTCCTTTCCAATATCTACACCTCTAACCCCTCCACCCCCCTCCTTTCCAATATCTACATCTCTAACCCCTCCACCCCCCTCCTTTCCAATATCTCCATCTCTAACCCCTCCACCCCCCTCCTTTCCAATATCTACAACTCTAACCCCTCCACCCTCCTCCTTTCCAATATCTACATCTCTAACCCCTCCACCCCCCTCCTTTCCAATATCTACATCTCTACCCCCTCCACCCCCCTCCTTTCCAATATCTCCATCTCTAACCCCTCCACCCCCCTCCTTTCCAATATCTACTTCTCTCACCTCTCCACCCTACTCCTTTGTAATGTCTACATCTCTGACCCCTCCTCCCCGCTCCTTTCCAATATCTACATCTCTAACCCCTCCACCCCCCTCCTTTCCAATATCTACATCTCTAACCCCCTCCACCCCCCTCCTTTCCAATATCTACAACTCTAACCCCTCCACCCCCCTCCTTTCCAATATCTACAACTCTAACCCCTCCACCCCCTCCTATCCTATATCTACAACTCTAACCTCTCCACCCCCCTCCTTTCCAATCTACATCTCTAACCACTGCACCCCCTCCTTTCCAATCTCTCCATCTCTAACCCCTCCACCCCCCTTCTTTCCAATATCTCCATCTCTAACCCCTCCACCCCCCTCCTTTCCTATATCTACAACTCTAACCCCTCCACCCCCCTCCTTTCCAATATCTACAACTCTAACCCCTCCACCCCCCTCCTTTCCAATATCTACATCTCTAACCCCTCCACCTCCTCCTTTCCATATCTACATCTCTAACCCCTCCACCCCCCTCCTTTCCAATCTACATCTCTAACCCCTCCACCCCCCTCCTTTCCTATATCTACAACTCTAACCCCTCCACCTCCTCCTTTCCAATATCTACAACTCTAACCCTCCACACCCCCCTCCTTTCCAATCTACATCTCTAACCCTCCACCCTCCTCCTTTCCATATCTACATCTCTAACCCCTCCACCCCCCTCCTTTCCAATCTCTATATCTCTAACCCCTCCACCCCCCTCCTTTCCTATATCTACAACTCTAACCCCTCCACCCCCCTCCTTTCTATATCTACAACTCTAACCCTCCACCCCCTCCTTTCCTATATCTACAACTCTAACCCCTCCACCCCCCCCCTTTCCAATATCTCTACATCTCTAACCCCTCCACCCTCCTCCTTTCCAATATCTACATCTCTAACCCCTCCCCCCCCCTCCTTTCCAATCTCTACATCTCTAACCCCTCCACCCCCCTCCTTTCCAATATCTACATCTCTATCCCCTCCACCCCCTCCTCTCCATCTCTAACCCCTCCACCCCCTCCTCTCCTCTTAATCCTCTCCACCTCTATGCTTCTCCTAATCCACCCTTCCTCCTCTTCTCTCAATTATCTCCATCTTTAACCCCTCCACCCTCCCTACTCTCCTCTCATCCTCTCCATCTCAATTCTTCTCCTCATCCACTCCTTCTCCTCTCCTCTCAATTCTCTTTATCTCTATTCTTCTCCTCATCCACTCCCTCTCCTCTCATCCTCTCAATTCTCTCCACCTCTATTTTCTCAACCCGTGACCTCGCCCCGTCCAAGAACGTGAAAGGTGGGGTGGCTGGTCCGTAGAGTTTCCAGGTGACGGAGTTTTCGGGACAAAGGCTTCTATTGTTTACCTTGATCAGCCAACCAGCAGCAGCCAGCAGCCAGGCAGGACCGGGCCCGTGCCTTCAGTCCTCGAAAGGGCTAGTGACTTTTTTTTTGGCCTATTAATTAATGCAGTCATATATTTTTTAGTTTCCTCGCTAGACATCCCTCAAACTTAGAAAAACATCCCCTCAAGATAAATTTGCACATTATTTTTGTAGCCATTTCCTCTTATAATTACAGGCTCGTTATCGCTCGCCAGGAAAAAAATCGACACCTAAATGGCAGGATAGATCTTAAAATTGACAACGAAATGGGACGAACGGTCTTAAAATCGCCAAACTAATGTGCCTTCCGTCATAAAATCTGAAAACTAATGGGGCTAAACATGAGGAAGAAGGGGGACCAGAAAAACGACCCATCTCCCCTTCAACAGATCGCACTTCACTGCATTACACCATATTTCACCATCAACAATATTTCACCAACATGTCACCATCTCACACCTCACCATCAGCCACAATACACCGGAGCATTGCATTACACTATTAGTACATACATACATACACCGGAGCATTGCATTACACTATTAGTACATACATACATACATACACCGGAGCATTGCATTACACTATTAGTACATACATATATACACCGGAGCATTGCATTACACTATTAGTACATACATACATATATACATACACCGGAGCATTGCATTACACTATTAGTACATACATACATACATACACCGGAGCATTGCATTACACTATTAGTACATACATATATACATACACCGGAGCATTGCATTACACTATTAGTACATACATATATATATACACCGGAGCATTGCATTACGCTATTAGTACATACATATATACATACACCGGAGCATTGCATTACACTATTAGTACATACATATATATATATACATACACCGGAGCATTGCATTACACTATTAGAACATACATACATACATACACCGGAGCATTGCATTACACTATTAGTACATACATATATATATATACATACACCGGAGCATTGCATTACACTATTAGTACATACATACATACATACACCGGAGCATTGCATTACACTATTAGTACATACATACATACACCGGAGCATTGCATTACACTATTAGTACATACATACATACATACACCGGAGCATTGCATTACACTATTAGTACATACATATATACATACATACACCGGAGCATTGCATTACACTATTAGTACATACATACATACACCGGAGCATTGCATTACACTATTAGTACATACATACATACATACACCGGAGCATTGCATTACATTATTAGTACATACATACATACACCGGAGCATTGCATTACATTATTAGTACATACATACATACATACACCGGAGCATTGCATTACATTATTAGTACATACATATATACATACACCGGAGCATTGCATTACACTATTAGTACATACATATATACATACATACACCGGAGCATTGCATTACACTATTAGTACATACATATATACATACATACACCGGAGCATTGCATTACACTATTAGTACATACATACATATATACATACACCGGAGCATTGCATTACATTATTAGTACATACATATATACATACACCGGAGCATTGCATTACACTTTTAGTACATACATACATACATACACCGGAGCATTGCATTACACTATTAGTACATACATATATACATACACCGGAGCATTGCATTACATTATTAGTACATATATACATACATACACCGGAGCATTGCATTACATTATTAGTACATACATATATACATACACCGGAGCATTGCATTACACTATTAGTACATACATACATACATACACCGGAGCATTGCATTACACTATTAGTACATACATATATACATACATACACCGGAGCATTGCATTACACTATTAGTACATACATACATATATACATACACCGGAGCATTGCATTACACTATTAGTACATACATACATACATACACCGGAGCATTGCATTACATTATTAGTACATACATACATACATACACCGGAGCATTGCATTACATTATTAGTACATACATATATACATACACCCCGGAGCATTGAATTACACTATTAGTACATACATACATACACCGGAGCATTGCATTACACTATTAGTACATACATACATACATACACCGGAGCATTGCATTACACTATTAGTACATATATATATACATACATACACCGGAGCATTGCATTACACTATTAGTACATACATACATACATACACCGGAGCATTGCATTACATTATTAGTACATACATACATACATACACCGGAGCATTGCATTACACTATTAGTACATACATACATACATACACCGGAGCATTGCATTACATTATTAGTACATATATACATATATACATACACCGGAGCATTGCATTACACTATTAGTACATACATATATACATACATACACCGGAGCATTGCATTACACTATTAGTACATACATATATACATACATACACCGGAGCATTGCATTACACTATTAGTACATACATATATACATACATACACCGGAGCATTGCATTACACTATTAGTACATACATATATACATACATACACCGGAGCATTGCATTACATTATTAGTACATACATACATACATACATTTAAGGGGGGTCACCCGACTGTTTTTATTCTCTTTCTCTCCTTTTCTCTCTTTCTCTGGTTTGTATCCATTCGGCCCCATTCAGCCAACTGTTTTAAGACGTTTATTCCCATCCAGGTGTTAATTTCTTCCTGGCGAGCGATAGCGAGCCAGCATTGTATGGAAAAATCCGGCTTCGCCGGAGAAATTTTTCTATCGAAAAATGTACAAATTTAGCTTGCTGTCAAAACAAAAATATATATATGCTGGGAAAATATTGACACCTTAAAACAGTAGGCTGAATGGAGCCGAATGGATACAAGCCAAAGAGAGAGGGAGAGAAAGAGAACAAAAACGAGGTGAGCTCCCTTAAAGACAGAGTGGGATTCAAGATAAGAAAGACCTTAAGGTCTGATCCCACGTCTTTCTAGGTCTTCCCCTTGGTTCAGCTCCCCCCCCCCCCCACGTTTACGGACTAGCATCTTTCATTGTACTTTATTGTATTGTACCGTCTTATCTTTCACCAACATCAATATTGCGTCACTTCACCGTATTACACCATATTTCTATCTATCTTTCTATATGCTCAGGCCCAATCCCCACTTTTCCTATTTTGTTTGTTTTATTTTTCTTCTATCTATCTATCTATCTATTGCCTGACGCCGTGATCCCCGAAGGGGTGGCCACGAACGAACCGCCCCCATGCACCTCTGTCCCCAGTCAGTCGACGCCCCTCCCCCCAACCAGCACCGCCTTCGTTCATGTACTTCCTCACTCCATCCTTCCACCTCTCATTCGGTCTACCTCTCCGTCCCTCCACCTCGCTCTCGTACACCCTCTTAGTCATTCTCTCGCTTTCCATACGTTCCATATGGCCGAACCATCTCAAGCTGTTCCTTTTTACACTTTCCAGCACATATACCTCCACACCACACCTCCTTCTTACTTCCTCATTAGTCTGTCTATCCCTCCATGTAACTCCGCACGCACTCCTTAAGTAATTCATTTCCACTGCTCTCACTCTTGGTCTGAGTCTCTCAACCAACGTCCATGCTTCGCTTCCGTTAGTCAGTGTCGGGATTACCACACTGTCATGCAAGGACTTCTTCACTACCATACTGACCACCCTATTTCTTGTTACTGTTTTTAGCGTTCCTACAACCCTCTTCCCGTGTTGTACCCTCTTTTTTTTTCTTCCTCTATTTTATTATTATTATTATTATTATTATTATTATTATTATTATTTTTTATTTTTTTTTTCCCTTGGGGGTGGCCGACTCAAGACAGAGCAAGAACAGGAAAACACAAAACACAAGACAAAGCAGCGAACAAACACAGACAAAACACAAAATTCACACACATCTATATTTAACTGTTATAATTGGTTCCATGTCATCTCAACCAGTAGACCATTTCAACCAGTAGCTCTCAACCAGTGCCAAATTAACCCAGACCAACCAAACCAGTGCCAAAATATAGTACTAACCTAACCTAACCGTATTGGTTGATTTGGTACTGGTTGAGAGCTACTGGTTGAAATGGTCTACTGGTTGAGTTGGCCGGTCACCGTTATAATTCGCCAGCAGCACCATTATACCAGAATAAAGGCAGTGTCACACGAGCGATTTTTCAGTCAATTTTTTTGGGCAATTGTTGTCTGGCAGCTTCATAATATCAGTTCCATAAGAATTAAGGGGGGTGACCTCCTTTTTATATTTCTGTCCTTTTCTCTCTTTCTCTGGCTTGTATCCATTCGGCCCCATTCAGCCAACTATTTTAAGACGTTTATCCCCATCTAGGTGTCGATTTCTTCCTGGCGAGCGATAGCGAGCCAGCATTATATGAAGAAATCCGGCTTCGCCGGAGACATTTTTCTATCAATGTACAAATTTAGCCTGCTGTGAAACAAAAATAAAAAATATGCTGGCTCGCTACCGCTCAGGCGCTCACCAGTAAAAAATTGACACCTGGATGGGGATAAACGTCTTAAAACAGTAGGCTGAATGGGGCCAAATGGATACAAGCCAGAGAAAGATAGAAAAGGACAGAACAAAAACAGGTCACCCCCCTTAAACTACCTAACATAATCTACCTTCGATCTAAATTCCTATGCCAATGTCAAAGAGCCTCAAATTCCTATGCCAATGTCAAAGAGCCTCAAATTCCTATGCCAATGTCAAAGAACCTCAAATTCCTATGCCAATGTCAAAGAGCCTCAAATTCCTATGCCAATGTCAAAGAGCCTCAAATTCCTATGCCAATGTCAAAGAGCCTCAAATTCCAATGCCAATGTCAAAGAGCCTCAAATTCCTATGCCAATGTCAAAGAGCCTCAAATTCCTATGCCAATGTCAAAGAGCCTCAAATTCCTATGCCAATGTCAAAGAGCCTCAAATTCCTATGCCAATGTCAAAGAGCCTCAAATTCCTATGCCAATGTCAAAGAGCCTCAAATTCCTATGCCAATGTCAAAGCCTCAAATTCCTATGCCAATGTCAAAGAGCCTCAAATTCCTATGCCAATGTCAAAGAGCCTCAAATTCCTATGCCAATGTCAAAGAGCCTCAAATTCCTATGCCAATGTCAAAGAGCCTCAAATTCCTATGCCAATGTCAAAGAGCCTCAAATTCCTATGCCAATGTCAAAGAGCCTCAAATTCCTATGCCAATGTCAAAGAGCCTCAAATTCCTATGCCAATGTCAAAGAGCCTCAAATTCCTATGTCAATGTCAAAGAGCCTCAAATTCGTACGAGAAAAAACTTGCTCATGGAAAATTGCCGGAAAAATGGCTCGTGTGACACCGGTTTAAGGGGAGGTTTTTAGTTAGTTCGCTAGACCTCCATCAAGCTTAACATTACACCCCCTAGACCCCATTTCAAGATAAATTTGTACATTTTTCGGTAGAAAAATTTCCCGGCCGAAGGCCGGTTCCTCCTAAATTACAGGCTCGCTATTGCTCGCCAGGAAAATATCGACAACTAAATGGCACTAAAAGTCTTAAAATTGACAGAAATGGGGCAAAAGTTCTTAAAATCGCCAAACTAATGGGGCGAACGTCTTAAAATATCAAGAGCAATGGGGCTAACCATGAGGGAGAAAGGGGTCAAGAAAAATATCCCTCAAGTGGAAATCTCCCCTTAAGTCCTTTTCCACCACACTGCAGACCGTCAGACCACTGCATTTCACCGTCGTAACCCTTTCTCTACCACTTCCGGCCTTCTATATTCATTCTGGCTACTGTTAGACGATTTTATTCAGTTTAAAAAGGGCCTCCAGCAATTAACAGGCTTCGAACAATCTCATTTAACCCTTTTTACGACCACAGATCCTTCTGAATCTACACAAAATTGTTTGAATATAGCTACAAGGATGTTAACCCTTTGAGTACCAGCGACGTGTGTTATATTTTATCCTAGCTACATTTAGACGATATTATGCAGCTTGGGAAGAATCTGGTGTAGTTAAGAGGGTTGGATGAGATATTATGCAACTTGGGAAGGATCTGGTGTAGTTAAGAGGGTTGGATGAGATATTTTGCAGCTTGGGAAGGATCTGGTGTAGTTAAGAGGGTTGGATGAGATATTATGCAGCTTGGGAAGGATCTGGTGTAGTTAAGAGGGTTGGATGAGATATTATGCAGCTTGGGAAGGATCTGGTGTAGTTAAGAGGGTTGGATGAGATATTTTGCAGCTTGGGAAGGATCTGGTGTAGTTAAGAGGGTTGGATGAGATATTATGCAGCTTGGGAAGGATCTGGTGTAGTTAAGAGGGTTGGATGAGATATTATGCAGCTTGGGAAGGATCTGGTGTAGTTAAGAGGGTTGGATGAGATATTTCGCAGCTTGGGAAGGATCTGGTGTAGTTAAGAGGGTTGGATGAGATATTTTGCAGCTTGGGAAGGATCTGGTGTAGTTAAGAGGGTTAGATGAGATATTATGCAGCTTTATTATGGCTAGAGATCCTTCCTAAGCTGAATAAAATCGTCTAATAATTGCCAGAATATAGATTAAAGGATGTCACCGGTACTGAAGGGGTTAAACCATATTGCATAGCGTAATATTTCAACAACAACAATATATTACTCTTTGGCTTGTATCCATTCTGCCCCATTCAGCCTACTGTTTTTAGACGTTTACTCCTATTCAGGTGTCAATATTTTCCTGGCGAGCGGTAGCGAGCCAGCATATACAGTATATATTTTTGTTTTGACAGCAAGCTAAATTTGTACATTTTCGATAGAAAAATGTCTCCGGCGAAGCCGGATTTCTCCAAATATTGACACCTGGATGGGCGTAAACGTCTTAAAACAGTAGGCTGAATGGGGCCGAATGCATACAAGCCAAAGAGAGAGGGAGAGAAAGGGGAAAACAGCGAGGTGGGCCCCCTTAACCACTCAAACCATTACACCAAGACAATAAGACAGCATCAAATTGTAATATTTAAGGGGGGGATGATTCACATTTTGGCCGATTTTTGCATGTATTCATTATTTTTCTAGTTTCCTCACTAGACCTTCATCAAATTTAAAAACAAACATCCATTAGATCCCCCTTTTAGATTAATTTGTAAATTTTTCGGTAGAAAAGTTTCCCGGCCGAAGGCCGGGTCTTCCAACATTACAGGCTCACTGTCGTTCGCCAGGGAAAAAATCGACACCTAAATAGCACGAATTAAGGTCTAAATATTGACGACGAAATGGGGCGACAGGTCTTAAAATCGACTAATTAATGGGGTAAACGTTGTAACATCTGAAAACTAATGGGGCTAAACATGAGGGAGAAAGTGGTCCAGAAAACCGGCCCATCCCCCCTTAAGCCGCAACAATATTACACCATATTTCACCAACCAACCAACCAACAGCTCACTCTAGGTAGCGCCATCCAACTTGACAATAATCTGGACCCCTTAACCCCTTCTGTACCGGCGACGTCCTTTTAACTATTCTGACTACTGTAAGACGATTTTATTCAGTTTAAAAAGGGCCTCGAGCAATTATGACAGGCTTCAAACAAGCTCCCTTAACCCTTTTTACTACCACAGATCCTTCTTAAACTGCATAAAATCGTCTAAATATAGCTAGAATAAAATTAAAAAGACATCCCGGTACAGAAGGGGTTAACTTCTTATAACTCAAAATTAATGAAAACAATCGGGGGCTGACATGTACAGTCGCGCTAATAAGTGATGTCTCGGCACCATGTATGTTTTGATCAATAATTGGCATCAGCAATATCTAAGCTTCATTTCTTCATATCGAGTGAAATATACAAACATGTTCCTACACTTACCCACCCTATTCAACGTCTGACAGACTTAAATACAGCACAGAGCAAGCCAAACGTAATGACAGCTGGGACATGACTTATTAGCGCGACCGTACTCACCTAAGAAATAGGTGTTTAAATTTACAGCCAGTTTGCTCAAGGTCCTTTTGAGTTAAGGGACCCCATCTCACTTGTTTTCTCTTTCTCTCCCTCTCTCTTTGGCTTGTATCCATTCGGCCCCATTTAGCCTACTATTTTAAGACGTTTATCTCCATCCAGGTGTCAATATTTTCCTGGCGAGCGGTAGCGAGTGAGGTGGGTTGGGTGTGAGGGGGATCTGCCTGATGTGGGCTAATCGGCTCTCTGCAGACTTATGACGACCTCTGACAGTTTTGATGAGGTCGGTCCTCACGGTGTTAGTGAGTTGGGCCTATAATTAGGCCTTATAATTGGGGTTGGGTGTGAGAGAGATCTGCCTTGTGTGGGCCAATCAGCATCTTGAAGACTCCCATTTTCTTATGTTCTTATAACAGACAGCGAAAACCGACCGAGGCCGACAGACAGACAGACATTTTGATATTGCACCTGAACCATATCAACTCTGTCCAAACAACGAACACATATACAGACACACAAAGAAACACATGAACAAACAAACTAACATACAGAAAAAACAGATTAACACACAGAGATTATAGACAGACAGACAGGGAAAAACAGACTCAGACAGACATATTGATAGAACACCTGAACCTCCTCAACAACGAACACAGACACAGACAAGAAACACGTGAAACAGAGACTAAAAAGACACAGAAGAATGGACAGAGTAAACAGACAGAGACAGACAGAGAAGAACAGACAGAGAAGAACAGACAGATACAGACAGATACAGACAGACAGACAGACAGAACATTTTGCTATAACACCTGAATCACCTGAACTGCCTCCAAACAAACAACCAACAAACACACACACACCCACACGCCACAGATCACAGCATTTAATTGATTCAATAACTATAAACATTATGGGTGAACTGTGTTGAAAAGTGAGTGTATATACGGTGTGTTCATGGTCGACCTGCCTGCTATATGAGAGAGAGAGTGTGTGTGTGTGACAGAGAGAAAGAGAGAGATTTGCATAACATGTCATACACTGACCACACAAACCTTACGATCCAAAAGATGTGGTCAGTATTAAGTTTCATGGGGAAGGGGTGAGAGAAAGAGACAAACACAGGGATATATATATATAATATATATATATATATAATATATATATATATATATATATATATATATATATATATATATTCACTTGCCATGCTCAACAACCCTCTCACTTCAGTCACTTGTCTGTCCTTGTACTACTTTTATTATCACTGTCTCCACCTCCACCACTCTCCCCCTCTTTTACTTCCCCAACACCCCCACTCTCAACCCCTCCCCTCCCTCTTACTTCCCTTACATCCCCCTCCACACCCCCCCTCTCCACCCCCCCCCCCCCCCTTTCTTCCCTGACACCCCACTCAACACCCCCACTCTCAACCCCTCCCCTCCCTCTTACTTCCCTAACACCCCACTAAACACCCCTACTCTCAACCCCTCCCCTCCCTCTTACTTCCCTAACACCCCCCTCAACACCCCCCCTCCTCTTCCCCTCTCCCTCTCCGCCCATCTTTAGATCCCTTCCTCACCCACTCGTACCCCACATGCGAGTCATACCTCCACCCCCCTCATCCCCTCATACTCCTCTAACCCTCTACTCAACACCTGCAGCCCCTCCCCTTCTCCTACAGCCCCCTTCCTCTCTCCCTCCATCGTCAGCCCCTTCTCTACCCCCTCCTAATCCTCCCTTTCACTACCCCCAACCCCACCCTCTCCCCCTGTCCCTCCCATCCCCATTCTCCACCCCTCCTAGTAAAAAAAAAACAGCTCCGCCCCCTCCCTCTCGACCCAATCCTCAGCCCCCTTCCCCCCCTCCCCCCCCCCCCCCCCCTGCAATCTCCTCCCTCTCTCCCTCCATCTTCAGTCCCCTTCCCCTCCTCCAAGCCCCCCCCCACTGCAATCTCCCTCTCTCCCTCCATCTTCAGCCCCCTACCAACCCCTTCCAACTCCCCATACTCCTCAACCCAGCCCCCACCCCCTCTCATCTTCAGCCCCCTTCACCACCCCCACTCAAAACCACCCTCTGCAACCTTTTTTCCTCCCCACCCCCTTCCCCCTTCCATCTTCAGCCCCCTTCACCACCCCCACTCAAAACCCCCCCCCCCCTGCAACCCCTTCTCCTCCCCCCCTCCCATCTTCAGCCCCCTTCACCACCCCCCACTCAAACCCCCCCCCCCCTGCCAACCCCTCCCCCCAACTTCAGCCCCCTTCACCCACCCCAACTCATAACACCTTCAGCTACACCCACCCCCCTCCCCCTGTGTGTGGGCTCCTCTTTTATGAGGTCTTCTTATGTGTGTGTCTGTGTCTGTGTGTTATGACCGTTTGCCCTCAGGTCCTCTCTCTCTCTCCCTCTCATTTAGTTTGATTTTGTTTTGCATCTTTTCACCTCCACTCATCTCTAGTTTTCATATTTTCCTCTTCTCTCCCCCCCCCCCCCTCTTTCTCTCCTAGTATGTCTGTATGTCCCCATGCCTGTATTTGTGTTTGTCGGTGATCTGTCTGTGTCTGAGTCTGTCCTTGTTTGTTGTGTCTGTGAAGGTGTGTCTAGTAATGTGTGGCTGTGCGTGTTTGTATGTTCGTTGGTGTGTATTTATGTGTGTGAGTCTCTACTTAACCGTGCATATGTATGTGTGTGTGCATTGTACGTATGTATGTAAGTGTGTGTGTGTGTGTGCGTGTGAATATATACAGTATATGTATGTATGTGTGTGTGTGCTGGTATGTATGTGTGCAGGTAGCTCTGTGTGTGTGTGTGTACGTATGACCGTTTGTGTGCAGGTAGCTCTGTGTGTGTGTGTGTGTGTGTCAGGCTGCATTGTCCTCATGTCTCATATTTTGTGGGCGTTTTTATGTGTGTCGGTCTTTGAAGGAGTGTGGAATAATGGGTGGACATATAAGAGTGCAATATTGCATTCATGTATATTGTTGTTATATTGGGGGAAGTACTTGGCTTGTAGGAAATAATATATATATATATATATATATATATATATATATATATATATATATATATATGGATCTAACGTAATACATTCTAAAAAAAAAATGAGCCAAAAAATACCTAGTGAAAAAGCTCCCAAATACCTACAAAACAACATTAATCATAACCCACTGGCCTCAAACTCCATCTTGTAAACAATGAACATCAAAAAAGCTAAAATTCTTTGATACACAATCCAAAAATTACAAAAATAAAAAAACAAAAACAAAAACAAAACATGTACAGTGCCTCAAAAAACCGAAGCACATCGAAAGAGATCCACACCCCATGATAGCTAAGGGACAACTAAACTAACCCAACTCAACCAAACACAACTGTTCATACAACACCAAGCTTCGGACACTAATTGCAGAGAATGATATAAAATCAAACATTATGAATTGTGCGAAAAGTTAAGTTCAGTCTTGATCTTTTTTATTAGTAATTTTTCACCAATAAGTGCTTCATAGTGGCTCCGAAACTTGGCAACAATTTGAAAATCCTCAGGAGTGTAGGGATGGTTATGTTCTCTAGCATGATTACGAATGGCCGAAAAAGATTTGTTTTTGTTGCAAAAATTGACCTGATGATGACTTTCACCAATGTGCTCGAACATTCGCACTTTAAAGGCTAGTGGAGCAGCCAGTGTTATAAGGTACACTGCAGCCACCATGAATTGTTGTGCCTTTGCTGTGGTTAGTTAGGTGTGTGTGTCTTGTGTGAGAGAGAGAGAGAGTTTTATAAGGTACACTGCAGCCACCATGAATTGTTGTGCCTTTGCTGTGGTTAGTTAGGTGTGTGTGTCTTGTGTGAGAGAGAGAGAGTTTTATAAGGTACACTGCAGCCACCATGAATTGTTGTGCCTTTGCTGTGGTTAGTTAGGTGTGTGTGTCTTGTGTGAGAGAGAGAGAGAGTTTTATAAGGTACACTGCAGCCACCATGAATTGCTGTGCCTTTGCTGTGGTTATTTAGGTGTGTGTGTCTTGTGTGAGAGAGAGAGAGTTTTATAAGGTACACTGCAGCCACCATGAATTGCTGTGCCTTTGCTGTGGTTATTTAGGTGTGTGTCTTGTGTGAGAGAGAGAGAGTTTTATAAGGTACACTGCAGCCACCATGAATTGCTGTGCCTTTGCTGTGGTTAGTTAGGTGTGTGTGTCTTGTGTGAGAGAGAGAGAGTTTTATAAGGTACACTGCAGCCACCATATATTGCTGTGCCTTTGCTGTGGTTAGTTAGGCATGTGTCTTGTGTGAGAGAGAGAGAAAGAGAGATAGAGAGAGAAGAAGAATTACTTTTTCCATACACCTCAATAAATCTGTGGCAGGTAGTTCATCTCCCAGCAGACAGAGAAACGGGCTGAGTGATTGACTTAACCCTCTCCGACATATGACGCGATTTTGAGCCTATTGGGGATACTTTAAAGCCTTTGTTACCATCAGGGGTTTTAGAAACCTTTAGTTTAGTTACTCCAACCTCTGCAGTTGTCTTTGAGTTAGCTGTGGGCAGAAAACTAATTTTGGAGAGGTAATTATAAGAGTGAGAAAACTCTATTTCTTATTGCTAATCTGGCAACCTCTGCGTCATAAATGCGTGAAACGGTTAATTAGTGTGAGAGTTACAAGGAGTTACAAGGAATAGTTATAGTCTATTCGCTGTAAGTAGGCGAGAAATCATTACCTCTAACCATTGTAACTCAAAAACTACTAGAGTAATCGAGCTAATATTTCTACCAGTTGGGAAGAGTCAGTCAGGAAATAGATGTGGACATTTACAGCCAATTTGCTCAAGCCCTTTTTAAGTTACAGATGATAGAGGTCATGATTTCTCACCTACTTACAGCGAATAGACTATAGTATCTCAAATATCTTGCGGTTCATTCTAGGGAGATACGGGAAAGAGAGATTGTGTGATGTACTACAGTAACTACACTCATTGAACAGATCTTATATGGGAAAAAGTATTCACATATATTAGTTCTGAACCTATTAAGTTCTAACTTCCAGCCATGGTTGCGTCTTGTATTCATATTAAGGGGATAGTGCTTGGTTTTTGGTCTATATATTTATTTATTAAACATTAATTTTTGAGTTTCTTCGCTAGACCTCCATCAAGCTTAGAAAAACCCCCCCTAGACCCCCTTTCAAGATAAAATGTAAAACATTTTGGTAGAAAAATTTCCCGGCCGAAGGCCGGTTCCTTTTAAAATTAGAGGCTCGCTTTCGCTTGCCAGGAAAAAATC
Organism: Paralithodes platypus; assembly: GCA_032716605.1. NCBI lineage: Eukaryota > Metazoa > Arthropoda > Malacostraca > Decapoda > Lithodidae > Paralithodes > Paralithodes platypus. The sequence continues at coordinate 6,256,952 of CM064502.1, forward strand.
GAAGGGTACGAGAGGTCTTGATATTGATAACAAAATGAGGCGAAAGGTCTCAAAATTGCCTAACTAACGGAACGAACATCTTAAAACCTGGAAACTAATATGGTAAACATGAAGGAGAAGGGGGTCCATAAACATGAAGGAGAAGGGGGTCCATAAACATGAAGGAGAAGGGGGTCCATAAACATAAAGGAGAAGGGGGTCCATAAACATGAAGGAGAAGGGGGTCCATAAACATAAAGGAGAAGGGGGTCCATAAACATAAAGGAGAAGGGGGTCCATAAACATAAAGGAGAAGGGGGTCCATAAACATGAAGGAGAAGGGGGTCCATAAACATGAAGGAGAAGGGAGTCCATAAACATAAAGGAGAAGGGGGTCCATAAACATAAAGGAGAAGGGGGTCCATAAACATGAAGGAGAAGGGGGTCCATAAACATAAAGGAGAAGGGGTTTCATAAACATGAAGGAGAAGGGGTTTCATAAACATGAAGGAGAAGGGGTTTCATAAACATGAAGGAGAAGGGGTTTCATAAACATAAAGGAGAATGGGTTCATAAACATAAAGGAGAATGGGTTCATAAACATAAAGGAGAATGGGTTCATAAACATAAAGGAGAATGGGTTCATAAACATAAAGGAGAAGGGGGTCCATAAACATAAAGGAGAAGGGTAAACATAAGGAGAAAGGGGTCATAAACATAAAAGAGAAAGGGGTCATAAACATAAAGGAGAAGGGGGTCCATAAACATAAAGGAGAAGGGGGTCCATAAACATAAAGGAGAAGGGGGTCCATAAACATGAAGGAGAAGGGGGTCCATAAACATGAAGGAGAAGGGGGTCCATAAACAGCGAGTACCACCCTCTTAAACAATTCAGTGATTGGCCACGCACTCTCCGCCTCATGGTTCAGTCATCCAATTGGCCACTTGCGAGTTTCAGGCTATAAGGAAGTTGGAGCCGTACACATCTATATTAAACAGAAATGCAATAATAATGTAGTCAACAGAAATAATAGCCAAAAATAAAGCCAACAAAGGACAATGCCACATAGTCCTGAGGGATATATCCAAGGCCTTTGATAAGGTATGACACTCAGGACTAAAATACAAACTACTCAATATAGGCTTACCCCCACTCACAAAAACACTGCTATGCAATTTCCTGGATAACAGAACAGCAAAAATATAAATAAAGACAGTCTTGAGTAACAACATCACAATAAGTTCACTGCTCAATAGGTGGCGTTCTGAGAGTGAGGGTCTGAGTCTGGAGGGTGAGACGGTGAAGCACTTGAGCGAAGCAACCGGCCGCTTCAGAGATGCTCCGGAGCTGCTTCGAGCCATGATGGATGCTTCACATGTCTCACTCCCCAGACTGGAACAAGACCTCACGGGCTTCACCGTGTTGAGCGGTGGAATGTACAGGCTCTCAGCCTATGCCCGAGAGGGAGTAGTTGGAATATAGAAGAAAACAAAAAATAATAAATAAAAAGCTGCGGTGTCCCTCAAGGATCAGTCCTCTCCCCAAAGCCTATTCACAATATACACACATGACATACCACCATCACAAATAGGCACAAACATCACATATGCAGACGACATCACACAAATCATTGGTTATGAAGGCCCCTCAAAGGGAATCATAGCCAGATAAACAGGAAGAGAAGCAGAAGCAATAAATACATATGAAGAAAAATGGAAAATAAAAACCAACATAAACAAATTCACAATACTACAACTAGGAGCAAAAAACAACACACCTACAGTATATATGTAAATAACAACATAATTGAAGAAGCACAGAAAGGACAAATACTCGGGCTACACATAACTACCCAAGGCTATATTTAACACATCACAGAAAGGAAAGGCCTAGCCATAGCAGCTCTGGGCAAACTATTCAGATTCAGAGATATGAACACACAAATAAAAACTCACCTTGTAAAAGCTTATGTAATCCCAATATTAGAATTCCCACACACACCATGAGCAAAACCCAAATCACACGCTTACAAAAAATACAAAACAAAGCCCTAAGATTCGCCACAAACCAAAGATACCCCTATACAATGACGACACAACAAATACACGAATACACAAACACACTACCATTAAATATCTGACTCCATAGACAAGTAACACAAATATGGCATAAACTAGAACTATCACAAGACCCAACTCTAGAGAAAATCAAGGAAAATTATGCACAACCAAATTTAAGATTCAACAACTGGTTTAAAAGCAGTCTAAATAAAATAAACACATAAGAAGAACCACAACCAATTTATTAAAAATAACAAATAAAAAACAAAAAAATAATAATAATGATAATAATAATCACACCATAGTTCCTTAGCTAGCTACCAAACACCAAACATAAATAAAATACACCACTTGCCCCAACACAAAAACATACGTTTCAAACACACAACATAGCAAGGTGGTCTGCCCACCAACTGTTACTCTCCTACTTTCCTTCAAACTTTCCTCCTTTTCTCTTCCCTCTCCCTCCTCTCCTTTCCCCCCCTTAGACCCACCTAGGGTAAAAAAAGAAAAACAAAAAAGTTTCTGATGGATAAATTGTATGCCGACTTGGGTTTTATGTGTTTATAGATGCACTACAACCGTAGTTTAGCTGGTAATTCTGCTAAATATCCATGTGTGCAGCTCCAACTTCCTTATAGAACGAAACTCGCAAGTGGTCAATTGGCGAGTTTCGTTCTATAAGGAAGTTGGAGCTGCAGACAACGATATTTAGCAGAATTACCAGCTAAAATACGGTTATAGTGCATTTATAAATACATAAGAATTAATTAAACATACTTTATATCCGTCAGAAAGCTACATTATTATCGCATTTCTGTTTAATATCGATGTGTACGGCTTCAACTTCCTTATAGATGTGTACGGCTTCAACTTCCTTATAGACCAAAACTCGCAAGTGGTCAATTCACCACTTGCGAGTTTCGTTATATAAGGAAGTTGGAGCTGCAAACATCGATATAGAACACTTGCGAGTTTCGTTATATAAGGAAGTTGGAGCTGCAAACATCGATATAGAACACTTGCGAGTTTCGTTATGTAAGGAAGTTGGAGCTGCAAACATCGATATAGAACACTTGCGAGTTTCGTTATGTAAGGAAGTTGGAGCTGCAAACATCGATATAGAACACTTGCGAGTTTCGTTATATAAGGAAGTTGGAGCTGCAAACATCGATATAGAACACTTGCGAGTTTCGTTATATAAGGAAGTTGGAGCTGCAAACATCGATATAGAACAGAAATGCAATAATAATTTAGGTTTCTGGTGGAGTAGAAATTATGTTGAATTGGGTTTTATATATTTATAAATGTATTACAACCATAATTTAGCTGGTAATTCTGCTATATATCGATGCCTGCAGCTCCAACTTCCTTATATATATCGATGCCTGCAGCTCCAACTTCCTTATATATATCGATGCCTGCAGCTCCAACTTCCTTATAGACCAAAACTCGCAAGTGGTTAATTGATGAGATAAGAGTCGAGCAGTAGGTTGGACTCTTGCTAATCGTTCGATATCCTTCGTGACTCCTGGAGACCATAATTGCCCAGATATAGGATATTCCAGTTTCGTTCTATAAGGAAGTTGGTGCTGTAGATATTGAAGTTTAGCAGAATTACCTGTTAAAATACGTTTGTAGTACATTTATAAATACACACAATCCAATTCAACATACCCTTTAGCCATTAGAAACCTACATAATTATTGCATTTCTATTTTCCATCGATGTCTACAACTCCAACTTCCTTATAGAACGAAACTCGCAAGTGGTCGATTGTAAAACGTGTCAGTATTCAGACGAAGACGTTGTTATACCTTAAGGGGAGACTTCCACTTGAGGGATTGTTTTCTGGATCCCGTTCTCCCTCATATTTAGCCCCATTGCTTTTGAGATTTTAAGACTTTCGACCCATTATTTTGGCGATCTTAAGAACTTTCGCCCCATTTCTGTCAATTTTAAGATCTTTCGTGCCAATTAGGTGTCGATTTTTCCCTGGCGAGCGATAGCGAGCCTGTAATTTAAGAGGAACCGGCCTTTATCATTTCATTTATCTTGAAAGGGGGTCTAGGGGGTGTAATCGTAAGCTTGATGGAAATATAAGGAACACAGTAAAAACCTCCCCTTTAATTTTGGCTATGGTTAGACGAATTTACTGTGCTTAAGGGGGTAATACTCGCTTTTTCTGGACCCCCTTCTCCCTCGTGTTTAGCATATTAGTTTTGAGGTTTTAAGACTTTAGTTCCGTTAGTTTGGCTATTTGAAGACCTTTTGCCCCATTTCTTTGTCAATATTGAGACTTTTCGTGCCATTTAGGTGTCGATTTTTTCCTAGCGAGCGTCAGCGAGCCTCTAATTTTAGAAAGAATCGGCCTGTGGTTGGGAATTTTTTCTACCGAAAAATGTAAAAATTTATCTTGAAAGGGGTTCTATAGGGATTTTTTTTTAAAGCTTGATGGAGGTCTAGCGAGGAAACTTAAAAAATAAATAAATACATAAATATATAGACCAAAAACCAAGCACTACCCCCTTAAAGTAGGCCTCCAAGAATCAAATGAATTACTATATTATATATTATATATATCTCAATTAACTCAATTAATTAACTCAATTAACTCAATTAATTAACTCAATTAACTCAATTAATTAACTCAATTAACTCAATTAATTAACTCAATTAACTCAATTAATTAACTCAATTAACTCAATTAATTAACTCAATTAACTCAATTAAGGGGATGTTTTTAGTGTGTTTCCTAGACTTCCATCAAGCTTGAAATTACACCCCCTTGACCCCCTTTCAAGATAAATTTGTACATTTTTCGGTAGAAAAAAATTCCCGGCCGAAGGCCGGTTCCTCTTAAATTACAGGCTCGCTATCGCTCGCCAGGAAAAAATCGACACCTAAATGGGACGAAAGTTTTTAAAAGTGACATAAATGGGGTGAAAGTTCTTAAAATCGCCAAACCAATGGGGTGAACGTCTTAAAATCTCAAAAGCAATGGGGCTAAACATGAAGGAGAAAGGGGTAAAGACAAAAATCCCTCAAGTGGAAACCTCCCCTTAACTGTCTTCGTAACGCAATGGATAAATGCACTGAATTTCGGTGTGAGCATCCTAGGTTCGAATCCCTGGACTGCCACGTGTATTGGTTGATTTCATTAATTGAGTTTGGGAGTAAAGTCGGTTGGTGGAGGTAACATAATAATTAAACCCTAAACTCCCACATCTCCATCCTAAACTGAATACAATCATATATTATTATTATTATTATCATTATCGGGAGAGGGTACAACAGGGGAAGAGGGTTGTAGGAACGCTAAAAGCAGTAACAAGAAATAGGGTGGTCAGTATGGAAGTGAAGAAGTCCTTGCATGACAGTGTGGTAATCCCGACACTGACTTACGGAAGCGAAGCATGGACGTTGGTTGAGAGACTCAGACCAAGAGTGAGAGCAGTGGAAATGAATTACTTAAGGAGTGCGTGCGGAGTTACATGGAGGGATAGACAGACTAATGAGGAAGTAAGAAGGAGGTGTGGTGTGGAGGTAGATGTGCTGGAAAGTGTGAAAAGGAACAACTTGAGATGGTTCGGCCATATGGAACGTATGGAAAGCGAGAGAATGACTAAGAGGGTGTATGAGAGCGAGGTGGAGGGACAGAGGGGGAGAGGTAGACCGAATATGAGGTGGAAGGATGGAGTGAGGAAGTACATGAACGAAGGTGGTGCTGGTTGGGGGGAGGGGCGTCGACTGACTGGGGACAGAGGTGCATGGGGGCGGTTCGTTCGTGGCCACCCCTTCGGGGATCACGGCGTCAGGCAATAGATAGATAGATAGATTATTATTATTATTATTATTAATATACCCTCAGCCCAAAATATAAGGAAGAAAAGCGTTATGGAAATACTGAAAGGGTTAGCCCTATAGTCTATTCGCTCTAAGTAGGCGAGAAATCATGACCTCTATCCTCTGTAACTAAAAAAGGGCTAGAGGAAATGGGCTGTAAATTTCCACACCTATTCTCTGGCTGACCCTTCCCAAATGGTAGAAATATTAGCTCGATTACTCTAGTCGTTTTTTGAGTTACAGAGGTTAGAGGTCATGATTTCTCGCCTACTTACAGCGAATAGACTATAGGTGATCCGGCATTTTGTGAACTGTAATGGTGTTTTTTATTATTATTGAACGTTTTTTATTATTAATGAAAGTTTTTTATTATTATTGAAAGTTTTTTATTATTATTGAACGTTTTTTATTATTATTGAAAGTTTTTTATTATTATTGAAAGTTTTTTATTATTGAACGTTTTTTTATTATTAATGAAAGTTTTTATTATTATTGAACGTTTTTTATTATTATTGAACGTTTTTTATTATTAATGAACGTTTTTTATTATTATTGAACGTTTTTTATTATTATTGAAAGTTTTGTATTTTGAGTTGCCTTTTCTGTTTATCAATTCTATTAATATGTATTTATTTATGTATTTATTTACTTATTTGTATTTTTATTGTTGCTTTCTATACCCTCTTCAAGCTGAAAATGATGTCTCCTAGGTCCCCTTTTAAGTCAAATTATGTCTCCTAGGTCCCCTTTTAAGTCAAATTATGTCTCCTAGGTCCCCTTTTAAGTCAAATTTTGTCTCCTAGGTCCCCTTTTAAGTCAAATTATGTCTCCTAGGTCCCCTTTTAAGTCAAATTTATAAGTTGTGTTTTTTTTTTGTTTTTTTTTGGGGGGGTAATAAAGTGTCCCTATCAAAAGCCGGTTTCTCCTAAATTGCAGGCTCGCTATCGCTTGCCAGGAAGTTATCGACAACTGAATAGGGCAAAACGTCTAAAGATCACCAAAGTAATAGGGGCAAAAGCGTCTCATATCTGACAAACGATTTGTTTTGTTTCTATGTGAGTCAGGGAAACAAAAGGCCTGTAACAAGTGCCTCCCCCATAGTTGAAAGAGTGACAGGGCCAAAATCAAGGGACGTTCGAGCTAAAATGCCTGGACACACGGAGTTTGAAACAATTTAGGTCATAGGAGGAGGGAAAGACTGATTCTGGGAGAGTTCCAGAGCTCAGTTGTTGAATATAAGAAAGACAGAGTAAAGTTTCACTCTTGGGTTGGAGAGTTGCACAGAGTAGGGGTGGGATTGTGTTGCAAGACGGGTACTACGGACCCTACGTAGAGGAGGTGGTATACACTGGGAGAGCTCTGAGGAGCACTAAGTATTGTAGTAGCGAGAGAGATGCAACATTGCGGCGAAGAGAGAGAGTTTGCAGAGAGTTGGTGAGTGGGCGGGAATTAAATGATACGAAAGGCCTTCCTTTCTACTTTGTCTAGGAGTGCGGTGTGAGAGGATCCTCCCTACACATGCGAACAATATTCAATACAGGGACGCACTGTGCCCCTGTACAGAGCAAGAAGCTGCGCAGGGGTCAGAACCCCTTAAAGCCGGTATCACACGAGAGCTTTTATAGTCAACATTCGATGATCAAAATTTGTCTGGCAACATTATTGGAATATTTTGCACTGGTATCTGAAACTAGACTGATGATAGATGAATTTAGGTGACAAAAATATTATAAATGTTGACCTCCTAAGCTGCCAGACCAGTGTTAAGGATAAATGTTGAGGTAAAAAGTGCTCGTGTGATACCGGCTTAAGGCGGTTGAGTACACCCAGCTTCTGGGAGGCTGCCTTTGCAAGACTGGTAATATGGGCCTTCCAAGTGAGAGCAGAATCATCTTACGATAACCATACTAAAGGGGCAAAACAGGGCGGTGGGATGGGGGAAGGTTTCAAAGGACCACTCTCTGCCTGGATACACTTAAGGGGGTACTACTCGCTTTTTCTGGACCCCCTTCTCCATCATATTTAGCATTTAGTTTTGAGGTTTTAAGACGTTCGTTCAGTTAATTTGGCGATTTTCAGACCTTTCGCCTAATTTTTGTTTTCAATATTAAGACCTTTCGTGCCCTTTAGGTGTCGATCTTTTCCTGGCGAGCGAGAGCGAGCCTCTATCGAAAAATTGACAAAATTTATCTTGAAAGGGGGTCTAGGTTTTTTTTTCTAAGCTTGATGGAGGTCTAGCGAGGAAACTCAAAAATAAATAAATAAATAAATATATATAGACCAAAAACCAAGCACTACCCCCTTAACCCTTTGAGGATTATGACACATTATGACAGTTATCCTGGCAACCATTACCAAATTTAATACAGTTTAGGAAGGATCTGTGGGAATGATAAGGGTAAAGACCATCTCATTTGATCCTCCGACTTCCATAGACCCTTCCTAATCCGAATAAAATCGGTTCCATGTCATCTCAACCAGTAGACCATTTCAACCAGTAGCTCTCAACCAGTGCCAAATTAACCCAGACCAACCAAACCAGTGCCAAAATATAGTACTAACCTAACCTAACCTAACCGTATGGTTGATTTGGTACTGGTTGAGAGCTACCGGTTGAGTTGACCGGTCACCATTCTAGCTATATTTAGACGATTTTGAGCAAGTTAAGAAGGATCTGTGGTAGTAAAAAAGGGTTAATTAAGATAGTGTACAGCCTTTTAATTGATACACGCCCTTCCTAACCTGAATAAAATGGTCTAAATGAAGCTGAATACAAAATATGTCTCTGGTACAGAAGGGGTTAAGCAGTCAGCCCACACGTCGACTCATTTGACTACTGTTTTAAGACGTTTATCCCCATCCAGGTGTCGATACTTTCCTGGCGAGCGGTAGCGAGCCAACATATTTCTTATGTTTTGTCAGCAAGCTAAATTTCCGGATTTCCGGATTTTCCGGATTTCTCCATACAATGCTGGCTCGCTATCGCTCGCCAGCAATAAATCGACACCTGGATGGGGATAAATGTCTTAAAAGAGTAAGCTGAATGGGGCCGAATGGATACAAGCCAGGGAAAGAGAAAACAGGAGAGAGAAAAAGCCGGTGACCCCCTTAAGCATTCAGCCCACACGTCGACTCATTTGCCTCGGGCTATTGAGAATTTCAATTAAAACTCTTGTACACGCCAGTAAGAGTTGTGTGGAGAGATACTTGGCGACAGTGGGGGGGGGGGGAGTGTGTGTGTGTGTGTGTGTGTGTGTGTGTGTGTGTGTGTGTGTGTGTGTGTGTGTGTGTGTGTGAGTGAGTGTGTGTGTGAGTGAGTGTGTGTGGAGAGATACTTGGCGACAGTGGGGGTTGAGAGAGTGTGTGTGTGTGTGTGTGTGTTATTGTTTTAGAGTGTGTTATTGTTTGTGTGTGTGTGTGTCCTAAATGCCACGTGAGGTAGAGAGAGTGTGTGTGCGTGTGTGAGAGAGAGAGGATATAAAACAAATCATATTATTAACCAATCAATAAACATCGACACCTTAAATGGCACGAAAGGTTTAAAAATTGACAAAAAAATGGGGCAAAAACTCTAAAAAATCGTCAAACTAAAGGGGCGAACGTCTTAAAATGCCAAAGGTAGACATGAGGGAGACGGGGGGTCCAGATATCCCTCCTCCCAACCAGCTGGATGGTTCACTTTTTGGGCGATTTTTGCATGTATTCATTATTTTTCTAGTTTCCTCCCTAGAGCTCCATCAAATTAAAAAAAAAAAAAAACATCCATTAGATCCCCCTTCTCGATTAATTTGTACATTTTTCGGTAGAAAAATTTCCCGGCCGAAGGCCGCTTCTTCCAACATTACAGGCTCACTATCGTTCGCCAGGGAAAAAATCGACACCTAAATAGCACGAAAGGTCTAAATATTGACGAAAAAATGGGGCAAAAGGTCTTAAAATTGACTAACTAATAGGGCAAACATCTTAACATCTGAAAACTAATGGGGCTAAACATGAGGGAGAAGGGGGTCCAGAAATCCCCCGTCCCACCCCGCTTAAGGGAGCCCACCTCGTGTTTTTGTTCTCTCTCTCTCCCTCATTCTCTGGGTTGTATCCATTCGGCCCCATTCAGCCTACTGTTTTAAGACGCTTATCTTCACCCTGGTGTCGATTATTTCCTGGCGAGCGATAGCGAGTCAGCATATTATTTATAAAGTTTTTGTCAGCAAGCTAAATTTTTACATTTTTCGATAGAAAAATGTCTCCGGCGAAGCCGGATTTCTCCATACAATGCTGGCTCGCTATCGCTCGCCAGGAATAAATCGACACCTGGATGGGGATAAACGTCTTAAAACAGTAGGCTGAATGGGGCCAAATGGATACAAGCCAGAGAAAGAGAGAAAAAGGAGTGGAACAAAGCGGGTGACCCCCCTTAAGAATGTGTGTGTGTGTGTGTGTGTGTAAATAATAATAATAATAATAATAAACGGTTTATTAAAGAATGGCAGCCTCATGAGCTGAAAATACACATTTTACAATTTAGTGGATGAACATGAGATGTACAGATATGAGGATGGTAAGCTTAGTTTACAAACAAAATAAATAAATACAATAATGATGCATGTGCAGAATACAAATTATCATAAAATAACCATGAGAGTAAGTGATATACAGTACATTTACACATTTATTAACTTACTCATATACAGAACATACGTATATACACGTACGTGCGCACATACATATACATACATATATAGGAACATAAGAACATGCAGTAAGTGTGCACATGTCCGTATACACAAACGCTCACGTATGCACACAGACATACATACATACAGAAACTGTTTTGGCAAGTGAGGTAAAGAGGGTGCGGGTACTACAATGGGAGGTTAATCCTCTGTAGTGCAGGTGTGTGTGTGTGTGTGTGTGTGTGTGTGTGTGTGTGTGTGTGTGAGACAGAAGGCGAAATATGGAAGAGCTGGGCGTTCTGTTGTTAAGGGTGGAAATACATGGATGAAGATACGCGAACACTTAATAATAGATAATGCTTATGCATAGATTTATAATCAGAAGTTGCGCTAGTGAGCAATATGTTCTCGCTCATATGTAAGTATATTTACATACATATGTGCATATGACCATATAAATATAATACACGTACAGTACATATATATTATATACCTTATATTCTCAACCGGGCTCGAACCATTGACAGCACGTACACACAGACATACATATACATAAATATATGCACATTACATGCATATATGCTCTTCTCTTATCCTACCTGATACTCTCAGCCGGGCTCGAACCACAAAAAGTATACACTATACACATATATATATACATAAATAACGCATACATACATACACATATACGCACACATACATACACATATACTGCACATACATAGATACATATATACACATATACATAAACAAACTCAAGCAAATACATACATAATTATATTCTAATACACACACGCACACACACTTATGCATATATTATTAAAGGTGGGCCGCGTATATATGGTGTGACAGACCGTTATTACACATTATTAATAATATTAACAATGGTTGGGATAGGACTATTTTTATATCTGTCAGTTCTTGCTCTTATTGGTTGGAGTGTGTTGAAATGACGAGCTGCACGTGTAGGTCTAGGGGCGTCTGGTGGGAGTAAGTTTCTGTGTCGTGGGTGAACAAGCAGCTTAGATGCAAACTGTTTGAGTGTGTTGTAGTGGTGGGTTGAAAGTGCAGGTATGCTAAGGGTGGTGAGAGCTTCCTCGTACCCTGGATATGTGCCACCCAGGATGATCCTGCATGCCCTCCTCTGAACTCTCTCCAGTTGACGTTGTTGTGTTAGGGTTAGAGAGGAGGACCAGGCGGGAGAGGCGTAGGTGAGCTTAGGGAGTATAAAGGTGTTATATATACTCTTCAGCTCATTCTCCGGCGCCCCCAGGGATCTCAACCGCCTTAGCATAAATAACTTGTAAGTGGCGGTCCTGACTGTGGTAGTTACATGTTTCTTCCAGTTCAGTTTGTTGTCCACAGTGATTCCGAGGAGTTTGGTGGACTCAACAAGCTGAAGGGGATGAGGACCAATTGTGACAGTGGGTGGAGGAAGGTCGGTAACGGAAGTGTTGATGTGCATGACCACTGTCTTGTCATGATTGATAGTCACATGATTGTCTGTGGTCCAGGCTTGAAGACGGTCGAGGATGTCTTGTAGGGGGTCATAGTTAGGGGAGGTGTTATCGACAGTAATGCCGACTGTCGAGTCGTCCACGTACTTCCAGTGGAATGGGGTGTCCTTTAGGGCATCATTAATCAAGATGAGGAACAATAGAGGCCCCATCTTTGTGCCCTGTGGGACTCCACATGTGATGTCTAGGAAGGTGGAGATGAAGCCTTGGTATCGCACATGCTTGTCGTCTGTCACTAAGGAAGTCGGTCAACCACGCAACCAGGGTAGGATGTAGGCCCCAACTTTATGGCTTTGTTGATGATGATGGTGTGGTCAACAAGGTCAAATGCTTTCCTGAAGTCAATAAAGGCAAGGGCGAGGGAAGTCTTTCTCTTCTCAAGATTTGTGTAAATATAATCTAGGAAGCTAATAAGACAGTGAGTGGTGGAGGAGGTTTTTACGTTGCCAAACTGTTGGGGATCTATCAAGTGACGGATTTGTGAGTAAGCCCAGGTGAATACAAAGTCCTCACAGATTAGACTAGGGATGGGCGTAATGGCAATTGGTCTGAGTTCATTAAGAGAATGTGGGGAGGGGGTTTTGGGGATTGGAGTGACGTATGAAGTTTTCCAGTCTGCAGGGCATTTACTTTGCCTTAAGGAGGCATTAATTATCGAGCAAAGGGGGGTGGCAAATTCCACTGAAAATTCTTTGTATATTTTCATGGGTAGGTCTACTGGGGTTGTTGATCTTTTTGATTTGAAACTGGAAAGCTTTTTGGCCACTTCAAATTCTTGAACAGTTACTGGGGGGGAAGGGGATGGGAGGAAGGCAGGGAGGTTGGTGAGGTCTAGTTTGGGGAGGGTTTGGCAGATGGTAGAGAAGTGATTATTTATCAGTTCAGGTGCATCTACACGAGGGACATGGGAAACACAGGGGATCGAGGAGTCCCACTACTTAAGCCACAAAGATTCTTAATTTTAGAGTACCACTGACTGATATTGGTTTGTTTTAAATGATGAATCTTTGTAGGGTAGTAGGACTTCTTCGCCCAACGGATTTCCCTTATCACAATGTTGCGTAGGTCCTTGTAGCGATTGTTGTCCGTGTAGAAGGCCTTATTCCGATTCTGCATCAGTCTCTTGATCCGAGGAGTAATCCATGGGACGTCAGAGGGGTGCATTTTGGTCCTCTTGGTGGGAAGAAGTGGTGGTAGGCTTCGGTGGTGGTAGATACAAAGTTGTCCCATTTGGCATTAACATCTTCTTCAGTGAGAACCTCCGTCCACGGGTAATGAACCAACCACTGCCCGAACCCCCGCATTGCAGAGTCTGGCGTTGGTCGGTAGGTCCGGATGACGGGGGTCTGTTGATGGGAGGTGGTAGGGGCAGGTGACCAGAACACAGAGAGATGAGTGCTGCGTCCCACAGGAGGTAAAGGTTCAGGTGGGAGGTACTGCTCATCCATGTCTGTCAAAATAAGGTCAAGAGTGTTGTGGTTGTGGGTGGGGAAGTCAACAATTTGTGAAAGATGCAGCTGTTCTTGAATCTCACAGGTGTCTAGTTCATTGAAATCCCCACAAACCACCAACTTGGATGATGGAAATTGGAGTTTGAGATCATCACATGTATCGATGATGTGGTTGATTAGTGCGGGGCCGGTGGGTGAGCGTGGTGGGTGGTAGATCACACAGTAGATAATGGAGGCAGTGTGACGAGGGTGGGAGGGGGGATTAACTCTCACCCAGAGTGCTTCGATTCCCTCCGGGACCTCAATATCCAGGCGAGATGCACACAGCTGTTTCCGGGCGAAAATAGCTACTCCTCCCCCCCTCCTCTCTGTCCGAAGTTGGTGAAAGAGGTCATAGTCTTGTATCACGCATATTTCTGGGGTGATTTGCCATGCTTCAGTAACTGCTACAATATCAGCACTAATTTGTTTAAACTGTCACAATAAGTTCGTCGAGTTTATTACACAAAGAGGTGACATTGGACCAGTAGCAGCGATGGGAGGTTATACCAAATACGGGGAACCTCAAAATGTGCGTATGGTTCTCTACTGTGACTTTTTTAGGTACTTTTTTGTGTGTTTTATGATAGGAATTCGCTTGGGGACATTCCTACCTCCTCTCCGGCCACGATTGTGAAAAATGTTCAATTCTTTTAAACGCACTATAGTGTTTGAAGGTGGGTATCCAGCCCCCTTTTTAAGACGAATTAAGGAGGAGGCAGAGTAGCAAGGCGACATGGTTGATTATGCTCTGTTTCCTGTTTCATGTCTAGTTCGTTTGGTAAAACACAATAACACTGTAAATTACAATTGCACTTATCATAAATAGATTGTTCACTTGAGGTACAGATACGGTGATGGAGTCGAGGATGAACTGTGTGAAGGTGAAAGGTGAAAGGTCACAAATCCGACCCGGGCGGCTACGAGAGCGCCTTGGAGCACGTCTTCACCTCACGGTATCAGGCGCACACACTGTGTGTGTGTGTGTGTGTGTGTGTGTGTGTGTGTGTGACCCCCCTTAAGAATGTTGCTCTATAGTATAATCCGAGTGTTACATAGTGTTACAGAGTGTTACAGAGTGTTACATAGTGTTACAGAGTGTTATTGAGTGCCCTCAATACCTTCTTTGCATCAGTTTTTACAACAGAAGACCTCAGTGATATCCCTACACCATCGCCGATTCAGATTGATAATTCAGATGTTCTAAGCAATATCACCGTTACAGAGAGAGAAGTATTGAATTGTTTAGATACACTCAAGGTAAATAAAACGCCAGGACCTGATACAATCTCGCCTAGAGTTCTAAAGGAAGCTAAGAATGAGCTCTCCAAACCACTGACATTACTATTCAATAAATCCTTGCAGTCTGGAACTATGCCTGATCAGTGGAAAGCTAGCCAACGTAACACCGATATTCAAAAATGGCAGCAAATCCCTACCAAGTAACTATCGTCCAATTAGCTTAACCTCAGTTGTATGTAAAATGCTAGAAACGGTCATACGAGACAGACTCGTAAATCACTTGGAGGAAAATAACATACTTAAAGATACTCAACACGGCTTTCGTAAAAAACGTTCCTGTTTAACAAACCTCTTAGACTTCTTCCACGATATCCTCAACCTCTACGATGAGAGTAAAGCTGTAGATATTATATACCTTGATTTTCAAAAGGCCTTTGACAAAGTTCCCCACAAACGTTTACTGCTAAAACTAAAAGCGCATGGAATACAAGACGGTGTGTTGAAATGGATAGAAAATTGGCTCAGCAACAGAAAGCAAAGGGTAGTCATAAACGGTAAGGCATCTAAATGGACCAATGTAAGTAGCGGGGTACCCCAGGGATCGGTACTAGGACCAATTCTCTTTCTAATTTACAGCAACGACATAGATGAGGGTCTCACCTGCACAATCTCAAAATTTGCTGACGATACAAAAATTGCAAATAGCGTACTCTCAAAAGAACAAGTTGGACGATATGCAACACAATCTAGATAAATTGTCATGTTGGGGCCCAAATTTGGCAAAGAGTTTTCAATGCGGATAAATGTAAAGTACTACATATCGGATACCTAAATGAGAAAGCAAACTATTCGATGAATGGCACTCAGCTTAAGAATGTAAACAGAGAAACTGATCTGGGAGTAACAATACTCGAGTAACCTAAAACCGAGTCAACAATGTGTCAGAAGTTGTTAAGAAGGCAAACAAAATAATTGGCTTTATAGGCAGGTCATTTGAGCATAAATCCAAAGAAGTTATCCTAACCCTTTACAATTCCTTAGTCCGCCCTCTTCTGGAATACTGCGTTCAATCCTGGTGCCCTTATTACCAAAAAGATATAAACAAGCTAGAACGAGTTCAACGTAGAGTTACCAAAATGATACCTAGCCTAAAGAACAAACCATACGAAGAGCGTCTTAGAGAATTAAATCTATTCCTTTAACCCAGCGCAGATTAAGAGGCGACTTAATTCAAGTGTTCAAAATCATCAAAGGCATCGACAATATGAACTGTAGTAAGTACTTCACTATCGACCAATCTAATTACACGCGGGGAAACGGTTGCAAAATTATTGGTAAATCTTTTAACTCGCACGAATCTAAGAATTTCTTCTTCAATCGAGTTGTCAACTTGTGGAATGGGCTTCCCCGAGACGTTATAGACTGCAGCACCGTTGATTCATTTAAATTCCGCCTAGACAAATATCTTGCATCAAACCCGCGACTGACTGCGTTTGTAAATGAATAACTTTATCCTCCCTCAGTTACTAACCCATATGTCCCCTACTAACTTCCTAGCCCTGCCACGTTAGTGGGCAGGGCAGTAGTTCCCTTTCCAATGTTCCCTTACCCACTCTAAACCACTGTTTGGACACTTGATCCTCAGTGTTTTGGAGGACAAGCCACCTAGAAAGGTCGCTAGATCTGTTGTTTGTTGATTTCCTTTGTACTCCTTTGTAGAGTGTTACAGAGTGTTACATAGTGTTACAGAGTGTTACAGAGTGTTACATAGTGTTACAGAGACTTGACTTCTATTACAGGGGTGACTCTTGTGGTAGGCTGTGTGTGTGTGTGTGAGAGAGAGAGAGAAAGAGGGAGAGAGAGAGGGGGGAGAGGGAGAGCGAGAGATAGTGTATATATGTGTGAGAGAGAGAGAGAGAGAGTGTGGGTGTGAGAGAGGAGGGGGGGTGGGAGGGTGATTTTAAAGGGAGAGGGAAGAGAAGAACGGCATACATAGGAGAGAGAGAGAGAGAGAGAGAGGGGAGAGGATTTGAGGGGAAAAGGGGGAGGGAGGGGGGTGAATAAAAGTTATGGATCAGGAGAGCAAAAGATATGGGAAGGGGATTTAGAGGATAAAAGAGAGAGAGAGAGAGAGTTACATAGATACACATACACATAGAGAGAGAGAGAGGCAAGCTATGGAGACAGTGATGGCCTTAGTATCGGGTCTACTGTATTTGGGAGAAGCTGGAAGGGAGA
Source organism: Paralithodes platypus (assembly GCA_032716605.1). Classification (NCBI taxonomy): domain Eukaryota; kingdom Metazoa; phylum Arthropoda; class Malacostraca; order Decapoda; family Lithodidae; genus Paralithodes; species Paralithodes platypus. Next base: position 6,273,995 of record CM064502.1, read on the forward strand.
CAGATTGAAGGACTCTCTCTATCTCTATCTCTCTCTCTCTCTCTCACACATTTTCCCAATCATCTCCTCTCATCTCTCTCTCCCACCTCCCCCCTTTTCTCTCTCTCTCTCTCTCTCTCCACACACACACACATTTTACCAATCACCAACTCCTCTCTCTCTCCCACCCCCTTCTCTCAATACCCCCTCTAGCCACCTCCTCCATCTCCACCCCCCCCCCTCTCCATTAAAACTTTACCCCCCTTTCCTCCTCCCCCTCCCCCTCTGCTTTCCCTCTACCCCACCCTGTTCTCTCCATACCCCCCCAATATCCTCCTCTTCCTTCTCCCTCATCCTCCCCCCTCCCTCCCTTACTTACCTTCCCCCCACCTCCTCCCTTTCATCTCTCCCCCTATAACACCCTCTCTCTCGACCCCCTATTTTTATCTCCCTTTTTATACACCTCCCTCACCATTGTCTACCTCCCTCTCTTCTCTCTCCCTTTCCCATCTTCTCTCCCTCCTACTTTTCCTCTCCCCCCTGTTCTCTCCATACCCCCTATATCCCTCCTCTTCCTCCATAACTCCCTCCCCCCACCATAACTCTACCCCCCCCCCCCCCTTTCCTCCCCACTCCCCCACTCACATACCAATATACAGTAAAATTTTTCCATGGCAGGACCTGACCGAAGCTAATGTATTGTTGTTGTGCAGGTGTACCCGCCCCCCCCCCCCTTCCCCCCCCTCCCTCCCCCCCTCTTTCCCCTCACCATACACACACACACACACACACACTGTTCTGGGTCGTGTGCACATCTGTTCTACACCTGTCCTACACTGTAGTCAATTATCTTTCATCTGACGGTAAATTGAATCCTTTAGTAACTGATGTCTCGATAACTAACGGGAAAATCGGAAACGACCATGTCCCCGCTTCATATTAGTGCTAAGTCTTCTTAAACAACACATTTAGCTACAATATCTGCATACAAGGGGAGTAATACAAATGAAGGAATAGCAATATATCGTCAAATGGAAAATAAAACCAATACACTAAACAGTATAGATGTACGGTCGCGCTAATAAGTCATGTCTCAGCTGTCATTACGTTTGGCTGGCTCTGTGCTGTATTAATGTCTGTCAGATGTTGAATGGGGTCGGTAAGTGTAGGAACATGTTTATATATCTTACCCGAAATGAATACATCCAATTTAGTTATTGCTGATACCAATTGTATTGATCAAAATATACTTGGGACATTTTTCTGCCGAAATATGTACACACTAATCTTAAGAAGGGTCTTAGGGGTATCTTTTATAAGGTTGATGGAGGTCTAGGGAACAAACTAAAAACCTCCCCTTAAAAAATATATAAATAAATAAAATCCAGGAGAAAGTTACCACCACCAAGCGTTTTTCCCGCACTTCCCACGTCCACACCTCCGAGATAAAAGGAAATAACCACCACCCCACCAAGATGTGCCCGAGTACCTGCAATAGATGTTAAACGTCCTCCAACACCCGAGAAGAGCTTGACCATCACCATCAACAATCCTGATGCCCACCGGAGAAGGAAAGCTGCCAAGGAAAGGAAGCCAACGAACAGGCTCCATAAACTCCGATCCAAGCGCCATTCTTCATCCAAGCCGCATATCATCGCCGTGACCGTGAGGCCAGGAGGGACTACCCCAAGAGTCCACCCCCGCACCTGTTTCCTTGTTAACCCGAGATGGACTGGCAGGAACAATCCAACAAAAGGTATGACCACCGCAGGCAAAATGAAGATCATTACAG
>CM064502.1:6275865-6428365 GCA_032716605.1 Paralithodes platypus
AGCTCTCCAAACCACATGACAGTTACATATTCAATAAATCCTTGCAGGTCTGGAAACTATGCCTGAATCAGTGGAAGCTAAGCAACAACGTAACAAACCGATTATTGGCAAAAAACGGCAGCAAATCCCTTAACCCAGTAAACTAGTCGTCCAAATTAGCTTAAACCTCAGTTGTGATGTAAGGAAAAATTGACTGAAAGAAACGCGTAACATACGAGACAGACTCGTAAATCACTTAGAGGAAAATAACATACTTAAAGATACTCAACACGGCTTTCGTAAAAAACGTTCCTGTTTAACAAACCTCTTAGACTTCTTCCACGATATCCTCAACCTCTACGATGAGAGTAAAGCTGTAGATATTATATACCTTGATTTCAAAAGGCCTTTGACAAAGTTCCCCACAAACGTTTACTGCTAAAACTAAAAGCGCATGGAATACAAGACGGTGTGTTGAAATGGATAGAAAATTGGCTCAGCAACAACAGAAAGCAAAGGGTAGTCATAAACGGTAAGGCATCTAAATGGACCAATGTAAGTAGCGGGGTACCCCAGGGATCGGTACTAGGACCAATTCTCTTTCTAATTTACATCAACGACATAGATGAGGGTCTCACCTGCACATCTCAAAATTTGCTGACGATACAAAAATTGCAAATAGCGTACTCTCAAAAGAACAAGTTGACGATATGCAACACAATCTAGATAAATTGTCATGTTGGGCCCAAATTTGGCAAATGAGTTTCAATTTCGGATAAATGTAAAGTACTACATATCGGGATACCTAAATGAGAAAGCAAACTATTCGATGAATGGCACTCAGCTTAAGAATGTAAACAGAGAAACTGATCTGGGAGTAACAATATCGAGTAACCTAAAACCGAGTCAACAATGTTCAGAAGTTGTTAAGAAGGCAAACAAAATAATTGGCTTTATAGGCAGGTCATTTGAGCATAAATCCAAAGAAGTTATCCTAACCCTTTACAATTCCTTAGTCCGCCCTCTTCTGGAATACTGCGTTCAATCCTGGTGCCCTTATTACCAAAAAGATATAAACAAGCTAGAACGAGTTCAACGTAGAGTTACCAAAATGATACCTAGCCAAGAACAAACCATACGAAGAGCGTCTTAGAGAATTAAATCTATTTCCTTTAACCCAGCGCAGATTAAGAGGCGACTTAATTCAAGTGTTCAAAATCATCAAAGGCATCGACAATATGAACTGTAGTAAGTACTTCACTATCGACCAATCTAATTACACGCGGGGAAACGGTTGCAAAATTATTGGTAAATCTTTTAACTCGGACGAATCTAAGAATTTCTTCTTCAATCGAGTTGTCAACTTGTGGAATGGGCTTCCCCGAGACGTTATAGACTGCAGCACCGTTGATTCATTTAAATTCCGCCCTAGACAAATATCTTGCATCAAACCCGCGACTGACTGCGTTTGTAAATGAATAACGTTATCCTCCCCTCAGTTACTAACCCATATGTCCCCTACTAACTTCCTAGTCCTGCCACGTTAGTGGCAGGGCAGTAGTTCCCTTTCCAATGTTCCCTTACCCACTCTAAACCACTGTTTGGACACTTGATCCTCAGTGTTTTGGAGGACAAGCAACCTAGAAGGGTCACTAGATCTGTTGTTGCTTGATTTCCTTTGTACTCCTTTGTAGAGTGTTACAGAGTGTTACATAGTGTTACAGAGTGTTACAGAGTGTTACATAGTGTTACAGAGACTTGACTTCTATTACAGGGGTGACTCTTGTGGTAGGCTGTGTGTGTGTGTGTGAGAGAGAGAGAGAGAAAGAGGGAGAGAGAGAGGGGGGAGAGGGAGAGCGAGAGATAGTGTATATATGTGTGAGAGAGAGAGAGAGAGAGTGTGGGTGTGAGAGAGGGAGGGGGGGTGGGGGGGGGATTTTAAAGGGAGAGGGAAAGAGAAGAACGGCCATACATAGGAGAGAGAGAGAGAGAGAGAGAGGGGAGAGGATTTGAGGGGAAAAGGGGGAGGGAGGGGGGTGAATAAAAGTTATGGATCAGGAGAGCAAAAGATATGGGAAGGGGATTTAGAGGATAAAAGAGAGAGAGAGAGAGAGTTACATAGATACACATACACATAGAGAGAGAGAGAGGCAAGCTATGGAGACAGTGATGGCCTTAGTATCGGGTCTACTGTATTTGGGAGAAGCTGGAAGGGAGACAGATTGAAGGACTCTCTCTCTCTCTCTCTCTCTCTCTCACACACATTTTCCCAATCATCATCTCCTCTCATCTCTCTCTCCCACCTCCCCCCCTTTTCTCTCTCTCTCTCTCTCTCTCTCACACACACACACATTTTACCAATCACCAACTCCTCTCTCTCTCCCACCCCCTTCTCTCAATACCCCCTCTAGCCACCTCCTCCATCTCCACCCCCCCCCCCTCCCATTACAACTTTACCCCCCTTTTCCTCCTCCCCCTCCCCCCTCTGCTTTCCCTCTACCCCACCTGTTCTCTCCATACCCCCCCAATATCATCCTCTTTCCTTCTCCCCTCATCCTCCCCCCTCCCTCCCTTACTTACCTTCCCCCCACCTCCTCCCTTTCATCTCTCCCCCTATAACACCCTCTCTCTCGACCCCCTATTTTTCTCTCCCTTTTTATACACCTCCCTCACCATTGTCTACCTCCCTCTCTTCTCTCTCCCTTTCCCATCTTCTCTCCCTCCTACTTTTCCTCTCCCCCCTGTTCTCTCCATACCCCCTCTATCCCTCCTCTTCCTCCATAACTCCCTCCCCCCACCATAACTCTACCCCCCCCCCCCCCTTTCCTCCCCACTCCCCCACTCACATACCAATATCCAGTAAATTTTTCCATGGCAGGACCTGACCGAAGCTAATGTATTGTTGATGTGCAGGTGTACCCCCCCCCCCCCCCCCTCCCCTCCCTCCTTCCCCCCCTCTATCCCCTCACCATACACACACACACACACACACCTGTTCTGGGTCGTGTGCACATCTGTTCTACACCTGTTCTACACTGTAGTCAATTATCTTTCATCTGACGGTAAATTGAATCCTTTAGTAACTGATGTCTCGATAACTAACGGGAAAATCGGAAACTACCATGTCCCCGCTTCATATTAGTGCTAAGTCTTCATAATCAACAACACATTTAGCTACAATATCTGCATACAAGGGGAGTAATACAAATTGAGGAATAGCAATATATCGTCAAATGGAAAATAAACCAATACACTAAACAGTATAGATGTACGGTCGCGCTAATAAGTCATGTCTCAGCTGTCATTACGTTTGGCTGGCTCTGTGCTGTATTAATGTCTGTCAGATGTTGAATGGGGTCGGTAAGTGTAGGAATGCATGTTTATATATCTCACCCGAAATTAATACATCAAGTTTAGATATTGCTGATACCAATTGTATTGATCAAAATATACTTGGGACATTTTTCTGCCGAAATATGTACACACTAATCTTAAGAAGGGTCTTAGGGGTATCTTTTATAAGGTTGATGGAGGTCTAGGGAACAAACTAAAAACCTCCCCTTAAAAAATATATAAATAAATAAAATCCAGGAGAAAGTTACCACCACCAAGCGTTTTTCCCGCACTTCCCACGTCCACACCTCCGAGATAAAAGGAAATAACCACCACCCCACCAAGATGTGCCCGAGTACCTGCAATAGATGTTAAACGTCCTCCAACACCCGAGAAGAGCTTGACCATCACCATCAACAATCCTGATGCCCACCGGAGAAGGAAAGCTGCCAAGGAAAGGAAGCCAACGAACAGGCTCCATAAACTCCGATCCAAGCGCCATTCTTCATCCAAGCCGCATATCATCGCCGTGACCGTGAGGCCAGGAGGGACTACCCCAAGAGTCCACCCCCGCACCTGTTCCTTGTTAACCCGAGATGGACTGGCAGGAACAATCCAACAAAAGGTATGACCACCGCAGGCAAAATGAAGATCATTACAGTTGGAAAACTCTTAGTTACCTATCACTGGAAGGTATCTAATAGTTGAAAGATTTTGGCCCCTTTTAATAGTGGAGTAAAACCCTGATCACACTGGTGATAAAGCATTACTTCCAATCTTATTTAACATCATGGCTCATCAAAGGAATTTGTTATTAGACCTTACTGGAGGCTACCTAATATCCGTTCCTCTGCCTCGATCCGGCGTTTTTATTAATAAAGAATGCTGATTTGTCAAGCGCTCTATTAGTAACAAACCACCCCCGTCTTACTAACAGTTCACACACTTACTAACAGTTCACACACTGGCTGGACTCTGATACGACAAGGGCTCTGTGAGATACCGTCCTGCATAACGGCACTCAACAATAGAGTCCCTCCGATATGGAATCCCAGGCACTGGTTCTGGGGTACAAAATCGGAAAAGGCCAAAATTTCCTCATCAACCCAGTTACTGAAAGACTCTTATAACGGTCAGAACAGTTAAGAGATGTTGTGTCACAAACCCTCTTACGTTAGTTCGATGACGTGTTGCAGATGCACTGACATATTGCACACAACATTTAAGGCCCACCACCCAAGAGTACTGGAAGGTCTGCATCAAAAGTCTTATAACGGTCAGAGCAGAGCAGTTAGCGAGTCCTCTTCTATGTTAGCTCGATAATACTATACAGATGCACTGGTATATTGTATGTATTATTCAAGACCCAACACCCATCTACTGTCACCCAGCCACGTCAGGATCACTACCATGGCCCAGATTATCACCAGAAGACTACAGAGTGCTACTACATATACTATATAGTGAAATCCCTTTCTAAGTACTAGTGATACACCTTAATGATAAAAGGAAGTACTAAATTAAATCTTTATATTCCATTTATATGCTATTGAAAACGCATAATAAGTACTAACGGTCAGCTCCCCGCCATGGAGTGGCTTCGGTCACCCAGGCTTTATTATGGTCGGCAGGGAGGGTTCTATGGGGGCGCTCGGTTATGGCCTTGGCCTTGCTCGGGGCCTTGGGGCTGTTCGGCCAGGCAGCTTGGGGAACAACAACAACAACAACTAACGGTAGTTATGTCCAATTGTTAATAGAAGTACTTAGTGTCGACGCAGGAGATATATATATATATAAAATAGTGAAAGAGTAAAAGTACTAGTGACGCGCCTTATATAAAAGAAGGTACTTGAGGAAATTCATCATATTATTTCTATGCAAATTGAAACGCAATTGAAGTACTATTGATGCCCACATATTCTAGGGAAGTACTTAATTTAAAGTTCTAAATATGCATACAAAGTGAAATCATAATAATAGTGATAACCAGTGAAAAAGAAAATACTTAAGAATATACCTGTGTCGCGAGCAAGTAGAAGTGTCATACCTCGATTGAAGGGAGTACTAATTTATATTATACAAGCCAAGTCTTAAGAGTGAACAGAGATTGTGGAACCTCGTTCGTGCGTCTTATATATATGTTTATACCATTATCTATCATTTAAATACAATATCTATCATTTAAATACAATATCCATGTGTAGTGAATATAATAATATGAATGTACGTTTTGTTATAATTATCCTCCATTACCTTCTGTGCATGTGTTAAAACGAATTCGGCTTCTCCAGTCAAGTAGAACCTACCTAATTTATCCAATCAACCCCAGTAAAAACCTGGCATAACAATAAATAAATAAATAAATAAATAAATAAATAAATAAATAAATAAATAAATAAATAAATAAATAAATAAATAAATAAATAAATAAATAAATATGTAAAACAGAAAGGTAAATCACGAACAATATACCCAAAGGAATTATATAGCTTTGCTCTGCCAGTTGTTATGTGTCCAAGCCCTGTCTCTCCCACCCACCTGTCCTGAGCTGCTACACGTGCCTACAACACCTGTCCAACACCTGCCATTGGCCACCACACTGTCACTTCTGTCCACCACCAGGATACTTTTTTTATTTTTTATTTATTTTTGTCTCACGTCGGTCGCTATGCATACCGCGTACAGTTGAAAAAACAAACAATACACACACATATATATATATATATATATATATATATATATATATATAATATATATCTATCTATCTATCTATTGCCTGACGCCGTGATCCCCGAAGGGGTGGCCACGAACGAACCGCCCCCATGCACCTCTGTCCCCAGTCAGTCGACGCCCCTCCCCCCAAACCAGCACCGCCTTCGTTCATGTAGTTCCTCACTCCATCCTTCCACCTCATATTCGGTCTACCTCTCCCCCTCTGTCCCTCCACCTCGCTCTCGTACACCCTCTTAGTCATTCTCTCGCTTTCCATACGTTCCATATGGCCGAACCATCTCAAGTTGTTCCTTTTCACACTTTCCAGCACATCTACCTCCACACCACACCTCCTTCTTACTTCCTCATTAGTCTGTCTATCCCTCCATGTAACTCCGCACGCACTCCTTAAGTAATTCATTTCCACTGCTCTCACTCTTGGTCTGAGTCTCTCAACCAACGTCCATGCTTCGCTTCCGTAAGTCAGTGTCGGGATTACCACACTGTCATGCAAGGACTTCTTCACTTCCATACTGACCACCCTATTTCTTGTTACTGCTTTTAGCGTTCCTACAACCCTCTTCCCCTGTTGTACCCTCTCCCGCACCTCTTCATCTATAGTCCCATCTTTACTCAACACACTGCCCAGATACTTAAAAGAGTTGACGATCTCCATAGCCTGACCGTTCAGCTTCACCTCACACTCTGTGACTTCACCCCTTTCGAAGACCATAACCTTGCTCTTCCCCGTATTTACCTTCAAATTCCGTTTTTCGCACACTGTTCCAAACTCATTTACCAGACCCTGCAACTCCCATTCATTATCACTCATCAGAACTGTATCATCCGCAAACAGCAGTATAGGTAGCTTCCACTCAATTCCCTCCCTTTTCAGCGATACACCAACATTCACTGCTCTTGATAGTATTTCTTTCATGACTCCATCCATATATACAGTAAACAACCACGGGGACATCACACACCCCTGTTTCAAACCAACATTCAGGTCAAAGAACTCGCTCTGCTCACTCTCCACACGTACTGCCGCCTTTGCACCCTCATACATGCTCTTCACTGCTTTCAGCAACTTGCCCTCTACTCCGTATATTCTGAGTACTTTCCACAAACCTTCTCTATCCACTCTGTCATAGGCCTTCTCCAAGTCCATAAAGGCAACATACACCTTTTGTTTCTTCTCCAGATACTTCTCCACAACACAATATATATATATATATATATATATATATATATATATATATATATATATATATATATATATATATATATATATATATATATATATATATATATAGATATATATATATATATATATATATATATATATATATATATATATATATATATATATATATATATATATATATATATATATAAAACACACATCGTACCCTGTCTACATGTCTACTCCAAAAAAAAAATCAATACCCAAAGCCGTTTCAAGTTATACTTTGATTTATGTTGGACCGTATTGATATTCGAGTGTAGACGACTATGAGTTCTAAGGTGCGAAATATAGTCATAATGAAATTGAAAACTCTCGATTATATATATATTTTTTTTAACTCAGATACTGTGGTTCCGATACATCTCTCTCTCTCTCTCTCTCTCTCTCTCTCTCTCTCTCTCTCAACCAAGCCGTAAGAGGGACCTACATAGGCTCGTTACTGGTATTGAGGCCTTTGATGAAGAGAGAGAGAGAAAGAGAGAGAGGGGGGGGGGGATTGTGTGTGTGTGTGTGTACATACATTCATACATACATAACATTTCAAGACTGAGTGTTTCACACATACATGCAGTTTCAGTCTCTTGTCCTAATGGTGGCGTTCCAGGCAACCTTGTTTAGGGCTGCTTCACTTGTCAAGTTTTTAAATTTGAGATCGGCACGTTTAGTCCGATCCCAGGTCTTCCTCGGTCCACCCCTTGGTGCAGCTCCCTCCAAAATCGCAGACTTGTATCTTTTCACCCAATTTTGTTCATCCATTCTCTCCACATGCCCATACCATCCCAATTTACTTGTATGCATCTCTTCGCTAATACTCTTTATACCTTAACGTCTCCTCAGCTCATCATTTGTTATTCTATCCTACAGCTTGACCCCACATATCCATCTCACCATTCTCATCTCATTACGTTCCATTCAGTTGACATCCTCTACTTTAACTGCCCATGTTTCTGAGGCATACGTCATTGCACTTCTAACACATGAGGCATACACCTTTCCCTTCAGGGGGAGAGGCATTCTTTTCATGGTCAGAATTGGCAGCAGTTCTCTGAACTTCCCCCAGCCACATCGAATTCTAGCGACAGTGGCAGCCTCGGCCCCACCATCAGCAGAGATGGTATCTCCTAGGTAACAAAATTTGTCCACCAGCTCCAATGACTCATTTCCAAAATTCACGGCCACAGGATTATCATTTAACACAAGCTCACTCTTGCACACTACGCACTCAAATTTCTCGATTTCTGACTTATCCTTTGGCAGGGGTCCTTTTATTCTACTACAGAGCTTACTCCCATGGTGCACCCAACATAGACAGATGCTTCACCAAATCGAGTTAGCGCCCACACCTTTTCCACACAGTGCATATGGGTATGCACCGCTCTTTTCCACTAGGCCTCGTCTCAATCTACAATGCATATAACCTTGGTTTTGTTAATATTGACTCTTAAACCCTTGCTCGCCATGCCCTCTCTCTATCTTCTGAATTTGGCCTCAGCATCTTGCATATTGTCAGCTATTAGGACTAAATCATCTGCATAAAACAGTTCCCACGGGAGTCCAGATCTAAAATCTCTAGACAGTGCCTCCAGGACCATAATAAAGAGATTTTTTTTTTTTTTGTGTTTTTTTTTTTTTTTTTTTTTTTTTTGTCCATGTGGATGAGAGAGACAAAAGGCAAAACTGCCTGTGACGAATTCCTCCCCCAGAGTTAAAAGAGTGACAGGGCCAAAATCAAGGAACGTTCGAGCTAAAATGTCTGGACACACAGAGTTTGAAACAATTTAAGTCTTAGGATGAGGGAAAGATAGATTCAAGGAGAGACTTCCAGAGCTCAGTTGTTGAATAGAAAAATGAGTGGGATTAACATTTCACTCTTGAGTTGGAGAGTTGTACAGAGTAGGGGTGGGATTGTGTTGCAAGACGGGTACTACATACCCTACGCAGAGAAGATAGTATGCACTGAGAGAGCTCTGAGGAACTCTGATTATTGTAGTAGCGATAGAATAGCGAGAGAGATGCAACATTGCGGCGAAGAGAGAGAGATTGCAGAGAGTTGGTGAGTGGACGGGAGTTGATGATACGAAAGGCTTTCCTTTCTACTTTGTTTAGAAGTGCTGTGTGAGAAGATCCTCAACACACATGTGAACAACACTCAATACAAGGACGCATTGTCCCCCTGTACAGAGTAAGAAGCTGTGCAGGGGTAAAGAACCCCTTGAGGCGGTTGAGCACACCCAGCTTCTGGGAGGCTGCCTTAGCAAGACTGGTAACACTGACCCCTGATGAACTCCAACACAGACTGTGAACTCCTCACTCAGTACACATTTCACCCTCACCACAGTTCGCGAATCCTCATACATCTTCATTATCACACGCACCAGCCACTCTTCCACACCAAGTTTCCTCATAGCCCACTGCCATCTCTAGGCACCCTATCAAAGGCCTTCTCCAGGTCGACAAACATAAAGTAAAGATCCCTGCCTTTTAGTAAGTATCTTTCCTGTATCTGCCGGACTATGAAGATAGCATCGGTTGCACCATGTTCTGGCATAAAACAAAACTGCATATTATCAATGGAGATGCTTTGCCTGATCAAACCCTCAAAGACTCTCTTTTCAGGCCCCTATAATTACCTCTATCTAGCGCATCCTCTGTTCCTTTGTATATATTTACTATTACACTTCTGTGCCAATCTTTGGGGATTTTCTCATCTTTAATAATAGTGTTTATTATCTCAGTAACTAAGCTGACACCAGTCTCCCCTGAGGCTTTTATCATCTCAGCGACAATATCAGACCCTTTGTTTTCCCACAGACTTTGTCAGTGGCAGCGAGAAGGCTATGCGCTCAGGATCTCTGTATAAGCTCATGTCGCACATACGTAGCTTATGCTGGGGGATGCATTCATCGCTCGGGATGACCTTTACATCCCAAACCAGTTTCCAGTCTTTCCTGTTAACCAAGAATTATCTATCTGGCTACTGGAGACCCCAGAGTTATATGTGACCAGATGGCTCTGTCTTTTCTTGAACTTCGTGTTACACACAACCATGTTGAGTGCAACGCAGGACTCCAGTATATATTCCAGATTCCTGCTTCCGTAACCATTTCCTCCATGTACTCCCTCGTATCCATCTGCAGATGCTCCCACGTGACCATTCAGGTCCCCTCCCAGGATTGCTATTTCATTCTCCGAGAGGCCTGAAATGACACTGACGGTGTTATTCCAGAAGTCCTCTTTTATCTCTTTCTGTTGGCCAGCCTGTGGAGCATATGCAGATATCACATTCAGAATTCTTTCACCAACTTTCAACTTCAAAACAATCAACCTTTCACTAACTCTCGTAATCTGAAGCACACTTTCCACCCACTCTTCAGCCACCAGAACACCCACTCCTGCTTTCGCTTTATTAGTCTCAACCCCCTTCCAATAGATCCTATATCTTTTCTTTCTTCCAACAATCCACTGTGCCCCATACCCTTTCCACAGTGTTTCCTGGGCACAACAGATGTCTACTCGCCTCCTCTCAGCCACTTCATTTGCACGCAGATTCAAACTACCAACATTCACATTAGCAAGTCTGAGACTGGGGGGATGGCATTTGTCTGTATCCTGTGCAGTTTTGGATCATCGGACTTATGTTGTTTCTCTTTAGGTTTAGTCATAATTGGTGATTAGGCTGGCAAATGGGCATCTCCCCCCCACCTCACCCCCCTCCCAGAACTCCGGCTCCAGTCTACCCCGGGGACCATTCTCAGCACCTTCCTCCAAGAGATTACAAGGGGTTAGGATCCAGTGGCCTCGGTGCGCCCCACCAGAGCCAGCCGCAGGGACGCACCCCGTGCGCATCCATGGCACTACGACTGGTCTGGTATTTTACACCCAATGACAGGGCAGCCTCCTGGCGCGCTACCACCAGGTTTGGGCCCCTATACTGTTGGGCGGAGAGTGCCAGTCTGGAGAAACCCTATGCGCTGCACCCTCTGGATCCATTTCGTCCAGGTTGGGCCAAAGGCGCCAGGTCCGGGTCCGGAGAGAGCGACATCCACCGCCAGTGTGCCGCCATTAGGCAACTTAGACTAGAACAATGAAGCCCTGTCACAGCGCTGCCATATGAAAACTATGCCAGCGCCAATAACAAGGCTTCACTGTATAGTAATGGCTGTTGGTCCGCAAGTCTAACGCCATCCCCCCTATTAGTCGCCTTGTGCGACACACCACACGCAGTAGGATGCGTGGGGCATATTTTTGTTTTCCTCGCCACCACAAGTGAAGGCCCCCTTACCCCCTGGGGGGTATGTGTATGTGTGTGTGTGTGTGTGTGTGTGTGTGTGTGTGTGTGTGTAAGTTTATCTTCTTCACTATAAAGTATAATGGATATGAATGGGAAATTTCAAGTGTCCATAATAATCTACCAATTTATTGGGAACCGGCCTTAGGCCGGGAAATTTTTCTACTGAAAAATTTACAAACTTATCTTGAAGGGGGGCTTAGGTTTTTTTTTCTTCTAAGCTTGATGGAGGTCTAGGGAGGAAACTAAAAAAATATATGAATAAATTAATTAATACACCAAACAAACGGCCAGTCTCCCCTTAAGTACAATTCTTATCAACTTCAGGTAGGAAGTTTATAGTTTACTGACTTAACCTCTCAAGATCCGATTACGCATGTCTTGTCTGGTTACTGGCTATCAGTAGACTATTTTATTCAGATTATGAGGGGCATGAGAAAGTCAGAGGGTTAATTGAGATATTCGTCACCCTTTTCCTTTCCACAAATCCTTCCTAAGCTGTACAGAATTGTCTAAAAATAGCCAGAATAAACTGTCAAACCACGTCATAGAACACTAGACGAAATCTTAAAACATTATCTAGCATTAGTAAGATCACTTATGGATTACGCTGTCCATTTTTGGTGTCCCTATTACAGAATGGACATAGATTCCTTGGAGATGGTTCAACGAAGGATGACAAAAATGATCCATAACATTATAAATCGTCCATTTGAAGTAAGGTTCAAGAAATTATGGCTTACATTCGCTAGAGACGTAGAATTAGAGGGGATATGATAGAGGTGTTCAAGTTGGTTTGTGCGATTAATAAAGGAGACATGAAAGATGTACTGAAGCTCAGTGATAGCGAAAGAACTCGAACAAATAGTTTCAAATTAGATCAATTTCGTTTCAGAAAAGATATAGGCAAATATTGGTTTGGTAACAAGAGTCGTAAATAGGTGGAATAGGATTCCCAGTGCTTATAGTGGGATCAAGAACAATAGAGAGCTTTAACTCTCAAAGAGCGGAGTGTCGTGTGTATATCACCTTAGCGCCAGGTGGCTATATTTGACGAAAATTACCTTCATTCCATGCTCTGGCTCCTTCCATGCTCTGGCTCCTTCCATGCTCTGGCTCCTTCCATGCTCTGGCTCCTTCCATGCTCTGGCTCCTTCCATGCTCTGGCTCCTTCCATGCTCTGGCTCCTTCCATGCTCTGGCTCCTTCCATGCTCTGGCTCCTTCCATGCTCTGGCTCCTTCCATGCTCTGGCTCCTTCCATGCTCTGGCTCCTTCCATGCTCTGGCTCCTTCCATGCTCTGGCTCCCATGCTCTGGCTCCTTCCATGCTCTGGCTCCTTCCATGCTCTGGCTCCTTCCATGCTCTGGCTCCTTCCATGCTCTGGCTCCTTCCATGCTCTGGCTCCTTCCATGCTCTGGCTCCTTCCATGCTCTGGCTCCTTCCATGCTCTGGCTCCTTCCATGCTCTGGCTCCTTCCATGCTCTGGCTCCTTCCATGCTCTGGCTCCTTCCATGCTCTGGCTCCTTCCATGCTCTGGCTCCTTCCATGCACTGGCTCCTTCCATGCTCTGGCTCCTTCCATGCTCTGACTCCTTCCATGCTCTGGCTCCTTCCATGCTCTGGCTCCTTCCATGCTCTGGCTCCTTCCATGCTCTGGCTCCTTCCATGCACTGGCTCCTTCCATGCTCTGGCTCCTTCCATGCTCTGGCTCCTTCCATGCTCTGGCTCCTTCCATGCTCTGGCTCCTTCCATGCTCTGGCTCCTTCCATGCTCTTTTTCATGCATAAGCAAGAGCCAGAGCATAATACAATTATATATTCGTGAAAGGACGATGATAGCGCTTTCCAATGATACATGAATCATACTTGTACGACATATGGTTATTGTGCAACGATCGTGCAACCGAAGGGCAAAATCGGTAAATTAGTGGCAAATTTTCTCTTTTTGGTATGTGAAAGAGGTGTGTGTGTAGGACTTCAGTCTATGCCGCGCGGCCGTGGCAAGCGGTTGAAGCTCACCTATGGTCCCTCCAAAGCCCGGTCTCTCTCTCATCGCTCATAATAGCCTCAAAATGCCGCCCGTCATATGACGGATGCCGCAGGATAGGCCATTTTCTCTCTCCCGTCATATGACGGTCCCAGCGAATTGAGGGTTAAGATAAAATTAGATAGGCATGTGGACGAGTTGGGTTTGGTGTGAAAATGAACTGCCATATGTGGGCCAGTCGGCTCTCTGCAGACTCCCGTTTTCTTATGTCATGATTCTCAAAGGGTTAATCAATCTGTGTGACTAGTTTTGGTGCGTGAATCGCAAGCACAACTCAGGTAGGCATAATTATAAGCTAGTATGCCGCAAGAATGTAGCTTGTATTTTAACATATTTTGATTGTCTCATTTCATTAACGTGTATACATTTTTATACGGTACCGGTACTGAAAAGCCATATTAATGATAACAAATTATGTTGATTCCGATTCTTTTAGTCTAGTGTAGCGCGTCTCGGAGTCCCACAGTTGTCCCTGGATCACGCCCAGCTCAAATCGCGTAATGTCATTCACAAGCCATTCATGCTGTCTCCCTTGAGCAAGGGGATGGGGATTTGAGTCAGTATATAGGTCTTACAGCTGACATACCCATAACCTGGCTGACCCAATTCTTTATCTTGGGTGACTGTTCAGTTGGGGATTATTTATGTGGATCCGATACTAGGTAGGGACTGACAAATGAACTCTGTGGCTATTAGTCTGGAGTTCGTCCCAGCAGAAGAGGAGTTTTATCTTATTTCATGAAGATAGATTAGTATGAGACAAAAACGACAGAGAGGAAAAATGCTAAACCAGGCCAGACATGCAGCCCAAAGAGTCATTGCCGAATAAAAACCTTCATTAAAGATTTGCTCAGAGCTCCGACTGAAAGAAGGAGTCTGGGCGAGTGTAAACAGGAGGGCCTCAGAAAGGGAAAAATATTAATTGGTTATTTTTTGCGGTGTTTGCCTTGGAGCACTTGTTAATGGAAGCCTTAGCATGCACAAACACTCCAGCGACCCTCGGTGCCTGCAAGCATGTCGATACATATGTATAGATGTCCATTTTTATACGGAACCCAAACATGTATGTATAGTTGCCATGTGTTGTGAGTGACTGAAAGAGGTTACTGATATATATACAGTATATATATATATATATATATATATATATATATATATATATATATATATATATATATATATTAGCAATAGAAGTATATATACTTTATTATATAACACTAATGGTAGTGTTGATTATTTGTACGTGATTGAACACAATTCCCAATATGTTTCTACAGAACTAAAGGAATATATTATTATTATTATTATTATTATTATTATTATTATATTTTACGTTGTCGACAGGGGAGCTAAAATTTAGCGAATTACTTTTATGATTTAATTTCCAAACTTTTTTCGGCGTATGACAGACCGTGTGATTTTATGTGAAGGCAGATGGAGAGACACATATGTTACTCTCTCTCTCTCTCTCTCTCTCTCTCTCTCTAGTGGCTGTTTTTTTGTATATACCGGTATATTTATTTGTATATACCGGTATATTTTTTTGTATATACCGGTATATTTATTTGTATATACCGGTATATTTTTTTGTATATACCGGTATATTTATTTGTATATACCGGTATATTTATTTGTATATACCGGTATATTTATTTGTATATACCGGTATATTTATTTGTATATACCGGTATATTTATTTGTATATACCGGTATATTTATTTGTATATACCGGTATATTTATTTGTATATACCGGTATATTTTTTAGTTTCCTCAGTAGACCTCCATCAAGCTTAAAAAACACCCCCTAGACCCCCTTTCAAGATAAATTTGTACATTTTTCGGTAGACAAATGTCACGGCCGAAGGCCGGTTCCTTCTAAAATTACAGGCTCGCTATCGCTCGCCAGGAAAAAAAAAGACGCCTAAATTGCACGAAAGGTCTTAAAATTAACACAAAAATTAGTCGAAAGGTCTCAAAATCGCCAAAGTAGCTGAGCGAACGTTTTAAAATCTCAAAACTAATATGCTAAACATGAGGGAGAAGGGGATCTAGTAAAAGCGACTACTACCCAACTAAATTAATATGGAGAGCTATAATACATGCTAAATACACCTTTCCATACACGTAAGCCATATATACCAATATACATATCATCAGGAACTAAATTATACATATGACTATTAACCCCTTCTATACCGGCGACGCCTTTTCAAGCTTATTCTAGCTTTATGTAGACTATTTTGTGCAGTTTAAAATGGATCTGTGGTAGTAAAAATGGTTATGTGAGGTAGTTCGAAGCTTGTTAAATGCTGGAGGCCCTTTTTAGACTAAACAAAATCGCTTAATAGTAGCCCAATAATGTAAAACAGACGTAGCCGGTACAGAAGGGTAAAACAGACGTAGCCGGTACAGAAGGGTAAATAACCAGACGTAGCCGGTACAGAAGGGTAAATAAACAGACGTAGCCGGTACAGAAGGGTAAATAAACAGACGTAGCCGGTACAGAAGGGTAAAACAGACGTAGCCGGTACAGAAGGGTAAATAAACAGACGTAGCCGGTACAGAAGGGTAAATAAACAGACGTAGCCGGTACAGAAGGGTTAATAAACGCATCATTTTCAGACTGGTAAATATTGGAATAATGCCACCATATTTACCCTATGAGGATCGATGACTTTTGTTCCGTTTCCTGGCTGCTGTTAGACGATTCCATTCAGATTAGGTAAAGTATATGGAAGGCAGTGGGTTGATTGTGATATTCTTTAGTTTATAATTCCCACAGATACTCCTTAAGGGGAGGTTTTTAGTGTGTTTCCTAGACTTCCCTCAAGCTTGAAATTACACCCCCATGACCCTCTTTCAAGATAAATTTGTACATTTTTCGGTAGAAAAATGTCCCGGCCGAAGGCCGGTTCCTCTTAAATTACAGGCTTGCTATCGCTCACCAGGAAAAAATCGACACCTAAATGGGACGAAAGGTCTTAAAAGTTACATAAATGGGGTGAAAGTTCTTAAAATCGCTAAACTAATGGGCGAACGTCTTAAAATCTCAAGGGCAATGCGGCTAAACATGAGGGGGAAAGGGAGAAAGGGGTAAAGAAAAAAATCCCTCAAGTGGAAATCTCCCCTTGAGAGGGTAGTGCTTTTTGGGGGGGCTATATATTTATATATTATATTTAGTGTTTGAGTTTCCTCGCTAGACCTCCATCAAGCTTAGAACAACACCCCCTAGACCCCCTTATGCTTTAGTTTCCTCGCCAGACCTCCATCAAGCTTAGAAAAACACCCCCTAGACCCCCTTATGTTATAGTTTCCTCGCTAGACCTCCATCAAGCTTAGAACAACACCCCCTAGACCCCCTTATGCTTTAGTTTCCTCGCCAGACCTCCATCAAGCTTAGAAAAACACCCCCTAGACCCCCTTATGCTTTAGTTTCCTCGCTAGACCTCCATCAAGCTTAGAACAACACCCCCTAGACCCCCTTATGCTTTAGTTTCCTCGCCAGACCTCCATCAAGCTTAGAAAAACACC
This sequence comes from Paralithodes platypus, assembly GCA_032716605.1. Lineage (NCBI taxonomy): Eukaryota > Metazoa > Arthropoda > Malacostraca > Decapoda > Lithodidae > Paralithodes > Paralithodes platypus. The sequence continues at coordinate 6,293,002 of CM064502.1, forward strand.
CCCTAGACCCCCTTATGCTTTAGTTTCCTCGCTAGACCTCCATCAAGCTTAGAACAACACCCCCTAGACCCCCTTATGTTATAGTTTCCTCGCTAGACCTCCATCAAGCTTAGAAAAACACCCCCTAGACCCCCTTATGCTTTAGTTTCCTCGCTAGACCTCCATCAAGCTTAGAACAACACCCCCTAGACCCCCTTATGTTATAGTTTCCTCGCTAGACCTCCATCAAGCTTAGAACAACATCCCCTAGACCCCCTTATGCTTTAGTTTCCTCGCCAGACCTCCATCAAGCTTAGAACAACACCCCCTAGACCCCCTTATGTTATAGTTCCTCGCTAGACCTCCATCAAGCTTAGAACAACACCCCCTAGACCCCCTTATGCTTTAGTTTCCTCGCCAGACCTCCATCAAGCTTAGAAAAACACCCCCTAGACCCCCTTATGTTTTAGTTTCCTCGCTAGACCTCCATCAAGCTTAGAACAACACCCCCTAGACCCCCTTATGCTTTAGTTTCCTCGCCAGACCTCCATCAAGCTTAGAACAACACCCCCTAGACCCCCTTCAAGATAAATTTGTACATATTTCGGTAGAAAATTTTCAAAATTAGAGGCTCGCTATTAGTCCCCAGGAAAAAATCGACACCTAAATGGCACGAAAGGTTGTCAAAATAATGAGGCAAAAGGTCTCAAAATCGCCAAACTAACGGAACGAACGTCTTAAATCCTCAAAACTAATATGCTAAACATGAGGGGGAAGGGGGTCCAGAAAAAGCGAGTAGTACCCCCTTAAGTTGTTCAATATCGTCTAATGATAGCCAGAATAAACTGTCAAACGCGTCGTACTTCTCAAAGGGTTAAATCCAAGATATACAACATTTTCCGAGCTATGGATATTTTTGAGTTAAGGGGGGATGGGCCGTTTTTTTTGGGACCACTTTCTCCCTCATATTTAGCCCCATTAGTTTTCAGATGTTAAGATGTTTGCCCCATTAATTAGTCTATTTTAAGACCATTCGCCCCATTTCGTCGTCAATATTTAGACCTTTCGTTCTATTTAGGTGTCGATTGTTTCCCTGGCGAACGATAGTGAGCCTGTAATGTTGGAAGAACCGGCCTTTGGCCGGGACATTTTTCTACCGAAAAATGTACAAATTTATCTAGAAGGGGGATCTAATGGATTTTTTTTTAAATTTTATGGAGGTCTAGGGAGGAAACTAGAAAAATAATGAATACATGCAAAAATAATGAATACGTGCAAAAAATCGCCCAAAAAGTGAACCATCCCCCCTTAAGGGTTTATAGTGTGTTAAGGACCCCAGCCAGGTGATGTTATTAAAGGGGAGACGGGTCCTTTTTCTGGTCCCCTTCTCCCTCATGTTTAGCCCCATTAGTTTTCAGATTATAAGACGTTCGGCCCAGTAGTTTGGCGATTTTGACACCTTTCACCCTATTTCTTTGTCAATATTAAGACTTTTCGTGTAATTTAGGTGTCTATTTTTTTGGCGAGCGAAAGAAAGCCTGTAATTTAAGAGGAGCCGGCCTTTGGCCGGGACATTTTTCTATCGAAAAATGTACAAATTGATCTTGAAGGAGGGTCTTGGCGGGGTGTTTTTTTAAGCTTGATGGAGGTCTGGTGAGGAAAGTTAACAATAATAAATAAATGAATAAATAGACCAAAAAGTGAGCCATCCCCCCTTAAAGACCCCCAGGTGATGTTATTAAAGTGAGACACCCCCCCATAAAGACCCCAGATGATGTTATTAAAGTGAGACATCCCTCCTTAAAGACCCCCAGGTGATGTTATTAAAGTGAGCCATCCCCCCTTAAAGATCCCCAGGTGATGTTATTAAAGTGAGCCATCCCCCCTTAAAGACCCCCAGGTGATGTTATTAAAGTGAGCCATCCCCCCTTAAAGACCACAGGTGATGTTATTAAAGTGAGCCATCCCCCCTTAAAGACCCCAGGTGATGTTATTAAAGTGAGCCATCCCCCCTTAAAGACCCCAGGTAATGTTATTAAAGTGAGCCATCCCCCCTTAAAGACCCCAGGTGATGTTATTAAAGTGAGCCATCCCCCCTTAAAGACCCCCTGGTGATGTTATTAAAGTGAGCCATCCCCCCTTAAAGACCCCAGGTGATGTTATTAAAGGGCTTACACAAGAGAGAGAGAGAGAGCCATCCCCCCTTAAAGATCCCAGGTGATGTTATTAAAGGGCTGACACACGAGAGAGAGAGCCATCCCCCCTTAAAGACCCCAGGTGATGTTATTAAAGGGCTGACACACGAGAGAGAGAGAGCCATCCCCCCCTAAAGACCCCCAGGTACGTACATGCATACATACATAAAATTTTAAGACTGAGTGTTCCACACATAAGTGCAGTTTCAGTCTCTTGTCCTAATGGCGGCATTCCAGGCAACCCTGTTAAGGGCTGCTTCACTTGTCAAGTTCTTGGATTTGAGATCGGCGCGTATAGTCCGATCCCAGGTCTTCCTCGGTCCACCCCTTGGTGCAGCTCCCTCCACAATCACAGACCTGCATTTTTTCACCCAATTTTGTTCATCCATTCTCTCCACATGTCCATACCATCCCAGTCTACTTGTACGCATCACCTCGCTAATACTCTTTATACCTAAACGTCTCCTCAGCTCAACATTTGTTATTCTATCCTGTAGCCTGGCCCCACACATCCATCTCACCATTCTCATCTCATTACGCTCCATTCTGTTGACATCCTCTACTTTAACGGCCCATGTTTCTGAGGCATACGTCATTGCACTTCTAACACATGAGGCATACACCTTTCCCTTCAGGGGGAGAGGCATTCTTTTCATGGTCAGGATTGGCATCAATTCTCTGAACTTCCCCCAGCCACACCTAATTCTAGCAACAGTGGCAGCCTCGGCCCCACCACCGGCAGAGATGGTATCTCCTAGGTAACAAAACTTGTTCACCAGCTCCAAAGACTCATTTCCAAAATTCACAGCCACAGGATCATCACTTAACACAAGCTCGCCTTTGCACACTACGCACTCAAATTTCTCTATTTCTGACTTATCCTTCGGCAGGGGCCCCTTTATTCTACTACAGCGCTTACTCCCATGGTGTACCCAACATCGACAGATGCTACATTGAATTGAGTTAACGCCCACTCCCTTTCCACACACTGCACATGGGTATGCACCGCTCTTTTCCACATTGCCTCGTCTCAAACTACAATGCATAACCTTGGTTTTGTTAATATTGACTCTTAAACCCTTGCTCGCCATGCCCTCTCTCCACTCTCTGAATTTGGCTTCAGCATCCTGCATACTGTCAGCTATTAGGACTAAATCGTCTGCATAAAACAGTTCCAACGGGAGTCCGCCTCTAAAAATTCTAGACAGCGCCTCCAAGACCATAATAAAGAGGAGGGGGCTTAACACTGAACCCTGATGGACTCCAACACGGACTGCGAACTCATCACTCAGTACACCCTTCACCCTCACCGAACTTCGCGAATCCTCATACATCTTCATTATCACACGCACCAGCCACTCTTCCACACCAAGTTTCCTCATAGCCCACTGTACAACATCTCTAGGTACCCTATCAAAGGCCTTCTCCAGGTCCACAAACACAAAGTAAAGATCCCTGCCTTTTAGTAAGTATCTTTCCTGTATCTGCCTGACTATGAAGATAGCATCGGTTGTACCACGTCCTGGCATAAAACCAAACTGCATATCATCAATAGAGATGCTTTGCCTGATCAAACCCTCAAGGACTCTCTCACAGACCTTCATGATTTGGTCAAGCATTTTCAGGCCCCTATAATTTCCTCTATCTAGCGCATCCCCTTTTCCTTTGTATATATTTACTATTACACTTTTGAGCCAATCCTCTGGGATTTTCTCATCTTTAATAATGGTGTTTATCAACTCAGTGACTAAGTTTACACCAATCTCCCCTGAGGCTTTTATCATCTCAGCGACAATGTCGGAGCAACCTGGAGCTTTACCGTCCTTCATTTTATTGATTGCGTCGCTCACTACAGCTGGTGCTATCAAAGGAGGGGGCCCAGATATTGGTTTTTCGATACTAAGCTGTTCCTTATCCCATTCAAACTCTACATTTAGCAATCGTTCATAGTGTACCTTCCATGCTTCTCTGATTTCATTTTCTGCATACACAATCTTCCCATTATCATCTCTAACACACTGTTCACCTATAATATCCCTACTGTCATTTTTAACTCGCCTAGCTAGGTTGAAGATCCCATTGGGATTGTCAGTGTTACACACTTGTTCGAGGACCAGGTCCTTAATGCGATTTTTAGCATTGTAAATAACTCTTTTGGCAGTTCGTTTAGCTGCCTGGTATTCCTCCCTGCTGCCACCTTTCTTCCATGCTTTGAAGCATCTCCTTTTCTCTTTCACAGCATGTTCTACCTCATCGTTCCACCACCAAGAGGTCTTATTCCTGGGGTGACCCTTTGTTTTCCCACAGACTTTGTCAGTGGCAGCGATAAGGCTATGCTTAAGAAAGTTCCATTGGCTATTTACATCGTTAGGCCTAGCTTCCTTATTTCTATTCATTTCCTCCAGTTCATTATGAAACCTATCCCTAACTTCCTTGTCCTTCAGCAGCCACACTTTCCTTTTGGGTATGTAAACCTTCTTGCGCATAGGATCTCTGTATAAGCTCATGTCACACACACAAGTAGCTTATGCTGGGGGATACATGCTTCGCTCGGGATGACCTTTACATCTCGAACAAGTTTCCAGTCTTTCCTGTTAACCAAGAAGTAATCTATCTGGCTACTGGAGACCCCAGAGTTATATGTGATCAGGTGGCTCTGTCTTTTCTTGAACTTTGTGTTACACACAACCATGTTGAGTGCAACGCAGGACTCCAATATATATTCGCCTTCTAGATTTCTCCTTCCGTAACCAATTCCTCCATGTACCCCCTCGTATCCATCTGCAGATGCTCCCACGTGACCATTGAGGTCCCCCCCCACGATAGTTATTTCATTCTCCGAGAGGCCTGAAATGACACTGACGGTGTCATTCCAGAAGTCCTCTTTTATCTCTTTCTGTAAACCAGCCTGTGGGGCATATGCAGATATCACATTCAGAATTCTTTCACCAACTTTCAACTTCAAAACAATCAGCCTTTCACTAACTCTCGTAATCTGAAGCACACTTTCCGCCAGCTCTTCAGCCACCAGAACACCCACTCCTCCTTTCGCTTTATCAGTCTCCACACCCATCCAGTATATCCTATATCTTTTCCTCCTTCCGACAACCCACTGTACCCCATGCCTCTTCCAGAGTGTTTCCTGGGTACAGCAGACGTCCACTCGCCTCCTCTCACACATCTCAGCCATTTCATTCACATGCAGATTCAAACTACCAACATTCACACTAGCAAGTCTGAGTTTGTGGGGGGCATTTGTCATTGTCCTGTGCGGTTTTGTTTCATCGGACTTACGTTTATTTTCTTTGATTTTAGTCATAGTTAGGTAGGTTTGGCTGGCAGATGGGCATCACCCCCCCCAGAACTCCGGCTCCAGTCTACCCCGGGACCATTCCCAGCACCATCCCCCAAGTGATTACAAGGGGGTAGGATCCAGTGGCCTCGGTACGCCCCACCAGAACCAGCCGCAGGGACGCACCCCGTGCGCGTACACGGCACTACGACTGGCCTGATATTTTTCGCCAAATGACAGGGCAGCCTCCTGGAGCGCTACCTCCCAGTTCGGGCCCCTATACTTTCGGGCGGAAAGTGCCAGTCCGGGGAAACACTACGTACTGTACCCCCTGGATCCATTTCGTCCAGGTTGGGCCCAGGGCGCCAGGGCCGGGTCCAGAGGGAGCGACACCCACTGCCAGTGTGCCGCCATTAGGCAACTTGGAGCAAGTACAATGAAGCCCTGTCACAGCACTATCATATAGAGACAATGCCAGCACCAATAACAAGGCTTCATTGTATAGTGATGGCTACTTGGTCCGCAAGTCTATCACCATCCCCCCTATTAGTCGCCTTGTACGACATGCAGTAGGATGCGTGAGGCATATTCTTTTTTTCCTCCACCATTAGATGAAGGCCCCCTTACCCCCTGGGGGTAAAAGCGGCAAAGGTGATGTTATTAAAGGGCTGACACGAGAGAGAGAGAGCCATCCCCCCTTAAAGACCCCCAGGTGATGTTATTAAAGGGCTGACACGAGAGAGAGAGAGAGAGCCATCCCCCCTTAAAGACCCCTGGTGATGTTATTAAAGGGCTGACACATGAGAGAGAGAGAGAGAGATTTGGGCAATTTTGTATAGGCGATTTAGGCGGGGTCACCGGCTTTTTTTAATCTTTCTCTCCTTTTCTCTCTTTCCCTGGTGTGACGCCTGCAGCTTAGCAGAACGCCACGTGGACTCAGCCACTCGCTTGGCCACTCGCTAACACTCGCCAGGGCAATGAATTTGGCTACAATCTATCTACAATGTTATACTTTCTTTCTTGTGAATCGTCATGTCACGGGCAGTATAGAAGTGGTCTTTATTTTCGTCTGTGACAATGCATTATATTTTATATCATCAGTTATAAGTTTAATGTTGTATAAGACTGAATGATAAAGCTAGAGAGTGTGAGTGAGTAAGTGCAGGAGGCAGAGGGTTGTGCGCGTAGTGTTACGCGTTGTCTCGGTGACGTCATACCACGGCCGGGCCCTCTGAGTGGTTGGCCGCTTTGCCGCCCTCCTGCCGCAGCAGGAGGTAGTCCCCCCGCACTCCTTGCTGCCTTTGTGCCTTCCTTGCTCAGAGCTTGCTTGACCAGCATAACCCTCACATCTCCCTTGCCATCTGTCCCCGACTTCCACCTATAGAACACTTTCTCTCTCTCTCAACTTCTTACCTCTTATTCTTCTAATCTATTTAACATCACAACTCCCCTTTGGTTCTGCACGATTTCATATATCGGCCATCGTATTCAATGCTGAAGCTCTCAGATATTTCATGTTTAGTTAGACATTTTGGAGGGGTTAACATTTTGTCTGTAGAGGTTCGACACACTCGCGGTGTCTCCCTACCTATTTCTTGGTTGTCTGCTGGGCTATTTAATGCTAGACTGGGGTGAGGCTATTGGTGTTGTGATTTCCGATGTGTACCAGGTTTTGTTGAACTTGTACAATCTCAACGGATACGTGGGAAGCCTAGGTTGTCTTTCTGACTGTGTACCTTGTGAGTTTAGCACTGTGTTGCGAGTGAGGGCTTTTGCCTCTGCCACCCAACACTGTGCTAATTCGTTTTGCTTTGACTTGAAGAGGGTCGCCAGGAGAGAACCAGATACTAGCGATCTGGATCTCTCAAGAGAGCACCCCGTCATTTAACGTAATTTGGCCGTACAGTCTTAAGGACCTCGCTAGGTTACGAGCCGCTGTTTCCTAGCCTACGACATCCCAGCTAGACTTTATTCGCCTACCAGACTCCCGATTAGGATTATAAACTCTTATGTTATGTATGCAGCATTTTTATTCACGTTGATTGTAAGCCTTGGTTGTTGTTGAGTTGCACAACCCGAGCAGGCTTTTGCGTTGCCTGAGGAAGTACTTCTTTTGTTGTTGGAGATAATACTATTGCACCTTTATCGTTATTCCCGTGCCAGTTAACACTGTATGTCCCTACACTTGTCATATCTTGTTCCTGCTTTATATAACAGTTCAAAATCCGATTCGATCATCTTAAGCAGCATGAGACTTTCTTCAGAAGATTCCTGTTCGATGCTTTAGGACTTTCATTCACTTTCTTTAATATAGGAGTGACAGTTTTGTATTGTTTAGAGTAACTTTAATTATACCTTCTTCTTGTTTGCATTAAATCATTCCAGTGATTTAATTAAGCTCTCTATCTATTTCCTTGTATACATTATTAACGTAATTGTATGTTGTTGTGATCAGGCTGTATCAGAGATCATCAGTCTGTAGTAGTAGTGCATTTATACCGAGTTATAGGATACCCCGTTATCGCAGATTTAACTCTGGAGGGTATAGGTGTTTTTGTGCGCCGGCATTATAAGTTCGAGGGTTGGATCTAGTGTTACCGTTGTGGCTGTGTGCCTTTCTAGTCCAATGATTAAGAGCCCTTATTTTATACGAGTCCCGGTCGTAACACTGGCTTGTATCCATTCGGCCCCATTCAGCCAACTGTTTTAAGACGTTTATCCCCATCCAGGTGTCGATTTCTTCCTGGCGAGCGATAGCGAGCCAGCATTGTATGGAGAAATCCGGCTTCGCCGGAGAATTTTTTCTATCGAAAAATGTACAAATTAGCTAGCTCTCACAAAACAAAATATATGCTGGCTCGCTACCGCTCGCCAGGAAAATATTGACACCTGGATGGGGTAAACGTCTTAAAACAGTAGGCTGAATGGGGCCGAATGGATACAAGCCTAAGAGAGAGGGAGAGAAAGATAAAAAAAGCGAGGTGGGCTCACTTTATGTTGGTATGTATTTTTAGTTGTTTTTATTGGTAATTATTCACACAATATTTATGGGTTCTTGGCAACTAGATACACAAACACACACTTTGTTTTTTCTCTCTCTCTCTCTCACACACACACACTCTCTCTCTCTCACTAACACACACACACTCTCTCTCTCTCTCTCTCACTAACACACACACACACTCTCTCTCTCTGTCTTGCCCGTGCACATCACACACACCACACACACACACATATATACGATAATAGAGGCACAATCTCACCCCTACTCGGTGCAACTCTCCAACCCAAGAGTGAAACTGTATTCTCAGACGTTCTTCTATTCAACAGCTGAGCTCTGGAACTCTCTCCCAGAATCAGTCTCTCCCTCTTCCTATGACTTAAATTGCTTCAAACTCCGTGTGTCCAGGCATTTTGGCTCGAACGTCCCTTGATTTTGGCCCTGTCACTCTTTCAACTATGGGGGAGGCACTCGCTACAGGCAGTTCTGCATTTTGTCTCCCTAACTCATAGAAAAACAAACCTACAAAATACACAGACACATATCATCACACACTCACACTCTCTCTCTCTCCCTTCCCTTCTTTCTCTCTTTCTGGGGGGGGCCCCCCCCCCCCAGCTGACAAACTCCCACAACAGCACTAAGGAGGGGCCAACGTGACACAAATTAATCTCTCTCTCTCTCTCTCTCTCTGGCAATACAACCCCCCCCCCCTCCCCCCCAGCTTACAAACCCCCCACAACAACACTAAGGAGGGGGCCAACGCGACACACAAATTAATCGCCACTTTTCTAATATTCACGACAAATTTCCTGCAGATGTGGGCGACAGAGATTGATGGTGAGGGTGAGAGGGGGGGAGGGGGGATGATTTGAGGGGGGGGGGAATTGGGGGGGGGGGAAGAGGTGGGATTTGGGAGTGAAGGGAAGGATTCAGCTGGGGGTGGGGAAGGGATGAATTGGGAGCTTGAGGTGTGATCAGGGAGGAGAGGGAATTGAATTGGGGGTGAGGGGTGATCAGGGGGGGGGGGTGAATTGGGGGTGAGGGAGGGGGTATGATCAGGGGGATGGGGGTGTTATAAGGGATTGGGGTGAGGTTGAATTAGGGTGATTATAAAGGGGGTGGGGGGGAGGAATTGGAAGGGAGGGGTGATCGAGGTGGGGGTGGGGAATTGAAATGGGAAGAGGGTACTTATAAGGGGGGTGGGGTGGAAGAAAAGTTGAATTGAAAGGGAAACGTTACAAGTGGGGTGAGGAGGAGGGAATGGTTGAATTGGAACTGAGGGGTGATGAGGGTGGTGGGGGTGGGGGATTGAAATGGGGAGGGGGGATTTGAGGATAGTGAGGGGAGGGGGTTGTATGGGAGTGAGGTGTTAACAGGGGAGTGGGGGAGGGAGCAAGGGTTCAATTCACCCCTTGCGAGTTTCAGGCTATAAGGAAGTTGGAGCCGTAGACGTCGATATTTATCAGAATAACCAGCTATAATGCGGTTTTAGTAATGTTATAAATACATAACACCAAATTCAACATACTATTAAATCCTTCAGAAACCTACATAATTACTGTATTTGTGTTTAATATCGATGTTTACAGGCCGAACTTCCTTATAGCCTGAAACTCGCAAGTGGTCAATTGGGGATGAGGTGTGATCGAGGAGGGGGGGGGGGGGGAGAAGTAGTGGGGGTTTTTTGTGGTGAGGGGTGATACGGGGGGTGAGGGGTTGACCATAGTTAGTTTAATTTCAACTGACGGTAAACTGCATCCCTTAGCAGCTAATTTATCGATCCTTAACCCATACTGTACCAGGGACGACATTTTGATCATATTCTGGCAACTATTAGACAATTGTATTCATCTTAGGAAGGACCTCTAGCAATAATAAGGCTTCAAACTATCTCAACCAACCCTTTTAACTACCACAGATCCTTCCTAAGCCGCATAATATCGTCTAAATATAGCTAGAATATAATATAGCACACGTCGCTGGTACTCAAAGGGTTAATGGAACAATATGAAGCTACTATGTCTCTGCATCATATCAAGACCAAGTACATACTGTATAATTAGTACCATATTCCACTACAAAATCTTCAAAATAACAGAAATATTGATAGGAACTTTGCAATTTACCGTCAGTTGGAAATATAACACATTATTATAGGGTCAATATGTAGGTTGGGGGTGCTATAGTCCGTTCATTCTAGGGTGGGCAGAAATCGTAACCTCTAACCTCTGTAACTCAACAAGGGCTAGAGCAAATGAGCTGTCAATTTATACACATATTCCCTAGCCAAGTCTTCCTATTTGGTAGACATATTAGATCGATTACTCTAGCCCTGTTTGAGTTATGAGGTTAGGGGTTAAGATGTCTGCCCAACCTAGAATGAACGGACTATAGTGATAGTGATTGCTAGGATGGTGATGTACCAATAACAACGATGGAAGTGGTAGTGAATGGTGACAGTATCATATTAGTGATGATTATTGTAGTGATGATAGTGATAGACATGGTGACAAAATTACCAGAGCAAATGGGGAACTATTTATTACTCACTCTCACTCACTCACTCACTCACTCTCTCTCTCTCTCTCTCTCTCTCTCTCTCCATAATAGTCTTGTTAATGCGAATATAGTTGATTTACGTACTATGGATTACTCTCTCTCTATCTATCTATCTGTCTATCTGTCTCCATAATACAGTAGTCTTGTTAATGCTAATATAGTTAGTACAAAGGTGGTACAAACGAAATCAAGCAACAACAGGTCTAGTCACCCTTCTAGGCTGCTTGTCCTCCAAAACACTGAGGATCAAGTGTCCAAACAGTGGTTTAGAGTGGGTAAGGGAACATTGGAAACGGAACTACTGCCCTGGAACTAATGTCCGTGGCAGGATTAGGAAGTTAGTAGGGGACAGATGGGTTAGTAACTGAGGGGAGGATAAAATAAAGTTATTAATTTACAAACGCAGTCAGTCGCGGGTTTGATGCGAGATATTTGTCTAGGCGGAGTTTAAATGAATCAACGGTGCTGCAGTCTATAACGTCTCGGGGAAGCCTATTCCATAAGTTGACAACTCGATTGAAGAAGACATTCTTAGATTTGTGTGAGTTAAAAGATTTAGTTGATTTACTTACTATGGATTACGCTCTCTCTCTCTATCTCTCGCTCTCCACATCTATCAATTAATATGTCTCCCTAATAGTCTTGTTTAAGCGAATATATCATTTTGTATAGACTTACTCTACGGCCTCTCTCTCTCTCTCTCTCTCTCTCTCTCTCTCTCTCTCTCTCCGGTTCGTCCCATTAGACCCGCTCTTACATATTCATCCAAAGAGTTTTATTTGTTTGTTTGTTTGTGGTACAGAGAGCGGAGGAGGAGGGAGGATGAGATTATGTGATGGAAGGAGGAGGAGGAGGGAGGATGAGATTATGTGATGGAAGGAGGAGGAGGAGGGAGGATGAGAGTATGTGATGGAAGGAGGAGGAGGAGGGAAGATGAGATTATGTGATGGAAGGAGGAGGAGGAGGGAAGATGAGATTATGTGATGGAAGGAGGAGGAGGAGGGAAGATGAGGTTATGTGATGGAAGGGGGAGGAGGAGGAGGAGGAGGGAGGATGAGATTATGTGATGGAAGGAGGAGGAGGGAAGATGAGATTATGTGATGGAAGGAGGAGGAGGAGGGAGGATGAGAGTATGTGATGGAAGGAGGAGGAGGAGGAAGATGAGATTATGTGATGGAAGGAGGAGGAGGAGGGAAGATGAGATTATGTGATGGAAGGAGGAGGAGGAGGGAAGATGAGGTTATGTGATGGAAGGAGGAGGAGGAGGAAGATGAGATTATGTGATGGAAGGGGGAGGAGGAGAGGAAGAGGAGAAGAGGGGGAAAAGAGAGAGCGAGGTGGAGGAGGAAGAGGAGGAGAAGGAAGAAAAGAAGAATGAAAAAAACATTAAAGAAAAGAGAAACAGAGGAGAAGAAGAAGAGAAAGAGAGAAGAAGAAGAAGAATGAGAGAGAGAGAGAGCAATGAGGGTGAATCAATAAAGAGATTTTCCACTCCAGAAAGCCGAATAATTTGTAATTTGGTGACGTTTGTTGGGTGGGTACAGTTGTTGATGTTATTGTTGTTGATATTGATGTTGTTGTTGTTGGTGGCGTTGAGAGTGTTGTTGTTGTTGGTGGTGGTGGTGTTGTGGGTGGTAGGGGTGTTGTTGGGGGTTGTAGGGGTGTTGTTGGGGGTTGTAGGGGTGTTGTTGGGGGTTGTAGGGGTGTTGTTGGGGGTTGTAGGGGTGTTGTTGGGGGTGTTGTTGTTCCTACTATTGTTGGTGGTGTTGTGGGTTGTAGGGGTGTTGTTGGGGGTGTTGTTGTTCCTATTATTGTTGGTGGTGTTGTTGGGGGTAGGGGTGTTGTTCTTGCTAATGTTGTTGTTGTTGTTGTTGTCGATATTGCTGTTGTTGTTCATGTTTTTTGTTGATTTTGTTTTTCTTGTTGGTGGTGGTGTTTGTTGTTGTTTCTGTTGCTGTTGTTGTTGTTGGTGATGTTGTTGAGCTGGAATGTTGTACTGATTATGGCAGTCTCGTGTATTGTTGTTGTTGTTGTTTTCTTTGATGTAGCCATTGTTGTTGTTGTTGTTAAGTTTGTGATGAGATTGCAAAGACCATAATAATTTCCAGTTAGAAGCTTGAGATGCAACCATTAGTCAAATAATATTATGTAAATTCCTCGTATATCTGCATACAATATACAGTATATATATATATATATATATATATATATATATATATATATATAAATAAATACAATACATATATAAATAAATAAATAAATAAATTAGATAGATAGATAGATAGATAGATTGATAGATAGATACAGTATATATACATATAAGGTACAGCAAAATATAAGTACTAGCGGTTACATTACCTTGTCAGTCCTGTAATTCTGTTGTTGTTGTTGTTAACAGCCCCAAGGCCCCGAGCAAGGCCAAGGCCATAGCCGAGCGCCCCCATAGAACCCTCCCTGCCGACCATAATAAAGCCTGGGTGACCAAAGCCACTCCATGGCGGGGAGCTGAGGAGGGTGCGGAAACGCCCGGGAAACCAAAGCCCCACCCAGGACCCTGTGCCCCTCAGCAATTATGAAGAGAAAGTTGAGGGGCAAAGGAAAAATGTGACGCTTTGGCTTCCAATCTTGGTAGATTGGGAGGTCAATCCACGGACGAGACGCCGTCACTTGAGATCTAGAAAATATATAAGTAAAAGGAACAGTCAGAGTAAGCTATGGGTATGGCAGAGATCGCTCAGTTCTCACTCTGATAGACCAGCCCATCACCATACTGTAATTATGTTCCTGTGTGTGGTTACCCCGCACATCATGCTGCCCAGGAACAAACCCCCCCCCCCCCTCCATGATAACGTCGGTCACATTCTACCAATGGACCCACGTCGATTTTAGCCTCGATTCTCATTTAATTCCATAGTTTTCCTTCATATTTCATGTTTTGTGATGTTAAGGGGGGGTCACCGTTTTTTTTCATCTTTCTCTCCCTCTCTTTGGCTTGTATCCATTTGGCCCCATTCAGCCTACTGTTTTAAAACGTTTACCTCCATCCAGGCGTAAATATTTTCCTGGCGAGCGGTAGCGAGCCAGCATATATATATATTTGTTTTGACAGCAAGCTAAATTTGTAAATTTTTCGATAGAAAAATGTCTCCGGCGAAGCCAGATTTCTCCATACAAAGCTGGCTCGCTATCGCTCGCCAGGAAGATATCGACACCTGGATGGGGATAAACGTCTTAAAACAGTTGACTGAATGGGGCCAAAGAGAGAGGGAGAGAAAGATAAAAAAGCGAGGTGACCCCCCTTCAATACATGTCGAGCATAGTTGAGGCCATTAACTTCACAGTTTTCATATTACAGGACTATATATAAACTTCGATTAAGGGGGTGACCTGTTTTTGTTCTGGATAATTATCGCGAATAGAGTCGCAGCGTTATTATACATAATGTATTAAGGAAAGTGAAGCTCTATGGAATCCTTATAATATACTCACATAGATTCCGTTGTGGTAGAATAGTTTTGGTATTATTCTATAATTGCACCTATACGAGCTAAACAAATTATTATTGTATTTAACAGGAAGGTATGATGAGGTAAGTGATGTGGTATAGGTGGCAATATGCGGAAATGGATTATAAGGGCATTCCGCCCCCTCTGACCCGCTTACGAACATCTACGGTTACTCACTCCACCCCAACTGGATTTCTACTGTTTTACCCAACCAGCGGGGGTGTGGGGGCGGCAGCCCCCTCCCATAATACTAGGTTAGGTTAGGTAAGGTTGTTAGGTTAGGCTAATGTCTCTGAAACAATGTAAAATCCGTGTCACATCTAGATTGATAGACTTTTGTCAGAGGGGGCGGAATGCCCTTATAATCCATTTCCGCATATTGCCACCTATACCACATCACTTACCTCGTCGTACCTTCCTGTTAAATACAATAATAGATTTTTTAGCTCGTATACAGTAGGTGCAATTATAGAAATTTACCATAGTTTTGATAAGTTTTGTAACTCGATTTTGTCGATATAAATAGTCCCGCGCGTAAACAAACTCAGTCCCGCAATCTTGAGAGCTCTGCTACGGACGTGTTCGAAATGGAGTACACTCGCTACGGTAAAGTGTTATGTTCTACAAAGATGTTATTGTATGTCTAATATATGAACCCACAGTAGCTGGCATGCAACTTGCAAGGGCTAGTGTTGTATCCCACGTACTGGGTCTAGGGCACTCTAGGGTTAGGTTAGGTTAGGTTGTTTGGTTAGGTTAATATACTAGGTCTCTGAAACAAGATTCGTAGTTGCGGTAGTATTTACATCAAAACTATAGTTAACTATCAAAACTATTCTTCCACAGTGGAATCTATGGGAGTATATTATAAGGATTCCATAGAGCTTCACTTTCCCTAATAAATTATGTATAATAACGCTGCGAGTCTTTTCAAAAAAATTACCTTGTTCTGTCCTCTTCTATCTTTCTCTGGCTTATATCCAATTGGCCCCATTCAGCCTACTATTTTAAGACGTTTATCCCCATCCAGGTGTCAATTTCTTACTGGTGAGCGGTAGCGAGCCAGCATATTTTAAATTTTTGTTTGACAGCAAGCTAAATTTGTAAATTTTTCGACAGAAAAATTTCTCCGGCGAAGCCCGATTTCTTCATATAATGCTGGCTCGCTATCGCTCGCCAGGAAGAAATCGACACCTAGATGGGGATAAACGTCTTAAAATAGTTGGCTGAATGGGGCCAAATGGATACAAGCCAGAGAGAGAAAAGGACAGAAATAACAAAAAGCAGGTCACCCCCCTTAACCGGGATGGGCCGGTTTTTCTGGCCCCCTTCTCCCTCATGTTTATTCTCATTGGATTTTAGATCTTAAGACGTTCGGCCCATTAGTTTGGCGATTTTAAGACTTTACGCCCCATTTCTTAATCAATATACAGACCTTTCGTGACATTTAGGTGTCGATTTTTTCCCCTGGCGAGCGATAGCGAGCCTGTAATTTAAGAGAAACCGGCAATACTCTATCGAAAAATGTACACATTAATCTTGAAGGAGGGTCTTGGGGGGGGGGGGGGGGTTAAGCTTGATGGAGGTCCAGGGAGGAAACTAATCAACTAACAAAAAGATACATTCACGAGCCAATAAAAACGACCCTCTTAACTGCATTCTGGATACCATTAGACCATTTTATTCAGTTTAGAAAGGGTCGCCAGCAATGATCAAGCTTCGAACCATGTCGCTTAACCTTCTTCACTACCACAGATCCTTCTTAAACTGCGCAACATCGTTTAAGGGGAGGTGTTGATAAATCTACACTTATACTACCCCTATTTTGTCGCTATTCTGTTGGTACTAATGGGGTAATATTATTAGTAGTAGACATAGTATGGTTTGATGATGCGCGGAAATTTATATTTGACATGAAATAGATACATTGAAGTATTACAAACCTTCGCGAACCCATAAACAGGGAACGTGAGCTGGGTTTAGACCGTCGCGCACCCATAAACAGGGAACGTGAGCTGGGTTTAGACCGGTCGTGGTTAGTTTTCGGTTAGGTTAGGTTAGGTTAGGCTAATTTTAAAAATACTAAAATGCGACGGTCCTCGGTATTAAACAACATTGTATATCAAATAACAAATAAAAAACAACAACAAATTACCTGAAAAACTCGTATCTGGGTGATGATAATTTGTTATCAAAATAAGTTTTTTTCCAGTTTCCGCGTCTGCTGAACCATCCATAAACACGCTTTAAGGCGTGTTTTGAAGGGGGGAGGTGGTGGGAGTAGTGGGGGAGGGGTAGTATAACTGTAGATTTACCGTCGATTTTTCCTGGCGAGCGATAGCGAGCCTGTAGTTTAAGAGGAATCGGCCTTTGGCCGGGACATTTTTCTACCGAAAAATGTACACATTTATCTTGAAAGGGGGCCTAGAGGGTGAAATTTTAAGCTTGATGGAGGTCTAGGGAACTAACTACAAACCTCCCCTTAATCCATCTGGCGTCCCGCACTACACAACAGAGACACATTACACCCAACCTCCCACCACTGGCAGCACAACAACACTGGGAACAACGGACACAAACCAACCAACCAGGCGAGCGTGGTCAAGTGGGCTGCTTCGAACCACTGAGATAACATTATCCATTTAAGGGGGTAGTGATTGGTTTACGGGGGTAGTGATTGGTTTAAGGGGGTAGTGATTGGTCTAAGGGGGTAGTGATTGGTTTAAGGGGGTAGTGATTGGTTTAAGGGGGTAGTGATTGGTCTAAGGGGGTAGTGATTGGTTTAAGGGGGTAGTGATTGGTTTAAGGGGGTAGTGATTGGTTTAAGGGGGTAGTGATTGGTTTAAGGGGGTAGTGATTGGTTTAAGGGGGTTTTAAGGGGGTAGTGATTGGTTTACGGGGGTAGTGATTGGTTTAAGGGGGTAGTGATTGGTTTTTGGCCTATATATTTATGTATTTATTTATGTTTGAGTTTCCTCGCTAGACCACCAGCAAGCTTAGAAAAACGATAATATTCAAGGACACTAGTGCGACGTTATGAGAAACAATTTATTAGGGAAAATAGGCACCAATAGATTCGCCATATTTTTCGCCATATAGTCCGCATGGAGCATTTTCGTTATCAACAAATTGAAAAATACCCACTTCACAGACAAATACACCAAAAATCTAAGTCAAAGCGGGGGTGTGGGGGCGGCAGCCCCCACCTATAATAATAGGTTAGGTTAGGTAAGGTTGTTAGGTTAGGCTAATGTCCTTTCAAAGGGGTATAGGGTAGTAAACACTAGGATAGCCTATAAACGGTCAGAGGTAAGAAGAAGAAGAGAGTCCTGCAGTAGTCTCCTTGAATGCTACCAGAAAAACATCCCCTAGACCCCCTTTCAAGATAAAATTGTAAATTTTTCGGTAGAAAAATGGCCCGGCCGAAGGCCGGTTCCTTCTAAAAATAGAGGCTCGCTATCGCTCGCCTGGAAAAAAAATCGACACCTAAAAGGGACGAAAGATCTTAATATTGATACAAAATTGAGGCGAAAGGTCTAAAAATCGCCAAACTAACGGAACGAACGTCTTAAAACCTCAAACCTAATATGCTAATCAAGAGGGAGAAGGGGTCCCTAAAAAGCGAGTAGTACCCCCTTAAATGAAGCAAAGAAAAGACCAAAACAAACCAGTCGACAGAGGGTGATTCGAACCACTGAGATAATATTATGCATTTAACCCTTTGAAGCTCTGACGCGATTTAGCAGTTTATTTTGGCTATCATTAGACGATTTTATGCAACTTAGGAAGGATCTGTGGGTATTAAAAGGGTAAATACTATCTCAATCAACCCTTTGACTTCCACATACCGTTACTAATCTGAATGAAATCGTCTAATAGTAGCCAGAAAACAGAACAGAAACGCGTATTGGAGCTTGAGAGGGTTAAACCCCACTGTACAGTCGGCCTAATAAGTGATGTCTGGGCACCAAGTATATATCGATCAATATTAGGTATCGGCTATGTCTAAAACTTGATTTATTCGTTTCGGGTGAGATATACAACCATGTTCCTACACTTACCCACCCTATTCAACATCTGACAGACATTAATACAGCACAGAGCGAGCCAAACGTAATGACAGCTGAGACATGACTTAATAATTTTACTATGGCTACTATTAGACACATTTGCTTGGTTTAGAAGGACCTCCGACAACTAACAGGCTTCAAAATATCTCACTTAACCCTTTTTATTAACACAGCTCTTTCTTAAGGGGGTGACCTGCTTTTTGTTATTTCTGTCCTTTTCTCTCTTTCTTTGGCTTGTACCCATTCTGCCCCATTCAGCCAACTATTTTAAGACGTTTATCCCCATCTAGGTGTCGATTTCTTCGTGGCGAGCGATAGCGAGCCAGTATTATATGAAGAAATCCGGCTTCGCCGGAGACATTTTTCTATCGAAAAATGTACAAATTTAGCCTGCTGTCAAACAAAACTAAAAAATATGCTGGCTCGCTACCGCTCACCAGTAAAATACTGACACCTGGATGGGGATAAACGTCTTAAAACAGTAGGCTAAATGGGGCCAAATGGATACAAGCCAGAGAAAGATAGAAAAGGACAGAACAAAAACAGGTCACCCCCCTTAAACTGCCCACAATTGTCTTAATATAGCTGGATTAAATTTAAAAAAGACGTCGCCAGGACAGAAGAGGCTAAATGAAGCAAACCTAATCTATAATTATGAATAATAATTTTATAGATTTCACCATAATTATAGAATGGTAAAGCTTTAGTCTAGTTATATTTAGATGATCTTATGCAGCTTAGGCAGGATCTGTGGTAGTTACAAGGATTAATTGCGATAGTTCCAAGCCTTATCATTGCTGGAGATCCTTCCTAAACTGAATACAATCCATGAAGAAGTAAGCGGTATAGAGCAACAGGGACGTCACCGGTACAGTATGGGTTAAGGGGGGTCACCGGGTTTTAAGGGGGGTCACCGGGTTTTAAGGGGGGTCACCGGGTTTTAAGGGGGGTCACCGTTTTTTTTTTTTTTTTATCTTTCTCTCTTTTTCTCTCTTTCCCTGGCTTGTATCCATTCGGCCCCATTCAGCCAACTATTTTAAGAAGCTTATCCCCATCCAGGTGTCGATTTCTTCCTGGCGAGCGATAGCGAGCCAGCATTGTATGTAGAAATTCGGCTTCGCCGGAGACATTTTTCTATCAAAAAATTTACAAATTTAACTTGCTGTCAAAACAAAAATATATATATGCTGGCTCGCTACCGCTCGCCAGGAAAATATTGACACCTGGATGGGGATAAACGTCTTAAAACAGTAGGCTGAATGGGGCCAAATGGATACAAGCCAGAGAAAGATAGAAAAGGACAAAACAAAAACAGGTCACCTCCTTAATGTCTGCCATTCGTTCAGCTGCCCCACCGGAACTAACTGAAGATTGTCCAAGATCCTGACAAATGTGTGTTTAAAGGGGACAGGGGTAGTTTGGGGTATATTTAGTTATATATTCATTTATTTGTTTAGTTTCCTCGCTAGACCTTCATCAAGCTTAAGAAAACACTCCCTTCTAGATAAATTTGTACATTTTTCGATAGAAAAATGTCCCGGCCGACGGCCGAAAATTCCCTTAAAATTACAGGCTCGCTATCGCTCGCCAGGAAAAAATCGACACTTAAGTGGTATGCATGCTCTTGATATTGATATAGAAATGGGACGAAAGGTTTTAAAATCGCCAATCTAATGGGACGAACGTCATAAAATCTAAAAGCTAATGGGGTTAAACATGAGAAAGAAGGGGGACCAGAAAAACGACCCATCTCCCCTTAAATCCAAAGATTGCTCTTATTTCAGATCTACTATGGCTTATGGTTCGCTTCCATCTTGTAAGTAAACTATTTACTGTATACGATGATATATATTTAGAGAGATAGTGTGTGTGTGTGTGTGTGTGTGTGTGAAAGAGAGAGAGAGAGTGTGTGTGCTTGTGTGTGTGTGTGACAAAAGGTGTAAAGGAATGTGATAGAGTAAAAGCGATGAAAACAGAAGGCAGGCATGCAAGAAGACAAGCAAGGTGGCTGGCACGATAGATAGATAGATACATAGATAGATAGATAGACAGAGAGAGAGAGAGATAGACAGAAGGCAGGCATGCAAGAAGACAAGCAAGGTGGCTGGCACGATAGATAGATAGATACATAGATAGATAGATAGACAGATAGAGAGAGAGATAGACAGAAGGCAGGCATGCAAGAAGACAAGCAAGGTGGCTGGCACGATAGATAGATAGATACATAGATAGATAGATAGACAGAGAGAGAGAGAGATAGACAGAAGGCAGGCATGCAAGAAGACAAGCAAGGTGGCTGGCACGATAGATAGAGAGATACATACATAGATAGATAGATAGAGAGAGAGAGATAGACAGAAGGCAGGCATGCAAGAAGACAAACAAGGTGGCTGGCACGATAGATAGATAGATAGATACATAGATAGATAGATAGACAGAGAGAGAGAGAGATAGACAGAAGGCAGGCATGCAAGAAGACAAGCAAGGTGGCTGGCACGATAGATAGATAGATACATAGATAGATAGATAGACAGAGAGAGAGAGATAGACAGAAGGCATGCAGGAAGACAAGCAAGGTGGCTGGCACGATAGATAGATAGATACATAGATAGATAGATAGACAGAGAGAGAGAGAGATAGACAGAAGGCAGGCATGCAGGAAGACAAGCAAGGTGACTGGCACGATAGATAGATAGATAGATAGACAGGGAGAGAGAGAGATAGACAGAAGGCAGGCATGCAGGAAGACAAGCAAGGTGGCTGGCATGATAGATAGATAGATAGAGAGAGAGAGAGAGATATATATATAGAAGGCAGGCATGCAAGAAGACAAGCAAGGTGGCTGGCCCGATAGATAGATAGATACATAGATAGATAGATAGACAGAGAGAGAGGGATAGACAGAAGGCAGGCATGCAGGAAGACAAGCAAGGTGGCTGGCACGATAGAGAGAGAGAGAGAGAGAGAGAGAGAGAGAGAGAGAGAGAGAGAGAGAGAGAGAGAGACAGAAGGCAGGCATGCAGGAAGACAAGCAAGGTGGCTGGCACGATAGCTAGATAGATAGATACATAGATAGATAGATAGATAGAGAGAGAGAGAGAGAGAGAGAGAGAGATAGACAGAAGGCAGGCATGCAGGAAGACAAGCAAGGTGGCTGGCATGATAGATAGATAGATAGATAGATAGATAGATAGATATAGATAGAGAGAGAGACAGAAGGCAGGCATGCAAGAAGACAAGCAAGGTGGCTGGCACGATAGATAGATAGATACATAGATAGATAGATAGATAGAGAGAGAGAGAGAGAGAGATAGACAGAAGGCAGGCATGCAAGAAGACAAGCAAGGTGGCTGGCCCGATAGATACATAGATAGATAGATAGACAGAGAGAGAGAGAGATAGACAGAAGGCAGGCATGCAGGAAGACAAGCAAGGTGGCTGGCACGATAGATAGATATAGATAGATAGATAGATAGATATAGATAGAGAGAGAGACAGAAGGCAGGCATGCAAGAAGACAAGCAAGGTGGCTGGCACGATAGATAGATAGATACATAGATAGATAGATAGATAGAGAGAGAGAGAGAGAGAGAGATAGACAGAAGGCAGGCATGCAAGAAGACAAGCAAGGTGGCTGGCCCGATAGATAGATAGATACATAGATAGATAGATAGACAGAGAGAGAGAGAGATAGACAGAAGGCAGGCATGCAGGAAGACAAGCAAGGTGGCTGGCACGATAGATAGATATATATATATATATATATATATATATATATATATATATATATATATATATATATATATATATATATATAGAGAGAGAGAGAGAGAGAGAGAGAGAGAGAGAGAGAGAGATAGACAGAAGGCAGGCATGCAGGAAGACAAGCAAGGTGGCTGGCACGATAGATAGATAGATAGATAGATAGATAGATAGATAGAGAGAGAGAGAGAGAGAGAGATAGACAGAAGGCAGGCATGCAGGAAGACAAGCAAGGTGGCTGGCACGATAGATAGATAGATAGATACATAGATAGATAGATAGAAGGGTTATAAATACACATTAAGGAGGAGGTAGTCGCTTTTTCTGGACCCCTTCTCCCTCATGTATAGCACATTTGTTTTGAGGTTTTAAGACGTTCGTTCCGTTAGTTTGGCGATTTTGAGACCTTTAATATTAAGACCTTTCGTGCTCTTTAGGTGTCGATTTGTTCCTGGCGAGCGAAAGCGAGCCTCTAATATACCATAACCTTTATATGACCTGAATAGCGTTTACAAGATGGCGGAAGTTGACCGATCTAGGCTTCTATGGGGAGGTTACTGGTATGCTATATTCTTTATATGACCCACCCACAGCCTTCTATATACAATATAGAAGGCCGTGGCCCATCTCGCTTTTTTGTCTCTTTGTCTCCCTCTGTCTTTGGCTTGTATCCATTCGGCCCCATTCAGCCTACTGTTTTAAGACGTTTACCCCCATCCAGGTGTCAATATTTTCCTGGCGAGCGGTAGAAAGCCAGCATATATATTTTTTTGTTTTGACAGCAAGCTAAATTTGTACATTTTTCGATAGAAAAATTTCTCCGGCTAAGCCGGATTTCTCCATACAATGCTGGCTCGCGATAATCGACTCCTGGATGGGGATAAACTTCCTAAAACAGTTGGCTGTATGAGGCCGAATGGATACAAGCCAGGGAAAGAGAGAAAAGGAAAGAAAGATAAAACAAAAAGCCGGTGACCCCCCCTTAAAAGATGGCGGCGGAGGTTGGCCGAACTCCGTTGCCACAGGGACCTCTTTAAAAAAAAAAAAAAAAAATGGAAAGTACAAACGCTCTACTTTGTGACCCGGACGGAGGCAAATGTTTCTCCTTACTGTGAGCTGGATTTAATTAGAACTTTTACACAAACTTGGTGATGCAATATATGGGGGGTTGTAGAGGGGAGATGGATACAATTAATGGGGGTGATGGATTAAGGGGTTTAACACTGATGATTTTTTTTTTTTTTTTTTTTATAGAATCCAAATGATCTTTAGGGGGTGGTTTTTAGTTTGTTCCCTAGACCTCCATCAAGCTTAATTAAGATTACTACCCCTAGACCCCTTTTCAAGATACATTTGTACATTTGTCGGTAGGAATATTTTGCTATAAACCACATGGTCAAACCCATTAAGTATTTTAAAAACTTCAATGAGCTGACCTCGTAGTCTGTGTGTCTCCAACGGGAAGCGATCAAGAGCTCTCAACCGGTCCTCATAACTCAGTCTGCTAAGCGATGGAATAAGCTTTGTAGCTCTAGCTTGTACTCTTTCCAGTCTCTCTATATCTTTCCTGAGTGCTGGAAACCAGAATTGAACAGCATACTCCAGGAGAGGCCGTATCAGAGCGTTGTAAAGTGTGAGGACTATTTCCTTATTTCTATACTTAAATTGCCTCTTAATATAGCCCAATCATGTCTGAGCTTTCTTCTCTACTTCAATGCACTGCTTGGAAAACTTTACGTCACTGCTAATCAGAACACCCAAATCCTTTTCCAAGTTAGTCACTTCCAGAGGCATTCCCAATAGTGAATAGCCTGACTTGGGGTTTGCTTGGCCGATATGCATCACCTTGCATTTGTCCAAGTTTCGAAGCACCTGCCATGTCTCCGACCATTCACCCAATCTGTTGAGGTCCATCCGGAGCTGTTCAACCCCTTTGGGGTCTTTCACATTCATTCCAAGCTTTATGTCATCTGCAAACTTGGAGATCACACTCAACAGAATAATATCGATGTCATTGACATATATGATAAACAGTAATGGGCCAAGGACAGATCCCTGTGGAACTCCAGAAGTGACTGAAGTCCACTCAGAAGAAATACCATTGATTACCACTCGTTGTTCTCTACCTGTTAGCCAACTTTTTATCCAATTTGTGACCTCTGTATTGATACCTAGTGCACTTACTTTTGACATTAGTCTGCAATCCACTTTGTCAAAAGTGTTTTGAAAATCTAAGTAAAGGATGTCTATGGCTCTACTTTGGTCATACTCGCTCAGCACTTCATGGACAAATTCCAGCAAATTGGTAAGACATGATCGGTGTCGCCTGAATCCATGTTGGGAATCCGTAATTAAATTGTGGATTTCTAGGTAGTCAACTATCTTGTCTACTAGTATCCCTTCTAAGAGTTTTACTATGATAGAAGTCAAGCTAATTGGACAATAATTCATGGGACACTCGTGGTCCCCTTTCTTAAAGATTGGGGTCACATTGGCCAGTTTCTATTCTTCAGGGACCTCTCCATTTTCCAGTGATTTATTGAAGATGTCTGCCAAGAAAGGTGCAATCACACTTCTCGTACAACTCGGGTAAGAAAGCTATCTGTGCCGGATGACTTGAACCTATTTAACTTATCTATTATTTTTGCTACCTCCTCTGGGGTACATCTGATTCTGCTAAGAACTTCACCCTCATGCACTAGTCCTGGACTTGGCATGTCACTGGTATTTTCCTTTGTGAATACTGAGGGAAAATAGTCTTTTAAGGAATTAGCTATATCAGTGTCAGAGGTTTGTAGTTGGCCTGTTGGATCTTTTAGAGATCCAATGCTACTTTTGAGAGAGAGGGAGAGAGAGAGAGAGAGAGAGAGAGAGACAGAATGTGAGAAAGGAGTGAGAGGGAGACATTTCTGAGTTGCCTGAAAGGTATGTGTCTCATCCGCTGTCTCACACCCCACTGATCTCTCTCTCTCTCTCTCTTTCTCTTCCCTTTCTCTCTTTCCCCCCTCTCCCCCCCTCTCTCTCTCTCTCTCTCTCTCTCTCTCTCTCTCTCTCTCACATACACAGTCACACACATTATCTCTTGTTGTCTTTTTTGTCTTGTTTATATTATTTTAATTCTTATTCTGCTTTGCAGTCCTTGTCTTCCATTTTCCTTTACTTGGGGTTTAGCTATCTCTATTCGATTTAGGCCCTGAGACTCCTGACCACCACACTGTGATCATAAAGTCTGTGTGGTCAGTGTATCTATGTAAATCTATATTAAATGTAAATCTTTAATTACAAGGTAGCACAGTCAAATCCAACATTCGTGACGTTCTTGTTTTATTTATTTTTTGCTAAGGGGGAGGTAGTCACTTTTCTGGACCCCCTTCTCCCTCATGTTTAGCATATTAGTTTTGAGATTATTTAGACGTTCGTTTTGTTAGTGTGGCGATTGTGAGACCTTTTGCCCCATTTCTTAGTCAATATTAAGACCTTTTGTGCCATTAAGGAGTCAATATTTTCCTGACGAGCGAAAGCGAGCCTGTAAATTTAGAAGGAACCGGCCTTTGGCCGGGACATTTTTCTACCGAAAATGTACACATTTATCTTGAAAAGAAATCTAGGGGTGATTTTGTTGTTAAGTTTGATGGAGGTCTAGCGAGGAAATAACAAACAAACTACAATAATCAGTGTTCCTCAGAGCTCTCCCAGTGTATACCACCTCCTCTACGTAGGGTACGTGGTACCCGTCTTGCAACACAATCCCACTCCTACTCTGTGCAACTCTCCAACCCAAGAGTGAAACGTTACTCAGTCTTTCTTCTATTCAACTGCTGAGCTCTGGAACTCTCTCCCAGAATCAGCCTTTCCCTCTTCCTATGAATTAAATTGCTTCAAACTCCGTGTGTCCAGGCATTTTGGCTCGAACATCCCTTGATTTTGGCCCTGTCACTCTTTCAACTATGGGGAGGCACTCGTTACAGGCAGTTCTGCCTTTTGTCTCCCTCACTCACATAGAACACAAAAATAAATTCCTTGTTTTCGTTAAGAGAGGTTGGGTGGGGAGGGGGGTCTGGATATCTAAACTCGTTATAATAAATAGACGAATACATAAAATAAATAAATAAAATAAATAAAATAAATAAAATTAATAAATAAAATCAATAAAATCAATAAATAAAATCAATAAAATCAATAAATAAAATCAATAAAATCAATAAATAAAATCAATAAAATCAATAAATCAATAAATAAAATAAATAAAATCAATAAATAAAATAAATAAATCAAATACATCAAATCAATAAATCAAATCAATAAATCAAATAATTCAAATCAATAAATAAAATAAATAAATAAAATAAATAAAATCAATAAGGAGGCTTGGAAATGGAAACTTTGCCTAAACATTTCATCATTTGGTCTTGTGTCCTAAACGTAAATAATGACGAAGATGTGTTCAAGTCTGTTTGTGACTGTTATTCCGAGGTTATACTGTATATATACAGTACACAGAGAGAGGTCCCAGTGCTGCGATTCGTTCAACAATAACGCCTTGATATTTCTGACAACACAATAAACGTTTATCTCTCTCTCTCTCTCTCTCTCTCTCGTGGGAACACCGGAGGAAGGAATAATGGAAATACCGGAAGTAGAAGGAGGAGAAGAGAGGGAAGTGATAAAGGAGAGATG
This sequence comes from Paralithodes platypus, assembly GCA_032716605.1. Classification (NCBI taxonomy): domain Eukaryota; kingdom Metazoa; phylum Arthropoda; class Malacostraca; order Decapoda; family Lithodidae; genus Paralithodes; species Paralithodes platypus. The sequence continues at coordinate 6,320,046 of CM064502.1, forward strand.
GAGAGACAGGGAGGAGAGGAGAGGACGGATTTTTTTTTTTTTTTTTTTTTTGTATGTGGATGTATGAGACAAAAGGCAAAACAGTCTGTGACGAGTGCCTACTCAGAGTTAAAAGAGTGACTGGGCCATAATCAAGGAATGACGTATGAGCTAAAATGCCAGGGCACACGGAGTTTGAAGCAATATAAATCATAGGATGAGGAAAAATAGATTCAGGGAGAGATCTATTTATCTATCTATCTATCTCTCTCTCTCTCTCTCTCTATATATATATATAGATATAATATATATATATATAGTATATATATATGTATATAGAGATGTATATATATATATATATATATATATATATATATATATATATATATATATATATATATATATATATATATATATATATATATATATATATATCTATCTATCTATCTATCTATTATTAGACGCCGTACTCTAAGCACTGAGAATCAAGGGAGGGAGATGGGGAGAGAGAAAGAGAGAGAGAGGATGAAGAAGAGGAGAGGAGAAAGAGTAGTTGTGTACCAGTAGGCCATGTAGACAACTGTACAAGGGGAACCACACAATCAGTGCACCAGTTACACAGGGTTCAGTACTGGGGCCCATCTTAGGATATTTGTTTTCATTTACCATTTCAGTGCTATGATATTTTGTATTTATTTATTTATTATACATATTAGTTTTATCTTCTTTTTCCTGTTTTGCTACATTTTGGCTAACATTAGATGACTAAACTCATCTTTGGAAGGCACTCTAGTAATCAAAGGTGTAATTTATCTCTCAACTAACCCTCTGAAGCATGGTTAAAGATCTTATCTAAAGCTGTTCATCTGCGTATGCAAATTTTGATGAATGTACAATCACACATAGAATATGTTTAAAACAATATATATATATACTGTATATATATATATATATATATATATATATATATATATATACTGTGCGTATATATATATATATATATATGTGTGTGTCTCTTTGCTGATCCTCCCTAGCCCTTGTGGGAGTAAAGGCTGGCCACTGGTTGACTGACTGACTGAGTGAGTCTTTCAAAACGATATTCACCAGCAGTGTCTGTGTGTCTGTGTATCTATGTAACTATTCTAGCTCGCCTCTATACTGTACATAACTATAATAGTCATTTTTTTCACCTAGCGGAACATTAAATCCCTAACTTTACGGAAAATGTGATTATTCTATGTCTCATGCATCATATAATATATGCCAAGTGTGCACAATATCACAATAAACCACATAATTCACAACATAATATACGTAATATCAAAGTAATCAAGACAGGGATGTGACAATTTACTCTAAAAAAAGAAAAGAAAAATAATAAAAACCTGTGGCTTACTTCTGAGACCATCCTGGATTTAGAACAGAAGTGCGACACTGAACACAGGTGCGACACTCGGGTAAAAGTTCGTCCTGGGGGGAAAAATGTGGCCTTATTTAGCCTTTTTCATCCGTCTTATCTAAGTAGGCTGAAACTAGTGGATAATGTCTGAAATGCTGGGTGTGAAGGGAATTTATCTCTCCCGAAAATCACCAGGCCCAGTGGTGGTGCCTGGCGCGGGTTCGAACCCTGGTTAGGGACCTCGGTAGGTTTTACCAGACTTGCGCGGTTTCGAACCTTGGTCAGGGACCTCAGTAGATTTTTACCAGACTCGCGCGCTAACCCACTGTACTACCACGGACGTACAATAGACTATACCCAATTTTTTTCCAACTGAGAGTAAATTGCTATCTCTCCATCCTGATTACTACGCCATTACCATGATTTTGTAGCGAAATATGTTGCTAATTATGAAAACTTGGCAATAATATGATGCACAGACATAGCAGTATCATATTTTCCCAGTAAGAATCACAAAATACAAGTGATAAAGGATTCAATTTATCATCAGCTGGAAAAAAAATATATATATAACAACCTTAGTTCTCCTTGAAAATAGTCTTGTGGTGATTCACGTTGTGGGTTTATTAGACTTCGCCACCAACGACTATTTTACGCTATCCCAGACGTCAACTCGGATAGTTTTGTAGTTGCGGGATTTTGCAGGTACAGGGTATTACAATGTCGTAGATAGATAGATAGATAGATATAAGGGGAGATGGTCCGTTTTCTGGTCCCCATTCCCCCTCATGTTTAGTCCCATTAGTTTTCAGATTATAAAAAGTTCGGCCCATTATTATGGCGATTTAGACACCTTTCGCCCCATATCGTTGTCAATTTTAAGAACTTTCGTGCTATTTAGATGTCGGGGTTTTTTTTGGGCGAGCGATAGCGAGCCTGAAATTTTAAGATGTACCGGCTTTCATTTGGGACATTTTTCCACCGAAAAATGTACAAATTTGTCTTGAAGGGGGGGTCTGGGTTTTTTTTTTTTTTTAAAGCTTGATGAAGGTCTAGGGAAGAAACTAGAAAAATAATATGTATAAATGAAAAAAATCGACCAAAAAGTTAACCAGAAATGTATCTATGTAACTCTCTCTCTCTCTATGTGTGTGTGTGTGTGTGTGTGTGAGTGGGATCAAATCAAAAGTCCATGGTGAGAGGGATTAAGAGAGAGGGGACAGGCCGAACACACCAAGTGGCTTATACAGAACAACACCCCTATATATATATATATATATATATATATATATATATATATATATATATATATATATATATATATATACACGATAGGCTACCATCCCTGGGATAAACTCCTTGTGTGTAGTCACTGTGTAGGCTACTATAATATGATCTTTATATATCACGATTCACGAGTATAGGCTACATCGGAGCTATTATAACTCCTCTGGAATTATAGCTAGCCTAGATCCCTACATATCATATCTTACATTAATTACTTATATTGGAATAGTGAGCTGGGCAATTCTATATTTCTCAAGGCCTTTCATAAATTCCGTAATAGTCTTCCGAGTGGGCTCTTTTGTGGGCTCCTTATCACATTTTCCCCAACCCAATATTCACTTATATCTGCCATTATCTTATCAGAGGGTTTATTTTCTCAAGGTTGAAATAAAACACACATTAAGCAAAGATATATATATATATATAATTATATACATACATACATATACAGTATACAGTACATATAATTATATATACATACATATAGGCTACAGTATATATATATATATATATATATATATATATATATATATATATATATATATATATATATATAGAGAGAGAGAGAGAAGTTCTAACATTCGTAGAAAGACGCAGAGTTAGAGGGGATATGATAGAACTGTTCAAGTGCGTTAGTGGGATTAAAGGGGACATGAAATATGTATGGTACTGAAGCTCAGTGATAGCGAAAAAACTTTAACAAATGGTTTCAAATTAGATAATTTCGTTTCAGAAAAGAAATAGGCAAATATTGGTTTGGTAACAGAGTTGTAGACATGTGGAATAGGCTACCGAGTGATATGGTAGGATCGAGAACGATAGGGAGCTTTAAGATAAATTAGATAGGCATATGGACGAGATGGGTTGGGTATGAGGGGGGATCTGCCGGGTGTGGGCCATTCGGCGCTCTGCAGACCCGTAATATTGTCTTGATCTCTGACCGTTATGGTGAGGGGTGAGTTGGGTCTATAATTAGGCCTTGTAATTGCATATATGGGGTTGGGTGTGACAGGGATCTACCTTGTGTGGGCCGATCGCTTTCTGCAGACTCCCATTTTCGTATGTTCTTATGAGAGAGAGAGGGAGTGAGAGTGAGTGAGTGAGAGTGAGTTATGGTTGAATGCGCCTAACAAATATTTATCATTCGTTTATTTTCTTTCAATTGCCGATATAATAAGCGTGATACATTCAATATAGGTAGGCTACTATGTCTTTGTAACTGTTAATAACTTACAGAAAATACATAATAGCACCACTGCACCTATAGGCTATATTATGTTCTCTCCACCAACCAACTTTTACTTCTAAACTCGATTATTGAAATTAACAAACACATGTGGCATTCCGGGGATTCGAACCTAGGATGCTCACACCGAAAATCAACACACTTATGCATTGCACCACGAAATTTTCCAATCGTGTATAAAATATGATACAAATAATTGTAGCAAAACCAATACATTTTCAGAATAACTATAAAGTAGGCATATAGTAGCCTACCATATTACACCAGCTAAGTACCAAGAAATGTTGCTTAAAAATAATAAAACCATAAGATTAACGAATTATAAGAAAATGGGAAATAATCGAATGCGCCTTGTTTATATTTGTAGTTCGGGCGCCGACCACCAGATGGCGCGAAACTCTGCCAGGTTTAAATTTGTAAACAAACCCCGGAAACTGGAATAATATGCCAAAATGGACCACATAGAGGAGTGTACGAGGACTAGATCTGTTCTCAAGGTGTTAGGACCGATAGCGAACCAGGTAGAAGGAGAAATATATGTATTAGCCCTAATTGGTGTAATTATGGGTAGGTCTAGAGTGGTGAAATGTAGATGGCCAGGTGAGTGGATCCACAGGTGAATCAAATTTGCTTAGGCTAGCCTACCTCAATCACTTTATCTTCCAGTTATTTGTACAAAGACTATTTTGAGGGTAGGCCTAGGTCTATTCTGTCATCCAAATTGGTTTGTCAATATAAAGTTTAACCTAGGCCTAGGCTAATTAGCCTAACCTAAATTGCTAAATAATTAGGTAGCCTAGCCTAAATCGGTAAATTGATACGGTGTGACAGTCACGAGTTTTAGCATGTGTGTTTTTTTTTTTTTGCATTTTTTCTTTGATAGGCTAGGCCTATATCCTACAGTGTTGTTTTACCTAGGCCTAACTAAGAAACCTAATCTAACCTAACCTAAAAGTAATACGTGGATAGAAACTAACCTAAAATGTACGCAATTACCAAAGCAGCACTGGATCGCGCAACTGTAAGGTCCCCCGAGTAAGGTAGGAGGGAGAAAAAAAATCTATAAAGCAGAAATCCCATAAAACAGGACTTGTCATTATGCAGACAAGACTGTGTTTTACCCTACCGGTATATCTCCCTTATAATACATTTGCGACGGGAAGGACATATATAGGACTGAAGACTGTTATATAACATACCTATAGGCTACACAAACATCGATGGGGCTTGTAACTGTCACACCGTAAAATCTTACCCCTAAATCTACTGTTAGGCTATAGGCCTACAACCCCTATTTTTTCATTGTTTTCCTTTCGAAACCGAGTATTTTTCAGTCTTACTCATACTATAGGCTAGGCTAGGCCTAGCCTATTCAGGAAGCCCTACTGATGTTCGAATTGTGGGAGTCTAGGGAAAGCAGCCCGTAAGTTAAGTAATAGGGCTAGGCTAAGTCATGTTAGATCAATGTTTCCAAATTCCATTGAAAATGAGAGGGTATGATCCTGTGTAGCCTAGCGGGTAGCCTAACTGTTTTTCAGATGCCTAGCCTTTAACCTAACCAAACCCTAACCTAACCTAACCTTCTTCTTCTTGTGGAGTTGCTGTCCCTTGTTCTGAGCCAGCTCACCTATGCACCGGTGATCTCTTCTCCAGAAACAGCTAGAGCTTGATTATGATTTAGTTTAGAAAATAAGTAGTCGTAGAAAGGATAGTTAAAGAAAAGTATGGAAGTATATAGCTTAAGCAGAACTCTCCTCTCCCTATTTTACCCCCTCCTCCACCCCCCAATATCTTGTTCTCTCCTTAACTTAATTTAACTTTTCCCCTCTCCCCCTCTCTACTATTTTATCTCATTTATCTTCCTCCCCCACTCTGATCACCTTCTCCCCCCTCACCCTATTCTATTCTATTCCGTTTTCTCTTCTGCCACACCTGCTCCAGGAATCTTTTCACTACCTTCATTCTTTTCCCCATTTCCCCATCTACCCCCTCTTCTGTCCCGAGACCTAACACAAATTTTACACCCTCATCCTCCTCTTCTTTCTGTTGTTGTTGTTGTTCCCTAAGCTGCCTGGCCGAACAGCCCCGAGTCCCTGAGGAAGGCCATGGCCACGATCGGGCTTTCCCACAGAGCTCTCATTGAGTGTAGATTATGTTGTTGTTGTTGTTGTTCCTCCCCAAGCTGCCTGGCCGAACAGCCCCAAGGCCCCGAGCAATTCCAAGGCCATAACCGAGCGCCCCCACAGAACCCTCCCTGCCGACCACAATAAAGCCTGGGTGACCGAAGCCACTCCATGGCGGGGAGCTGAGGAGGGTGCAGAAACGCCCGGGAAACCAAAGCCCCACCCAGGGCCCTGTGCCCCTCGGCAATTATGAAGAGAAAGTTGAGGGGCAAGGGAAAAATGTTACGCTTTGGCTTCCAATCTTGGTAGATTGGGAGGTCAATCCACGGAAAAGACGCCGTCACTTGAGATCTAGAAAATATATAAGTTAAAGGAACAGCCAGAGTAAGCTATGGGTATGGCAGAGATCACTCAGTTCTCACTCTGATAGATCAGCCCATCACCACATGACTAGAACCCAATCCTCTCAGCATCAGCTAGGAAAGGCCCTAGAAAGCCGCCTTTGGCGGGGGGATAGCTCCCCTATTTCAACCCCTTTCGGGGTCGGGCACCCGCCCGTGATGCAGTCTTCTATGATGTGTTTAATGGTATGGGGTGCTGTGTTACATCCCGGGCAGGCGTCGACAACGGAGTCATCCAGTCTCTTCTGATAGCTCAGGAGAGCTGGATGGTGTCCGCATCTCAGCCTGGCCAGGTGGACTCTGTCCTCGCGAGGGAGGGAGGATTTGGAAGGATGGATTTCGGGAGGTCGTGCATGCAGCTGCGTGTTGTCTGTGAGTGAGTGGATGGATTGGCGAGAGATATGAGTATGGATGTGCTTCTGGAAGTTGGTTCGGGGTGGGCAGGGAGGGAGAGAGGACAATAATTGTGTGTGATACCGTGTGCTGGGTGTTGTTTTGATATTTCTTGGTGTCTGTGGGTGTGTTGCCATGTAGTTTAGTGGGTGGTCTTGGTTCGTGGAGGCTGCTGCCAGGAATTGAGTGCCTCTCATGTCCAGATGGTCTTTGACTTTGAGGATTTTGGTTTCTTGATGTAGGTGATCTGTGGGTGCAGTAGCTGTGCAGCCTGTAATGATCTTCAGGGCTTTGTTTTGAATAGTCTGTAAGGTCTTATGATGTGTTTCAGCTAGGTTAGAAGCCCAGGCTGGGCTTGCGTATTCCATCACTGATCTTATGTATTGTTTATATACTGTGGTGGTAGTTTCTTTGTTGTGTCCAAATTTTGTGTGAGCAAGTGACCTGAGGGCGTTAAGTCTGGGTGTCAGTTTCTTTTTAATGTTTGTGGTGTGCTGTTTGAATGTCATATGAGTATCATATGTTACTCCTAGGATTTTGGGTGTGTGTGTATGTGTTAGGGGTGTGTTGTTTATGGTGAGTTGAGGGATGTATTCGTGTTCACCTGTCCAGCTTGTGAGAAGGGTTGCGGTGGATTTGGCTGGGGCTAGATTAAGTCTGTTTGTAGTGCACCAGCCATGTAGTGTGTTGAGATAGGGTTGAAGGAGATCTGTTGCTCTTCTTGGGTCATGGTGTGTGCATGTGAGTGTTATGTCATCTGCATAGGAGGCTAAGTTTATTTGGGGCGTATTGGGTGTAGTTATATCGTGCATGTACAGATTGAAGAGTGCGGGCGATAGGACGGATCCTTGTGGGACTCCGTTTGGAAAGTTTCTGATTTTAGATGACTGACCGGCAAAAGATACGTGTGCACATCTGCCTGCTAGGAAGTTGGCCAGCCACCTTTTTGTGTTGTTGTGCATGTTTGTGTTGTAGATTTTGTTTGTTAGGTTGTGGCGGGGGATGGCATCGAAGGCTTTACTAATGTCGAGTGTGGCTAATAGTGATCTGTGTGGTGGTCTAGCTGAGTTGATGCCGTCAAAAGCTCTTTGTGTAAGGTCTGTGAGAAGAGTGTTTGTGGAGTGCAGTGGCCTAAAGCCATGTTGTGTTGGAGCTAGGGGTACCGTAGGTCGGGTGTAATTAGTTGTAATACTAGGCGTTCCATGACTTTGGAGGGGGAGCAAAGGAGTGTGATGGGGCGGTGCGAGGAGGGTAGCGTGGGGTCTTTGTTGGGTTTGGGGACTGTGATGATGATACCATGCTTCCAAATGTCTGGTATTGTGTTGTGTGAATAGCTGTAGTTTGATATGTTAGTGAGTGCTTGTATGCCTTGTGGTCCCAGGTGTCTGAGGTGTATGTTGTCTAGGCCACAGGCGGGTGAGTGCTTGAGATTGTTGATGATATGCTTTGTCTGGTGATTGGTGAAGGGTGTATAGTCAGGGTCTGTGGGGAATTGTCTCTTACGTCGGATGACACGTCGGTCGTCTTTGTGAGGTTTTAGGTGGCTGACATGTGAGAAGTGATTGATGAGAGTGTTTGCTTGTTGTTTACATGAAGGAGTAGAGTCTTGTTGTGATTGCAGCATGTGATTGTGTTGTGTTGCTGTTGGAAAGTGTGATGCTGTTTAGTGTTTTGTAGAGTTTTTTGGGGTTTGTTTTGTGATCAAGTGTTTGTAGGAAGTTATTCCAATTTAGTTTTTGTTGTTTTTGTATTTTGTTGTTAGTTTGGGTGTTGAGTGCTTGAATTTGTTGTGTGATGTCTTGTGTGGGGGGTGCTGGGGAGTGTTTCAGTGTGTCGCGTTGTCTGATGAGGTTTTGAATTTCTGGTGTGAAGTTGGGGTTGTGTCTTTTTCTGTTACCTCTTGGAATGTGTTTCTTGTCAGCGTTTTGGATAGTTTTATTGAGTATGTGTACAGCATTGTTGATGTTAGTGATGGGTGTACTGTTTAGAGTTGTGAAGTGTTGTTCTGTCTCATTTGTAAATGCTTCCCAGTTAGCTCTTTTATAATTGGTGTATGTGTGTTTGTGGCTAGCTGGGGTGAGTCTGGTTTTGGTGGTGATAATGATCGGGGGGTGGTCAGAGCCTAAGGTTCTGACCACCCTCCAGGATGTTGTGGGGGCGAGTTATGATGGGTTATAGTTTCTGTTCTTCCCATTCCCTCTCCCCTACCTCCCATTTCAACTCATTTTCCAACCCATCTCTCTCCTCTGCATACCCCTGGCACTCTGTCACTATATGTTCTATTGTCTCCTCCACTCTCTTCCCTCCCACCTCACACTACAGACACTCTTTCACCCCCCCCCCATTCCACCTCCATGTTCTCCTATTTGTCTCTAATGCTCCTGCCCTAGCCTTAAACAGTAGTTCAGCTCCCCAACTTCCGTCATAAAACTCCTCTTTTCTCGGTGTCCCTTTGCTTCTATATCTTATCAGGGTACAGTACTTTTCTTCTCCATATTTCTCTTCCATTCCTGTCTTCCTACTTCCTTCACTCTCGTTCCTATCTCTTTCTCTAGTCTCCTTCCCTGACCTAGTCCTGCATTACTCCCTACATCTCTCCACTCCTCTCCCACCCTTCTTTGTTTCACTCCTATTTTTTTCAGTTTTCTCCTACACTCTTTTGCCCATCTACTCTTCCCCTCCCCCCATTCATACACTCTCTTTGGTCACCTATTATCCTCCATCTCCTCCAACCTACTCTTGTACCTCAACTTTGCCTTCGCCACTCTTTCCTCAAACGTACTCCATCCCATCTCCCCTCTCACTGCTTCATTTGCTGTCCACCTTCTTGCTCCTAACCCTATTCTTCCTATTTTATTTTGTCCCGTCTCTAGTCTATTTATTTCTCCCCCTGTACTCCCTCTCACATCCATCCCGTACATTATTCTCGGCACTGCAAAGTCCTTCCACACCTCTCTTACTATTTTATATTTATTCACTCTGGTTTTTGACACATTCCACAGTTTCCCACTACACTGCTCCACCTTCATGATTTTCTCATTCATTGTCCTTTGTCGCCCTTCCCTCCCTATCCATACCCCTAACTACTTCACTTCCTCCCTTGTTTCTATTCTTTCCCCTCCTATCCTCATTTCTACTGCCTCTGGTCCATTTACTACTATCATACTGTTTTTCTCTACACTGAACTTCATTTCTAGGTCTCTGCCAAACCTTTCCACCTCCTGCAACATTTCTCCCATATCTTCCTCTGTCTCTGCTATCAACACTACGTCATCAGCAAACGTCAGAATTGCTAGTCTATATTGCCCTATTTTCACTCCTTGTCCCTTACTCTTAATTCTCCTCACCAGCTCCTCCATGCACATTGCAAAAATTAATGGTGACAGGTTACATCCCTGCCTTAACCCTTTCCTTCTCCTGATTCCTTTCACTGAAATATTTTTCCACACAATTTCTGTCTCCGCCCCTTCATACATACCGGTATTCATTATCATGTTCCTTATCTTCCTACTCACTCCTAGTTTCTCCATCACTGCTTCTGCAACTCCCCTACTAATCTTATCATATGCCTTCTCCACATCCAAACACACTATAAACACACATTTCCCTTGCTTTGCCTTTTTCTCTATAATCTCATCTAATATACCGGTAGGCCTATATATATTGTCTGTTCCTCTTCTCCCCTTCCTAAACCCATTTTGCTCTTCACTAATCAGGTTCTTTTCTTCTACATACTCTCCTACCCTCTCCTTTAGTATCCCATAAAATATCTTATTTATTATGTTTATTACCGTTACTGGTCTATAACTCCCCATTTCGTGCACATTTTTTGCTCCTCCTTTGTAAATCAATGTGACCCGTTCTTCTTTCCATCTTGCTGGTATTTCTTCCTCCTCCTATATTTTATCAAATAGCTTCTTTAACATCCTAACTATCATCTCCCCTCCTTCAATATACATCTCTGCTGTTATCCCATCCGGCCCTGCCGCTTTGTTTCTCTTCAGCTTCTTCACACTCCTAATCTCCTCCTCACTCACCATCTCATTCATATTTTCATCTATTTCTTCCGCATTTAGTTCAATATTCCATTGCCCTACTCTTATTTGGTCATTTACCCCTCCCACTTCCTCCCTAACCTAACCTAGTATAGGCTAGGCCTATTTGTGTACTATTTATGAATGTAAAATGTAAAAATATATTGTTACATTACCAAATTATTGAAATAGCTAGGCCTCGGCTATATACACAGTAACCTGCTACACAGGAATAGGCCACCGCCTATAGGATTAGGGCCGGGCTACCAATGAGAGTCGGCGAGGCAGACACTCGCGGACCGCAAATGTAACTGTGAGCGTGCGACTATGAGTATGTAAACAAAGCGGACAGTATGCCTGCTAACACAACTCTATAAGGATGTAGTATTCGGGCGTACCGCCTGCCTTATTTACACTACCCTGCACGCTCTCGATCATTTTCCCATCTGTTTTGACTGCCGTGGGATGTAGCCTAACAATAATATGTTGAGTGGGGGCCCTCATCCCCCCCATGACTTATTGTCATCATCATATATATTGCCAGCAGGGGGCAAATAACAGAAAAATTAGCGGAATGAGTTGTGTTACCGGGCGTACGTCGTGTAAACACGTAAGTTGATGTCAAACAGCGGGGGTGTGGGGGCAGCAGCCCCCACCCATAATACTATTAGGGTAGGTTAGGTAAGGTTGTTAGGTTAGGCTAATGCCCTTTCAAAGGGGTATAGTAAACACTAGGATATACCCGGGGCAGTCAGAGGTACGGTAGATGATACGCCCAATAACACAACTCTTGCCAAATTAGCCCTCAAAATAGACGGGAACATAACCACAAGCGCACAATCGATGTAAACATGATGACCGTACGCCCGGATACTACATCCTTCCCCACAACTCGTACCGCAAATAATAGCAGTCAAATTAGACGCGAATGTAACTGCAAGCGTGCGACTATGTAAACAAAGCGGACGGTATGCCCGCTAACACAACTCTTTTAAATTTATAGGCTAAGGCTATTTAAAAGTGAAATAAAGTTTAGCCTAGCCTAGACCAGCCTGTCGGTAGCCAGGCCTAAGCTAGCCTATTCTTAAGGAGACTTAAGCTAAGGTTAAGCAAGCTATCTTGTATCACAGTGTTTTTAGCTACCGTACGTTAGTTTGTTGGTATCTATGATCTATCTTTATCTCTATACAGGTACTATACTGTATTCTCACACACACACACCAATATTCTTTACAGGTTGTGGAATTAAGAGGCCGCCAGGGGACAGAATGCGACGCCCCAACCATCATCAAGCTACTTAAACTCTGCACCGCCCTCCGAGAGTCATGTGCCCTCCTTCCCGAGCGCCTGGCAGACCATGCGAGGTTGCTGGGGGACTCGGAGCTAGAGGGGGCAGCAGGGAGGGCGGGGAGGAGGCTAGAGAGGGTAGTGGACACTCTGACGGATGCCACCAGGGATTTGTTTGTGGGTAGCTAGGATTATTTTCATTAATTCTGTATTGTGTATGTATTTTTGTGTGTTCATTGTTTTCTGTTGTGTTTTGTGTTGTCCCTATTCTTGCTCTGTCTTGAGTCGGCCACCCCCAAAAAAGGAAAACAAAATAGGAAAAGTGGGGATTGGGCCTGAGTGCTGTACAGTATATAGATAGATAGATAGATAATTCTGCATTGTACAGGTACCGGTATTCAATAACTTTTTCAGGTTAGTTTTGGGTTACCGGTATGTTAGTTAGGCCTATAGTACCGATACCGTGTATGGTACTGATAGATTTGTTAATTTGTATTTGTTAGAAATTAATCCTTATTTCATTACATATTTTCTTAGATCTTTGATGGAATTTCACTTTGTTTTATGTATTTTAAGTCAAATCCATATTATTCATGAGCTTATCCATTATCATGCAGATTAGTTGTTGTTGTTTTTGTTCCCCAAGCTGCCTGGCCGAACAGCCCCAAGGCCCCGAGCAAGGCCAAGGCCATAACCGAGCGCCCCCACAGAACCCTCCCTGCCGACCACAATAAATCCTGGGTGACCGAAGCCACTCCATGGCGGGGAGCTGAGGAGGGTGCGGAAACGCCCGGGAAACCAAAGCCCCACCCAGGGCCCTGTGCCCCTCAGCAATTATGAAGAGAAAGCTGAGGGGCAAAGGAAAAATGTGACGTTTTGGCTTCCAACTTGGTAAATTGGGAGGTCAATCCACGGAAGAGACGCCGTCACTAATAATAATAATAATAATAAGCATGTTACTTATTTCTCATAAGCGCCAATTTTTCCGAAGAATTCACTAGCGCTCGAAAAGAGAAAGAAAAAAGAACAAAAATCAATGCATCAAAAGAAGGCTCATATACAACACACATTTAACAATCACTAGCAGTGGCAAAATAGCCTAAACTCTATAGCCATCTGTCATGACACCTCTCTCAAGATCATAGCTTCTCTCAAATAGAAAAGTCTTAAGTTGTCTCTTGAAGCATTCAACAGAACTCAGTTGTCTCATGGACAGCGGCAACCTGTTATACAACCTCGGAGCCATGTAGGAGAATGACCTCTCAAAGAAAGAAGACTGCTGGAAAGCCCTTGGTTCATCAAGACGAAAAGGGTCATTGTCATGACGCACAACTACACCATGGTGTGCCGGTGGGTGCCTGAGCAGCTCCGCAAGGTACCTAGGCTCACCAAATTTGAGAACCTTAAAAGTCACCAAACACAACTTAAATTCTATTCTTGCTCTTACTGGCAGCCAGTGCAGTTCTATGTGAAGAGATGTAGTAGGAGTTCTAGGTGGAACACCAAAAATTAGTCTTGCGGCCCTGTTAAGAACAGACTGAACTTTCTTCAAAATATAATTTGGAAGACCCACCAACAGGGCATTGCAATAATCAACACGAGAGAAGACCAATGAGTGAACCAACGTCAGGAGGCAACGTCTGGTTATAAACGGCTTCACCAAATAGAGATTTCTGATGTGCAAGTAACAACTTTTAACTATCTGGTTTACATGCTCTTTGAAATCTAATCGGGAGTTCACATATACACCCAGATTTCGAACAGAGTTGGCCGGTCGCAGCTGAGATCCACCCACATTGATGGAGAGGGCACCTACCATATCATCAGCTCTTCTATTTCCTCGGATGATGAGAATATCAGTTTTACCATCATTTAGTTTAAGTTTTCTCGCTCTCATCCACTTCTTGATATCAGACATCAACAATTCCATCTTACTCCGTATATCAACTATATTTGTGATTCTCACATAAATCTGGGTGTCATCTGCATAAAAGTGAAAGGTGACATTATGTGCACGAAGCAGAAGAGACAAACTGCTAATATAAATTATAAATAGGATAGGACCCAAAACTGATCCCTGCGGAACACCATACTGCAGGGGTGTCGAGTCCGAGACCACTTGATTTACCATCACACTCTGGGATCTACCTGACAAGTACGACCCAAGAAGCAAGAGAGCGGAGTCACGCACACCACAATCATAAAGATCACTCAATAACAACTCATGATCCACTGTGTCAAAAGCCGCAGAGAGATCAAGCAAGACCAATAGTGAGGCCACACCATTGCAAATGTTCTCAACTAGATCATTATGTACTCTAATCAATGCTGTTTCAGTTGAATGATGCTGTCGGTAAGCAGACTGAAAAATTGGGATAGTTTCATTCTGCTGAAGTAGTGGTTGTAATTGGTCAAGTATTGCACGCTCTAATATCTTTGATATGAAGGACAGGTTGGAGACAGGACGATAGTTCAACATGTTCTCAACATCAAGTCCAGGTTTCTTTAGAGTAGGTCGGAGTAGTGCATGCTTTTCAGAATGTGGGAAGCTACCTTCAGAGAAGCACTTATTAATTATTTTGGAAATAAACTCAACTGTGTGATCATAGACTCTTGGTAGCTTGGAAACATTCATGGGATCCAACGGGCAAAATGTTTTATTGAGGTTTCTTATGTAGGACGAGATCATGTCCACCTCTACTGAGTGAAAGGATGAGAGGACATTATTAGGAATGTGTCGGGGTTGGAGTACAACTGAAAGTTCTTCACCAACAGAAGCATCATCCAATTCCTGTCTTATGCGAGTTATCTTGCCAGCAAAAAATGCCACAAAGTTGGCAGCCAACTCGGCATCAGGTACAGAAGGTCTTAAGCTGACTCTTGTTTTTCCAAGTAAACTGTTTACAATTGAAGCCAACCTCCTCTGGTCGTTACCACACGAGTCAACTTTTCCCTGATAATACACTTTCTTTTCATCTTTGATTTTGTAGACCACAGCTCTTCTGGCTGACAGGTATTGCAACCATGTAGAGTCTGTTTTATTTTTCCGCCATTCACGTTCAGCTCTTCTACGCGCTCTTCTAAGAAATTTAACTCGAGTGCTATACCAGGGCGAATCATCTCGTACTATGATTTTCTTCTCTACTTCTGGACAGTGATGATCGAACACTAATTTAAGTGCATTTCCATGTACCTCCACCAGCTCATCTGAAGTAAGGTTGGAAGTATCAATACTTCCCAAGTACTGTTTTACTTCACTGCTAGCCAAATTTAGGTCTGCATTTTTATAATTTCTAAATCTGATTACTTTTTCATGTGTGAGTGGCTTAGGGAAATCAAAGCTGAAAGTAATCAAAGCATGATCAGAGGTATTAGGGTCAGCATTCTCAACATCAACATCCAGAACACCACCACAACCCACAGGAGAGAAAACCAAGTCAAGGGTGTGTCCTAAGATATGAGTTGGGTGGGACACATGGTTTACAAAATTGTTCTGATCAGTCAACTCAAGGAACTCAGGAGAGAATGGCTTCAGATGAGGGCTGTCAACCCAGTAATTAAAATCTCCACACATCAAAAGTCTTCCAGTTTTAGCAGAAAATTCCTCGAGAAACTGCCCAAACTCTTCCATAAAACCCCTATCTGTGCCACGATGGCCAGGCCTATAGACAACTGCCATTCTTAGAATTTGTTGATGGAGTTTTATTTCCACTTCCAACAGTTCATAATAAAGAGGGGCTGGGTTATGGCTTATTTGCAAGATATTCACCAGAGATGTGGAGTAGACAACTGCCACTCCACCACCCGGATGATCTCCCCTAGGCCTAGGAACATTTATTATGGAATGGGTTTTAGGCAATGCCGCCTGAATAATATTCAGATCTGACTCGAACAACCAGGTCTCAGTGAGACATAATACATCAAGGTTACGTTCATCCAAGATCTCGCAAATATGATCCATTTTATTACGCAAGGAACGAACATTCAACAGACCCAGTTTCAACCGGCTCCCATGTGCATTTTTCAGTTTTTTGAACCTACAAAATCGGTGTTCTCAATAACTTTATTTCTCTGAGCTGTCATTAAAGGACAATTTCTACTTGAGGCAAAATGATTTGGCGGCTCCGTAACTGATGTGGAGCTCATACAATTTATACATTTGGGGGAAGTCTTGTTGGTGCAGTCTTTTGAGTTATGAGTACCAGCACAGAAGTTGCATTTTGGATCCTAATTTTTCCGATAACACCTGTCACTGGTATGACCAAAGCCCTGGCAATGGTAACATTGTGTTACCCAGAAGCGATCGTATGCACGACATCTCACAAGTCCAACATACACAGAATTGCCATCATCCACAATGGAAGAGCGTATTTCAGGTGACATTTTTACTACCGCAATCTTAGTGTGTGCATCACTCTTTTGCTTAGTGAATAGCAAATTCATAGCTAAGCCATCGTCGACCAGGGACTTTATTCTTGGGTTCTTGTTGAGGATGCTGGGAATGATCTCATTATCCTCAGCGTCATTAGCAATGCCTACCAGAGTCATTTTTGGCATCATCTTCTTTGGTTCGGAGACACTGAAGGCACTGTCCACCCCCAAATACTGATTGATGGCCCTTCCTGCATCTTCTTTGGCTTTCTTGGATGGAAGTCGTACCACCAGTACACCTGACTCAGTTCTAGTTAACTTGTCACTTGAGATCTAGAAAATATATAAGTAAAAGGAACAGTCAGAGTAAGCTATGGGTATGGCAGAGATCGCTCAGTTCTCACTTTGATAGACCAGCCCATCACCACAGATTAGTAGCTGCATCATGGTGACATACCCTGCATATTGAAAGGAACATGGGAATATTTGCATAAAATTGCATTGCTTAGTCCAATTTATGACTTTCACAGACACAATAAGATTAAGAACTGTAAAGCATAGGCTAACTTAGACTTACTACATTTAAGGCAGCCCACCTCACTTTTTTTCTCTTTCTCTCCCCTCTCTTTGGCTTGTATCCATGCGGCCCCATTCAGCCTACGTTTACCCCCATCCAGGTGTCAATATTTTCCTGGCGAGCGGTAGCGAGCCAGCATATATATATTTTTGTTTTGACAGCAAGCTTAATTTGTAAATTTTTCGATGGAAAAATTTCTCCGGCGAAGCCGAGTTTCTCCATATAATGCTAGCTTGCTTTCGCTCGCCAGGAAGAAATCGACACCTGAATGGGGGTAAACGTCTTAAAACAGTTGGCTGAATGGGGCCGAATGGATACAAGCAAGGGAAAGAGAAAAGGAGAGAAAGATAAAAAAAAAAAGCCGGTGACCCCCCCTTAATAATAACAACTAAAAAGTAGGGACTTGGATATAGGACTTCCTTTGGTAAATTTTTACTATTTATCTATTTACTCAGGCCCAATCCCCACTTTCCCTATTTTTATTTTATATTATTTTATTTTATTATTTTTTTTATTTTTTTGGGGGGGTGGTCGACTCAAGACAGAGCAAGAACAGGGACAACACAAAACACAACAGAAAACAATGAACACACAAAAGCAAAACACAAATTCACACACATCTAGGTAATTTTACAATTGTCCCATAATATATTAGCCTAGGACATGTAAAATAGGCTTTCCTGGTGTTTTATGATGTGATTACTTTCAATTTGACATTCATTGCTGTCAGAAATCAACTATTACCTAACTATACCTATTATATATATATATACTGTATATATATATATACTGTATATATATATATACTGTACAGTACAGTATATATTTTTATTTTTTTTATTTTATTGGGGTGGCCGACTCGGGCTGTCTCGAGTCGGCCACCCCCATATAAAAAAATAAAAAAAATAGGGTAACTGGGGATGGTGCCAGAGTATATACATACTGTATATACTGTACATACATACCGGTACATTATAATCCTCTAATTTACTTGACCTAGCTTATCTAACATAACTTACCTTATTTTACCTAACCAAAGCTAAGCTAATACAGTAAAAGCCCTGTAATCCGGAAGGCAGGGGACCGCGGGACTTCCGGATTAGCAGATTATCCGAGGTATCAGATTTATACATAAAAATGGCTCTAAAACACATACAAATTAATAATTAATTAGAATAGAGGCAGTGCGGTGAAGTTCCGGTGGTGTACAGGTGTAAATCCAAAACACTTGATTAATTGACTTAAGATAGACATGAATCTTATTTTATAATCTTATTTTTGGGGAAAAATAATATATTTTTGGGGAAAAATATTATATTTTTTGGGAAAAAACCTTCCGAGGTATCGGGCATTCCGAGGTGTCAGCCTCCGGATTAGCAGAATTTCACTGTATATCTAAAACTTGCTTTTAAAGAATGACACATTAGCAAGAAAATAATTGTGAATGGAATAAAGATGAGGCCTGATGGTGCCAGCCTGACTTTGATTATTACTGTGTTGGTGGTGTAATGGTTTAGCTGCTTATGTTCTGGGTGTGGTGTCCCGAGTTCGAATCCCGGGAGGGCCATATGCTTTCATTAGTTTATTCAAGTACATTGGGGTTTGTAATTGATGATTAATGTTAAAGGGGGGTCACCTGCTTTTTATCATCTTTCTCTCCTTTTCTCTCTTTCCCTGGCTTATATCCATTCGGCCCCATTCAGCTAACTGTTTTAAGACGTTTATCCCCATCCAGGTGTTGATTTCTTCCTGGCGAGAGATAGCGAGCCAGCATTGCATGGAGAAATCCGGCTTCGCCGGAGAAATTTTTCTATCGAAAAATTTACAAATTTAGCTTGCTGTCAAAACAAAAATATATATATAAACTGGCTCGCTACCGCTCGCCAGGAAAATATTGACACCTGGATGGGGGTAAACGTCTTAAAACAGTAGGCTGAATGGGGCCGAATGGATACAAGCCAAAGAGACAGGGAGAGAAAGAGAAAAAAAGCAAGGTGGGCTCCCTTAAGAACGGGGTGTTACTTATTTACAGCGTGATGGAGACGTGTGCGTGCGTGACAACAATGATGTGTGGTTGAGCATAACCGAGGCCACAGAGCAGCTGCTGTCCGGCCTCACAGATGTGTTGGTGGCCTGGGACCGCTCACAGCTGCGACGCCTGACAGCTGCTGCCGACCAAGTGCGATTCTGTCTCACACGTTTCCACCAACCCCACAATGTTGATAATTTGGTTCAAGAATTTCAGGCAAGTTCTAAAGACAAGGTACAGTTTCTAAGACATGACCATGGGACTCTGTGGGACAAATACCATGCTGTGCAAGGGGGACAACTGTAGTGCTTTTACATGTTTAGGCTACAGTACTGTACAATATACATACTGTACAGTACTGTATATAGTTTTAATGTTTAACCCTCTATTGGCGGTCCGCAACATAAGTCGAGTTAAATAAATTTGGACTATGTGGCGGCGCGCGACATAGGTTGTGTGGCAATTTCAGCACGTAATGTTGCTGAGAGAGAGAGACAAGTGGTGGCAGGAGAGTAGCGAGCGTATGACTGCTCCAGACCACCGCGGCGGGCCTACTGACACGAATCCCAACCTCCTTCAACCCTCTCACACTCGCTACATACTGAAATGTATGGGGAAAGTACCGAATTACATGGTTTTTGCACTCGTGTTGCGCGGTTGTTGCAAGAAAACTAGCGGTCATACAAGGATTGTTGTGGCGTCATTGGAAAGCTCTGTTTATGCCCTTTCAGGGATAGATGCTTGTTTTACGCTCTGGGTCTTATTTAGGCATGAAAATGATCACGTAAACAGCCCTATTTTGGCTAAAAACACCCCGCTGGGCGGTACATATAAATAGACCGCCTAGCCCGCCAATAAGGTGTTAAGGGGGGATGGACGTATGGTATTTATTTGCTCATTTATGTATTTTTTTATAAGTTTTTTAATTTCTTCCCTAGACCTTCATCAACCATAACACCTACGCTGCGGGCATATTTCCGCCTGTTTCATTAGGGCTCATTCAGGTACTCCTGGATGATTAAACAAGTGCCTGAATGAAATTAAATTTATTCGGCCAAAAACTACAGTACTGTAGAAGAAAATAGCTTCAAAATGACGCCAGAATGAGCTTCGTAGCGCGCTACCATAGACATCGGCCAATATTTGCTAATTATGAGCAATGTCGGCCTACATTTGCCTTTCTGGTGATGGGCTGGTCTATCAGAATGAGAGTTGAGCGTTCTCTGCCATACCCATAGCTTGCTCTGACTGTTCGTTTTACTTATATATTTTCTAGATCTCAAGTGACGGCGTCTTTTCCGTGGATTGACCTCCCTACTGCCAACCCTGGCAGATTGGGAGCCAAAGCGTCACATTTTTCCTTTGCCCCTCAACTTTCCCTTTATAATTGCTGAGGGGCATAGGGCCTTGGGTGGGGCTTTTGTTTCCCGGGCGTTTCCGCACCCTCCTCAGCTCCCCGCCTTTGAGTGGCTTCGGTTACCTGGGCATTATTAGTGGTAAGCTGGGAGGGTTCTGTGGGGGTGCTCGGTTATGGCCTTGGCCTTGCTTGGGACCTTGGGGCTGCTCGGCCAGACAGCCTGAGGAACAGCAACAACAACAACAACAACAACATTTGCCTTTGGCAGTGCTGCATTGTCTCGCGAGATGTGAGGCCTGAGCCTCAGTGCCCCGGCAGTCATGCTGGAGAGCGTAGGGGAGGCTCCCGCTTTCTTACACTCGTCAGCTCGCCAGGAAAAAATCAACACCTAAATGACACAAAAAGTCTTAGTATTGACAAAAAAAGGGGCGAAAAGTCTTAAAATCGGCAAACTAATGGGCCGAGTGTCATACAATCTGAAAACTAATGGGGCTAAACACGAGGAAGAAGGGGGCCAGAAAAACCAGCCTATCTCTCCTTAAGAAACTCGACAGCATAACTGAAATGCATGCCAAACACATACAGTACATACACAAATGCCAAACGCAGCAAACAATAATTGTAACGTAAACATCAGCCCGACGGAGATAACGAATTCCAGGTCTCCCTCGATTTACGATTGGGTTACCTTCCTGAAAATCCGATCTTAAATAGAAAAATTGTATCGCGAACCCTAAAATGAATGGGGATGCGTTCTTGGACCAGCCAAAACCGAAACACCTAAAAACCTATATTAATATAAATTGGGGCATTGGATAGTAAGGGAGTCCTGTAGAATATAAGTTATATTACCCAAAAGATAGGACATCAGACTGCAACAAAGGTTCAATAATTTTTTAAGGGGGGATCTATCTATCTATCTATCTATTGCCTGACGCCGTGATCCCCGAAGGGGTGGCCACGAACGAACCGCCCCCATGCACCTCTGTCCCCAGTCAGTCGACGCCCCTCCCCCCAACCAGCACCGCCCTCGTTCATGTACTTCCTCACTCCATCCTTCCACCTCATATTCGGTCTACCTCTCCCCCTCTGTCCCTCCACCTCGCTCTCGTACACCCTCTTAGTCATTCTCTCGCTTTCCATACGTTCCATATGGCCGAACCATCTCAAGTTGTTCCTTTTCACACTTTCCAGCACATCTACCTCCACACCACACCTCCTTCTTACTTCCTCATTAGTCTGTCTATCCCTCCATGTAACTCCGCACGCACTCCTTAAGTAATTCATTTCCACTGCTCTCACTCTTGGTCTGAGTCTCTCAACCAACGTCCATGCTTCGCTTCCGTAAGTCAGTGTCGGGATTACCACACTGTCATGCAAGGACTTCTTCACTTCCATACTGACCACCCTATTTCTTGTTACTGCTTTTAGCGTTCCTACAACCCTCTTCCCCTGTTGTACCCTCTCCCGCACCTCTTCATCCATAGTCCCATCTTTACTCAACACACTTCCCAGATACTTAAAAGAGTTGACGATCTCCATAGCCTGACCGTTCAGCTTCACCTCACACTCTGTGACTTCACCCCTTTCGAAGACCATAACCTTGCTCTTCCCCGTATTTACCTTCAAATTCCGTTTTTCGCACACTGTTCCAAACTCATTTACCAGACCCTGCAACTCCCATTCATTATCACTCATCAGAACTGTATCATCCGCAAACAGCAGTATAGGTAGCTTCCACTCAATTCCCTCCCTTTTCAGCGATACACCAACATCCACTGCTCTTGATAGTATTTCTTTCATAACTCCATCCATATACAGTATACAGTAAACAACCACGGGGACATCACACCCCTGTTTCAAACCAACATTCAGGTCAAAGAACTCGCTCTGCTCACTCTCCACACGTACTGCCGCCTTTGCACCCTCATACATGCTCTTCACTGCTTTCAGCAACTTGCCCTCTACTCCGTATATTCTAAGTACTTTCCACAAACCTTCTCTATCCACTCTGTCATAGGCCTTCTCCAAGTCCATAAAGGCAATATACACCTTTTGTTTCTTCTCCAGATACTTCTCCACAACACAATTCAGGGTAAAAATCTGATCTACACATCCTCTTCCCTTCCTAAAACCTCCCTGCTCGTCGCCTATCCATTTCTCCGTTCTCACTCTCACTCTCTCAATCACTACCCTACTGTATACCTTCCCTACTACGCTTAGAAGACATATTCCTCGGTGGTTACCACACACTCCTCTTTCCCCTTTGCCCTTATATAGGGGGACTATTATGCCAGTCTTCCAGTCATCGGGTGCACTCCCCTTCTCCCATGCTAGTTTGCACATTTTCCATACCCATTCTATCACTATCTCACCACCATACCTCAACATTTCCCCACACACTCCATCTGTTCCTGGTGCTTTCCCCAACTTCACTCTTTTCATGGCTTCCCACACTTCTGACCTCCTGATCCCCACCTCCTCCTCCACTACTTCTCTTCTTCTCCCTCCCATACCATATCCAGCTATGTTTGCTGGCTCTTCATTCCTTTCATTTAGCAACTCACTGAAGTACTCCCTCCATCTTTCGACTCTCTCTTGCTTCTCGGCTAGCATTCTCCCATTCTTATCTTTCACACCCTTACTGTTTCCCTTGCTACCTTCCCTAACTTTCTTGACTTCTTTCCAGAACAGTTTCTTACTCTCCCTCCATTTTACACTCAGATTCCTTCCAAATTCCTCATCTACTCTTCTCTTACTTTCCTTCACTACTCTCTTCACCACCCTCTTACTCTCCACGTACCTCGCTCGTTTCTGTCTCTCGGAATCTTCATTCCCTCTACTACCCAACCACTCTCTATGCTTTCTTCTTTTCTTCCACAGCTATTCTTACCTCTTCTGTCCACCATGCTGTACCTTTCACTCCCCTCCCTCTTCTCCTCACTCCACACACCTCCTCACATGCTGCACAGATCTCATCCTTAAACACCTTGCTCATCTCCTCCACTTCCTCCATAACTTCCAGGTCGAACCCACCTAGTCGTCTTTCCACTGCTCTCCTGTACTCCTCCCTGATTTCCTCCTCCTGCAACCTCTCCACCCTCCTCACCATTCCACCCTCCTCTCGCCTCCCTCCCGCTCTCCTCACCCACTTCTTTTGTATCCTAACCTTAGCTACCACTACATAATGATCAGACAGACCCCCTCCAATACCCCTATACACCCTAGCATCCATCACAGATTTCTTCATTCGTTCATCCACACATACATAATCAATCAATGACTTTCGTTCCACCACTGTCTTATCCTTCATCGTCAACATCCGTTTCCACGTGTACCTGTGGATCATTCTGTGTCGGAAGAAGGTGTTGGCTATCCACAGCCTCCTCCCCACACATACGTCCACAAGTGCACTACCATTCCCATTCACCTCTGATGGTACCCCCCACCCTCCCACCACTCCCTCAACTTTCCTATCACCCACCTTACCATTCATATCCCCAATCAGAAATATTCTTTCGTTCTTGTCAAACTTCTCCAGGCACGCCTCCACATTCATCCAGAACTCCTCTTTCTTTCTTTCAAGTGTATCCTCTGTCGGGGCATACACGCATACAATCACCCACGTTTGTATTCCTACTTTCATTCTCACCCACACAATCCTTGAACCCACAGACCCATACTCTCTTACACATTCCTTCCATTTGCTACTTACAAACAAACATGCACCTTCTCTCGCTGTTCCTTCACTCACTCCAGCACACACACCCATTCCACACTCCCACTCTCTCACATCTGAACCTTTCCATTTGGTCTCTGTCATTCCACATACATCCAGCCTGGCATTCACTAACACTTCCAGAACCTCTCTCTCTTTTGTGCCATCATTCATGCCACTAACATTCCACGTAGCCATTCTCAGAATGTCCGAAGGCATGTCCTTAGTCGGTCGTGGTTCGTCAACGTTGGTTCCGTCCGCATCCGAGGCTGTTCGTTCGTTTTTCCTTGCTTCGATATTTTTTCCGGGTGGGGGTCGCAAGCCCACCGACCCAACCTCTTTAGTCGCCTCTTACGACACGCAGAAGGCACGTGGGGCATATTCTATTCCCTAACCCCCAGGGGGGGGGGTTAAGGGGGGATGAGCGTATTTATTTGCTAATTTATTTGCTAATTTATTTATCTTTTTAATCTTTTTTAAAATGTCCTCCCTAGACTTCCATCAAGCTACAAAAACAACCACCCAAGACCCTCCTTCAAGATAGGTTTGTACATTTATCGATAGAAAAATGTCCCAGTCGAAGGCCGGCTCCTCTTAAATTATAAATCGACACCTAAATGCCACAAAAAGTCATAATACTGTACAGTATTGACAAAGAAATAGGCGGGGGGGAAGGTCTTAAAATCACCAAGCTAATGGGTCGAACATCTTATAATCTGAGAACTAATGGGGCTAAACATGAGGAAGAAAGGGGACCAGAAAAACGGCCCATCTCCCCTTAAAGTGGATGTATCTGTATAGTATAGGATAAGTTTATGTATTTTGCTCACCCATTACTGTACTGTACACATAAATGACATATATATATATATATATATATATATATATATATATATATATATATATATATATATATATATATATACATACTGTACAAGTTTTAACCCTTTGAGTACCAGCGACGTGTGCTATATTTCATTCTACAGTAGCTATATTTAGACGATATTATGCAGCTTAGGAAGGATCTGTGGTAATTAAAAGGGTTGGTTGAGATTGTTTGAAGTCATATTATTGCTAGAGGTCCTTCCTAAGCTGAATAAAATTGTCTAATAGCTGCCAGAAAGTGATGAATAGGACGTCCATGGTATTGTACGGGTTAAGAACGTTTAGTCCACAGAGAATGGGGTTTCAGTCTTGCGTCTATACAGGTCTCCCTCACTATCCGATGCCCCAATTTATGATATTATTATAGGTTTATAATGTGAAACTTGCATAATAAACAAACCAAAACTTGGACGAACACGGTAAAAAGACAAAACAACTTATCAAAATCGCTATGTGGAAACAATGCTTAAGCAAAATAATACATTTATAAATAAAAGAACACAATCCATCACATAGGGTGTACATCACTACGGTACATGAGCAAGTTAATCTGGTTCCCAAGCAAACTAACCGAGAATGCATCCCCATTTACCCCATTAATTTTAGGGTTCGCTATTATGATTTTTCTATTTTTGATCGGGGTTTACCCTTCCTGCCCAGGGGTAATTTTAAAATGACCCCTTGCGAAGGGCACGAGTCCGGGTGTCCTTTTAAAATCCGTAAGCTTGAAAGCCTATTAACCCTTAAAGAGCGGCGCTCGACTTAAGTCGTGCACCAATTTGCAGCAAGTTAGGAGCATTATTAAGGCTTTTAAAGGGTTAAAATCTAGTGCAAATGGCCGGGAGAGCAGCGGGCCAGACAGCCGACTCCCAGGGCTTACCGCCGCCCATTAACTCATGTTCCCTGTGTTCTCGAGAGGCCGGCAGTGTAGCCAGTAGTGAGCATAGCTGGGAAAAATATACCGATATATGCTAAACTTCCATGTTCGTGGCACCACTGCAAGAGAACCACGAGTGCTACGTAGCTCGTTCTGGTCTCATTTTGAAGCTTTTAGTGCCTAGTTTTTTGCTAAATATTTTTTTTTTCATGCAGGAGGGCCGGAATATGCCCAAATGAGCCCAAAACACCCCGCTAGACAAGGGTTAAGCGTGGTTTGTAAGCCGCGCGGCGAAACGTTTGTAAACAAAGCCGGTCGGAGCGACGCGCAGCTTCAAAAACAAGTAGAAGAAGTCGGAACTTTGTTATTGTTGTCTGCTAGAACGAAAATTAGTGTCTGTAAATGTCCGATATTGCTAAAACCGCATCAAAACTCTCTCCACGGAAATCGTCATCACAACTGAACCAGTTGACCTAGAGAGCTCTACTCAATGCTAGTCTACAGATACAAGTAAGGGCTCATTTCGAAATGTGTGTGAATTCTCTAGCAGTTAAAATTATAATGTAAAACTTGCAAAACTAGCAAAAATAGGCCTAGGCCTATTACAATGTTTTTTAGCCAGATCGCCCGGATCGTAGTGCTGTCATTTAGAAGGCCAGCCCGGGGAGGAAGGGTTAAAGAACGTAACTCAATCGTAAATCGAGGGAGACCTGTACACTATCTCATAACACTATTTTTCTTTCAGTTGCTGGTGTCATGCGTGGCAGCGTTGAGGAGTCTGGTGGTGTGGCGTTGTGAACAGCTGAGTGACCGCAGCCAACAGGTGTGTGTCAAGGTTTTGTGTCTACAGCTGCGTACTGCTATGACACTACTGGCGCGGGTCTGTGTCGCCTCCGCCACCAGTTCGGAAGGGAAGGACGACAAGCATGCAAAGGTGATAATAAGCTACCGGTAACATGACGTAACTCGGACACTCTAGAAAAACTATAAATGAACCACAGTTATGGGATAAATACATGATGTTATGGAAAAACAAGTACAGTACAGTATGTCTTCAGTGTTCTTCCATAATGCAGAGTCATTTTTCCATAACTGTACCTTATATACTTTTATCCTCCAGAAGTGTCCGAAGTATAGCCCCCGTCCGAAGCTAGGGCATTTCACGGTATCCAGTACAATTTTAATTATTTATTCTGTATAGGAAGGAGTTATGGTAAATTGGGAAAGTCTTTTGTCCAAAGATTCTTCCTAAGCTGATTAAAGAAATTTTGCCACAAGGAATAAGTTTTGACAATAAAACAATCATATGGTGCAAAGTAGCCTGCAGTCCAGTAAAGCTGGCAAATGTCCTTACATTTATTAACCCCTACTGCACCAGCGACGTCTTTTCAATTTTATTCTAGCTATATTTAGACGATGTTGTACAGTTTATGAAGGATGTGTGGCAGTAAAAATAGTTGTTGTTGTTCCCCAGGCTGTCTGGCCGAACAGCCCCAAGGTCTCGAGCAAGGCCATAAACGAGCGCCCCCACAAAATCCTCCCTGCTTACCACTAACAAAGCCCGGGTGACCGAAGCCACTCCAAGGCAGGGAGCTGAGGAGGGTGCGGAAACGCTCGGGAAACCAAAGCCCCACCCAAGGCCCTGTGCCCCTCAGCAATTATGAAGGGAAAGTTGAGGGGTAAGGGAAAAATGTGACACTTTGGCTTCCAATCTGCCACTTCTAGGTTGGCAGTAGGGAGGTCAATCCACGGAAAAGACGCCGTCACTTGAGATCTAGAAGATATATAAGTAAAAGGAACAGTCAGAGTAAGCTATGGGTATGGCAGAGATCGCTCAGTTCTCACTCGGATAGACCAGCCCATCACCACATGACTAGAACCCAATCCTCTCAGCATCAGCTAGGAAAGGCCCTAGAAAGCCGCCTTTGGCGGCTGTTAAGTGAGATAGTTTGGAACCTATTGAATGCTGGAGGCCGTTTTTAAATTGACTAAAATCGTTGAATAGCAGCCAGAATAAAGTTTAAAAGACGTCACCGGTACATTAGGGGTTAATGATGATTACCGTATGCTAATACCTGACTGTGTTCCAGACGAGTCGTGAGCTGGTGGTGAGTCGCGTGCGTCAAGTGGTGGCCAACATAGTGACTCAGGCTGGTACACAACCCACGCTCTCACATAGAACTCTACAAGAACCGGCATCATTCACCAATTGTGTAAGTATAGTAGGCTCTGTCTCGAGTCAGCTACTCCCAGCTAAATAAATAAATAAAATAAATACAAACAAATGGGGGATGTGCCTGAGTACAGTATATAGATAGATAGATAGTTGTTGTTGTTGTTGTTGTTGTTGTTGTTGTTGTTGTTGTTGTTCCCCAAGCTGCCTGGCCGAACAGCCCCAAGGCCCCGAGCAAGACCAAGGCCATAACCGAGCGCCCCCACAGAACTCTCCCAGCCGACCACAATAAAGCATGGGTGACCGAAGCCACTCCATGGCGGGGAGCTGAGGAGGGCGACAGAAACGCCCGGGAAACCAAAGCCCCACCCAGGGCCCTGTGCCCCTCAGCAATTATGAAGAGAAAGCTGAGGGGCAAAGGAAAAAATGTGACGCTTTGGCTTCCAATCTTGGTAGATTGGGAGGTCAATCCACGGAAGAGACGCCGTCACTTGAGATCTAGAAAATATATAAGTAAAAGGAACAGTCAGAGTAAGCTATGGGTATGGCAGAGATCGCTCAGTTCTCACTCTGATAGACCAGCCCATCACCAATGAATAGATAGTAGAACCATATTGAACAGCACCGGTAACTCAATTATCCAAAAATAACAGTTAACCAAGAATATTCCTATTGTAGTTTTTGCTATTTTTACTAGTTTCAACCTCTCGGTACTTAACTTTTTTTTAGCCCTTATGAAATGGACAGATTGAATTTCATGAGAAATGTACTGCATAATAAGATGAATATGAAAACAAAAATATTAATATTTTATTTTTGTATTAACTTCACCACAACACCAAACACCTTCAATGAAATTAATGAAAGCATACATATTAGGACACTTTCTGCATACTAGCCCTTTTAGCAACGGTTGATTATCCACTGATATGAAGTTTAAGCATTCCATGGACTTCAGATGAGGTTTTACTTTTTTTTTTTTTTTCTGGGTAAGGAGACAAAGGGCAAAGCTGCTTGTAAAAAGTATCCCTCTCAAATTAATAGAATTTATGATGTAAAACTTGCAAAATAAACAAACCAAAACTTATACGAACACAGTAAAAAGACCAAACGACTAATCAAAATCGCTATGTTAAAACAATGCTTAAGTAAAACAATAATTTATAAATAAAAGAATACAATCCACCACAAATTGAAGATACCGGTACATGAATAAAAATGTCTGGATAAACGTTATTTCCACATAGCGATTTTGATAAGTTCTTTTGCATTTATCTTGTGTCATCCCAGTTTTGGTTTGTTTATTTTGCAAGTTTTACATTATAATACATGAATCAAAATGTCTGGACATCCTAAGTTTGAAGGAGTATTAACCCCTTCTGTACCGGCGACTTCATTTTAACTTTATTGTTACTATGTTTAGACAATTTTGCGCAATTTAAGAAGGATCTGAGGTAGCAAAAAGGGTTAAGTGAGATAGTTCGAAGCCTTTTGATTGTTGGAGGGCCCTTTTTAAACTGAATAAAATTGTCTAATACATACATACATATATAAAACTTTAAGACTGAGTGTTCCACACATACGTGCAGTTTCAGTCTCTTGTCCTAATGGCGGCGTTCCAGGCAACCCTGTTAAGGGCTGCTTCAATTGTCTAAGTTCTTGGATTTGAGATCGGGACGTATAGTCCGATCCCAGGTCTTCCTCGGTCCACCCCTTGGTGCAGCTCCCTCCACAATCACAGACCTGCATTTTTTCACCCAATTTTGTTCATCCATTCTCTCCACATGTCCATACCATCCCAGTCTACTTGTACGCATCACCTTGCTAATACTCTTTATACCTAAACGTCTCCTCAGCTCAACATTTGTTATTCTATCCTGTAGCCTGGCCCCACACATCCATCTCACCATTCTCATCTCATTACGTTCCATTCTGTTGACATCCTCTACTTTAATGGCCCATGTTTCTGAGGCATACGTCATTGCACTTCTAACACATGAGGCATACACCTTTCCCTTCAAGGGGAGAGGCATTCTTTTCATAGTCAGGATGGGCAGCAGTTCTCTGAACTTCCCCCAGCCACACCTAATTATAACAACAGTGGCAGTCTCGGCCCCACCACCGGCAGAGTTGGTATCTCCTAGGTAACAAAACTTGTTCACCAGCTCCAATGACTCATTTCCAAAATTCACAGTCACACTACGCACTCAAATTTCTCTATTTCTGACTTATCCTTTGGCAGGGGTCCCTTTATTCTACTACAGCACTTACTCCCATGGTGTACCCAACATCGACAGATGCTACATTGAATTGAGTTAACGCCCACACCCTTTCCACACACTGCACATGGGTATGCACCGCTCTTTTCCACATTGCCTCGTCTCAATCTACAATGCATAACCTTGGTTTTGTTAATATTGACTCTTAACGCCTTACGAGCGTGCCCGTCAGTAACTTCTACTACCTGCCAAGCAGGTGGTTTTACCCTAAACAAGCTTATTTCTGTGCTCTTTTTCATGCATAAACAAGAGCCAGAGCGTAATACAATTACAGTTTGTATCCCTGAAAGGGCGATAATTGAGCTTTCCAATGACACCAGAACCATCCTTCTACGACCACGCGTTCTCTTGCAACGATCGTGCAAGACGAAGGAAAAATCCCTAAAATACGGTAATTTCCTTACATAATTCCCTGTGTAGCGAGGTAGTGAGTGTGGATGTGTGTGGAGGGGACGTCAGTTTCCACGCGGGACCCGTGCCGAACGGTCAGAGCCGACCTACAGTGGAGCCCCCATTTTCGCTACACCGGTCTTCGCTGATTCAATTCTCGCACCACACACCAAATATTCCCAATTTCAATTCTCGCGCCAAAAGCCTCAATTCTCGCATCAAAATCCCAGCCGAAACCCGAAAAAATAGCAAAAATAACGAAAAACTCGACATAAAACTAGAAAACAAACAAAAACAATAATTTTGTTTTAACATAACGAAAGAATCTGCCAGGTGCTTGCCGTTTAGAGATGAAATCCGAGTGAATCCGAGATCCGATAGTCAAATGCACAAGATGCCGCCATCTTTGTATGACGTCATCACTAAGCAGACGCTTGCAGTTAGCTAGTATCTGTGTTGACAAAACCGTTTGCAAGCTTTTTTGTGCCTGAACCCCTTATCTCTCGTGTTTATTATAACCTCTAGTACATCTAGTGATAGGGATGGTTGGCCTGGTGGTAGCAATGAAGGAATTTCATGCTCAAAACACAGAGCAAAGACCAGTCCATGTCGGACGAAAGCGATTGAAATGCCTAGCCTAGACGATGTTAGCCTAGGCTAGGCTAAATATGACAATGATTTATAATAAAATCTGTGTGGTAAGTAATCTTCTCATAATACGTATTTATACGCCTTTTCCTCATAATATGTATTTATTGGATGTATTTGGGGCGAAATGGGTACTTGAGGGGTGGCTGGACGAATTTAGAACCTAGGCCTAGGCTAGGCCTAAAATTTTTTGCATGATAGAAACAATGCCCCAATCTACAGTATTTATGGTTAGGACTGTCATTTAGCCATGTCTACATTATTATTTACAATGCATAAGATTTAGGCCTAGGCTACTTGATGTAGCCTAGACAAAAAACATATTTTCATAGCCTAACACTGGGAAAAAGTGCGGTAATTGTTTAGATATTGGGCCTTTTTTTTCTAGTTATTAAAAACTTATTCTATGGTGTATCATATGGTACAGTATAATGCATACAATTTAATTTGTGTACAATAAAATATGTTTTCATAGGCAAAAAATAGAAAAAGACGCAAATTTTGGCATGAGCATGGAACCGATTGAATTTTCCCCATAAGAACAGTGCCCCGATCTTGGCTGTTTCAATCCTAGCTCTATTTCTGCGGAACCGATTAGCAGCTAGGATGGGGGCTCCACTGTACGCTCCTCCCACCGCTCGTCCGTCTCTCTCTCAGAGCCAATTATTGCCCAAAATTGTACACCGCCGTTAAGTCGGTCCCCGCCACATAGTCCTTTCTTCTCTAGACCGACTTAAGTCCGGTCCCGCCAGTTAAGGGTTAAACCCTTGCTTTCCATGCCCTCTCTCCATTCTCTGAATTTGGCCTCAGCATCTTGCATACTGTCAGCTATTAGGACTAAATCGTCTGCATAAAACAGTTCCAACGGGAGTCTGCCTCTAAAAACTCTAGACAGTGCCTCCAAGACCATAATAAAGAGGAGGAGGCTTAACACTGAACCCTGATGGACTCCAACACAGACTGCGAACTCATCACTCAGTACACCCTTCACCCTCACCGCATTTCGCGAATCCTCATACATCTTCATTATCACACGCACCAGCCACTCTTCCACACCAAGTTTCCTCATAGCCCACTGCACATCTCTAGGCACCCTATCAAAGGCCTTCTCCAGGTCTACAAACACAAGTAATGATCCCCGCCTTTTAGTAAGTATCTTTCCTGTATCTGCCTGACTATGAAGATAGCATCGGTTGTACCCCGTCCTGGCATAAAACCAAACTGCATATCATCAATGGAGATGCTTTGCCTGATCAAACCCTCAAAGACTCTCTCACAGACCTTCATGATTTGGTCAAGCATTTTCAGGCGCCTATAATTTCCTCTATCTAGCGCATCCCCTTTTCCTTTGTATATATTTACTATTACACTTTTGAGCCAATCCTCTGGGATTTTCTCATCTTTAATAATGGTGTTTATCAACTCAGTGACTAAATTGACACCAGTCTCCCCTGAGGCTTTTATCATCTCAGCGACAATGTCAGAGCAACCTGGAGCTTTACCGTCCTTCATTTTATTGATTGCGTCGCTCACTACAGCTGGTGCTATCAAAGGAGGGGATCCAGATATTGGTTATTCGATACTAAGCTGTTCCTTATCCCATTCAAACTCTACATTTAGCAATTGTTCATAGTGTGCCTTCCATGCTTCTTTGATTTAATTTTCTGCATACACAATCTTCCCATTATCGTTTCTAACACACTGTTCACCTATAATATCCCTACTGTCATTATTAACTCGCCTAGCTAGGTTGAAGATCCCAATGGGATTGTCAGTGTTACACACTTGTTCGAGGACCAGGTCCTTAATGCCTTTTTTAGCATTGTAAATAACTCTTTTTGACAGTTCGTTTAGCTGCCTGGTATTCCTCCTTGCTGCCTCCCTTCTTCCATGCTTTGAAGCATCTCCTTTTCTCTTTCACAGCATGTTCTACCTCATCGTTCCACCACCAGGTCTTATTCCTGGGGTGACCCTTTGTTTTCCCACAGACTTTGTCAGTGGCAGCGATAAGGCTATGCTTAAGAAAGTTCCATTGACTACTGTATTTGCATCGTTAGGCCTAGCTTCCTTATTTCTATTCATTTCCTTCAGTTCACTATGAAACCTATCCCTAACTTCCTTGTTCTTCAGCAGCCACACTTTCCTTTTGGGTATGTATACCTTCTTGCACTTAGGATCTCTGTATAAGCTCATGTCGCACACAAGTAGCTTATGCTGGGGGATACATTCTTCGCTCGGGATGACCTTTACATCTCGAACCAGTTTCCAGTCTTTCCTGTTAACCAAAAAGTAATCTATCTAGCTACTGGAGACTCCTGAGTTATATGTGATCAGATGGCTCTGTCTTTTCTTGAACTTCGTGTTACACAACCATATTGAGTGCAACGCAGGACTCCAATATATATTCGCCTTCCAGATTCCTCCTTCCGTAACCATTTCCTCCATGTACCCCCTCGTATCCATCTGCAGATGCTCCCACGTGACCATTCAGGTCCCCCCACACGATTGTTATTCCATTCTCCGAGAGGCCTGATATGACACTGATGGTGTCATTCCAGGAGTCCTCTTTTATTTCTTTTTGTAGACCAGCCTGTGGTCTACAGATATCACATTCAGAATTCTTTCACCAACTTTCAACTTCAAAACAATCAGCCTTTCACTAACTCTCGTAATCTGAAGCACACTTTCCGCCAGCTCTTCAGCCACCAGAACACCCACTCAAAAAAAATAAATAAAAAATAAATAAATAAATAAATAAATAAAAATAGTAGCCTGAATAAATGTAAAATGACATTGCGGTACAGAAGGATTATTAAGTCATAGGATGCGGGAAAGACATTGAGGGAGAGAGTTCCAGAGTGTATTTGTGGATTGGACGAAAGACTGGGAAAATCGGTTCACTCCTGGGTTAGAGTTCGACAGAATAGCGGTGGGTATGTGTGTGAATTTGTGTTTTGTTTTTGTGTGTTCGTTTTGTGTTGTGTTTTGTGTTGTCCCTGTTCTTGCTCTGTCTTGAGTCGGCCACCCCCCCAAAAAAACAATAAAATAACATATAATAAAACAAGGAAAAGTGGGGATTGGGCCTGAGTAAATAGATAGATGGATGGGACTCGTCAGCCTTGGTTGGCAACCTGTCTAGGGGAGTAAACCTGATACAAATCCATACTGCTTACCTAAGGGTTGTTGTTGTTCCCCAAGCTGCCTGGCCGAACAGCCGCAAGGCCCCGAGCAAAAAGAACCCTCCCTGCTTACCACAATAAAGCCTGGGTGACCGAAGCCACTCCATGACGGGGAGCTGAGGAGGGTGTGGAAACGCCCGGGAAACCAAAGCCCCACCCAGGGCCCTGTGCCCCTCAGCAATTATGAAGAGAAAGTTGAGGGGCAAAGGAAAAATGTGACGCTTTGGCTTCCAATCTTGGTAAATTGAGAGGTCAATCCACGGAAGAGATGCCGTCACTTGAGATCTAGAAAATATATAAGTAAAAGGAACAGTCAGAGTAAGCTATGGGTATGGCAGAGATCGCTCAGTTCTCACTCTGATAGACCAGCCCATCACCACATGACTAGAACCCAATCCTCTCAGCATCAGCTAGGAAAGGCCCTAGAAAGCCGCCTTTGGCGGGGGGGATAGTTCCCCTATTTCAACCCCTTTCGGGGTTGGGCACCCGCCAAGGGTAAGGCAGGTTAGTGGATGGAGTAGCCGAACACCACTGTAGAAAATAGTGCTAACAAGGTACACAGAGGGCCTCGGAGTCGGACGGATCGTAAATTGAGTGGTCAATCCTGTAAGTCCTTCACTAAACTGGCTCGGGTTGTCCCTCTCACAGGGAATAGGTCCGCTTGGGGGCATTCTGTGTATGTCCACCCTCGTAAGGTGAGTAAGGCGTCCGGCAATAGATAGATAGATGTGTTAAAAGGCGGGTGCCACCTACTCTCCGTAAGGGAGGAGGTATGTATGTTTCAGATTCATCCTACCTATTAAATCCTATCCTTGAGTGTTGCAAATTGTTATTAAATCGTAAACTTATGCAGTGCACAATTTAGCGTTTTTTTTTGTAATTTTGTGTTGCTAAATCTTCAATAAGTTATTTCCACATAGTGATTTTATTTATATGTTTGTTTGTCTATATGATGTGCAGTTTCTGGTTTTGGTTTGTTTGTTTTGCAAGTGTTACAATTTTTTAGTTTCCTCCCTAGACCTCCATCAAACTTCGAAAAAACACCTCCTAGACCCCCCTTGCTAGATTTGTACATTTTTCGGTAGAACAATTTCCTGGCCAAAGGCCGATTCCTCATAAAATTACAGGCTCGATATAGCTCGCCACGAAAAAATCGACACCTACTAAAACGAGACAGAGAAAGGGGCGAGGGAACGCGAAAGTGGTCCCGGACCCTAAGAACTGGAACTTTAAATGTTGTCTCTGTTCGGGCCCTGTCTCGAGTTGGCCACCTCCAGCTATGAGGTATGTGCTTGAGTATATACATACATACATACTGTACATACATACATTTTGATTTATAGTAGGGTAAGCTTTGATACTTTGTTGATTTACTGTAAATAATTGATTTGTCCTCAGATTGATAAGTTGCTGAACCTCCTCTTGGATCAGGAAGAAAAGAAAACCGACAAGAAAGATGATGGAGATAATTGGGAAAAACACTCAGAGGAAATGCAAGACGATACGGAGGAGAATAGTTTGCCAGAAGAAAAGATCGTCGAGAAGGATGACAATGAATGGAATACAGAGAAAGAAGAAAAGGTGGATACTGAAGATAATGGAGGAATACAAAAAGATATCAGAAAAGGGGAAGGTGACAAGAACGGCCAAGGAAGCGATGAAGGGAGAGAGAAGTTATGCGTTAGCGTAAGGGTGCGGCCATTGCTCGAGGAAGCCCTACGTCACAGTCTAGCCATGGCCTGCTGTGCTGCACCTCACGACCACAAGGCTATTATGGCAGCCTGTGAAAATGTGAGTTTATAGTTTTTAGTATTCTTTTGTAGTACAGTACATGGTTGTGGCAGACGTATGGAACGAAACAGTAACGGAGTAAGGGGAGGACAGAGGAGGAAGTTAGATAATATACCATACATCTCCCATATAAAGCAATGTTGTTATGTGACATGTGTATAGGTTTGCAGCACAAAGCACATGTGAACAATGAACACCCTGAACGTAGGTATAATATAAAGGAACATTATTGTAGAGAATATACGAGAATAATGTCAAGGGAGGGAGGTATCCCACGAAGGAACGAAACCGTGGTGGAGGAAGGAGGAGGGTGTTAGATAATATACCATATATCTCCAATATAAAGCAATGTTATTATTATGTCACATGTGTATGGGTTAGCAGCACTAGGCACATGTGAACAATGAGCACCTTGAATGTAGGTGTAAAGATAATACGAAAATAATATTGAGGGAGGCCAAGGAATTCAAACTCGTTTAAAGATCGTTCGACACGCGTGTTATCTCCCTCCCTTGACATTATTATTGTATATTCTCTACAATAATGTTCCTTTATACCTACGTTCAGGGTGTTCAGTATTCACATGTGCCTTGTACTGCAAACCTATACACATGTGACATAACAACATTGCTTTATATGGGAGATATATGGTATATTATCTAACATCCTCCTCTGTCCTCTCCTTACTCCGTCACTGTTTCGTTCCATACGTCGGCCACAACCAACCATGTATTTCATCAGCTGACTGCTAATACTTATGTTTCATTTAGGTTTGTGTTTAGAAAAAAAGGTAAGTAAAATTTATTTTACTGTTTTAAACTGAAGTCTGTTGTTTTTAGCATCATTGTATATCATTTAGCTATTCACTACAAGAATGCACTAACTCGAACAAGTTGGAGACTGTTGCCAAACGGGAATTTCTTTTCTCCCGTGACTTCGAGTATATCCGATGCCCCAATTTATGATATTATTATAAGTTTTTAGGGCTTTGGGTTTGGGTTTTGCTTGGTCCGAGAACGCATCCCCATTTACCCCATTAATTTTAGGGTTCGCTATACGATTTTTCTATTTATGATCGGGTTTTGAAGAACGTAACTCAAATGTAAATCAAGGGAGACCTGTAGCGTGCTTCACCTCATGCCCACAAGGCTACGGAGAGTTTTTTTTTTTTTTCTGGACCGCCTTCTCTTTCATTAGTTTATTATAATGTAAACTTGCAAAATATACAAACCAAAACAGGGACGACACAATATAAAGGCAAAAGAACTTATCAAAATCGCCATGTGGAAATAATTGTTTACAATGTTTGCCCTATTAGTTTGGCAATTTTGTTTACCTTTCGTCCCATTTCTTTGGCAATATTAAGACCTTTCGTGCCAATTAGGTGTAAACAAAATCCTGGTGAGCGAAAGTGAGCTTGCAATTTTGGAGGAATTGGCCAAAAAATTTCTATTGAAAAATGCACAAATTTGTCTCAAAGGAGGATCTTGGGGGTGTATTGTCTTTATTTTTAAAAATTGGTAGAAGTCTAGGAGGTAAAAAACCAAAAACAACAAAAACAAAACACACACACACACACAACAACAACCATAAATAAACAAATAAGTATAAATCTCCCCTTTCCTACCCAGCTGCTGAAACAAGTGAAGGTCCTGATCCACCTGGAGCAGCAGCCTACCCCCGACCCCGTGGACTGCCAGATAGCGCGAGACACCCTGGCCGACATGACGGAGATCCTCGAGCAACACGTCAATACCGCACTCATACGCCTCATTGCTCAGGTGAATAAGTTAGATAAATTTATGAAACTCAATACCGGTAACTTAACTAAAATGCATGCTAAGCACAACAAACAAAACTTTACTGGTCTCAAAAAGAAAAAATGATACAGTTCTGATGAGTGATAATGAATGGGAGTTGCAGGGTCTGGTAAATGAGTTTGGAACAGTGTGCGAAAAACGGAATTTGAAGGTAAATACGGGGAAGAGCAAGGTTATGGTCTTCGAAAGGGGTGAAGTCACAGAGTGTGAGGTGAAGCTGAACGGTCAGGCTATGGAGATCGTCAACTCTTTTAAGTATCTGGGCAGTGTGTTGAGTAAAGATGGGACTATGGATGAAGAGGTGCGGGAGAGGGTACAACAGGGAAAGAGGGTTGTAGGAACGCTAAAAGCAGTAACAAGAAATAGGGTGGTCAGTATGGAAGTGAAGAAGTCCTTGCATGACAGTGTGGTAATCCCGACACTGACTTACGGAAGCGAAGCATGGACGTTGGTTGAGAGACTCAGACCAAGAGTGAGAGCAGTGGAAATGAATTACTTAAGGAGTGCGTGCGGAGTTACATGGAGGGATAGACAGACTAATGAGGAAGTAAGAAGGAGGTGTGGTGTGGAGGTAGATGTGCTGGAAAGTGTGAAAAGGAACAACTTGAGATGGTTCGGCCATATGGAACGTATGGAGGGCGAGAGAATGACTAAGAGGGTGTACGAGAGCGAGGTGGAGGGACAGAGGGGGAGAGGTAGACCGAATATGAGGTGGAAGGATGGAGTGAGGAACTACATGAACGAAGGCGGTGCTGGTTGGGGGGAGGGGCGTCGACTGACTGGGGACAGAGGTGCATGGGGGCGGTTCGTTCGTGGCCACCCCTTCGGGGATCACGGCGTCAGGCAATAGATAGATAGATAGAGAAAAAGAAAAAAACTAAACTATACCGAATAGCAATATGTAAAAAATTACAATTTGCCTATCTATCTATCTATCTATCTATATGCTCAGGCCCAATCCCCATTTTGGGGGTAGCCGACTCAAGACAGAGCAAGAACAGGGAAAACACAAAAACAACATAAAACAACGAATAAACACAGATAAAAAGCACAAACTCATACACATCCAGGTCACCCAGGAGAAGACCCAGAGACCAGGGTCACCAAGGTCGCTCCAGCACTCCCCTGGCCCCCGACCACCCGGAGAGGTTCCGATCTCGGCAGGCAGACATGCAGCGGAGACAAAGCCACAAGCCCTCCCACCACACTT
Source organism: Paralithodes platypus (assembly GCA_032716605.1). Classification (NCBI taxonomy): domain Eukaryota; kingdom Metazoa; phylum Arthropoda; class Malacostraca; order Decapoda; family Lithodidae; genus Paralithodes; species Paralithodes platypus. Next base: position 6,359,499 of record CM064502.1, read on the forward strand.
CCAGGCGCACCCTTCATATTAATCGTCTCCCCGGGCCAGGCGCCTCATGGATTATTATCTAGTCCAACTTGCGCCCGACCCCTTACTCCAAATGACCACGTGTTCACTCAACTATTCATAATCATTCTCCATTCACTCCTGTCCACCACCACTTCCCCTGCCTGATCTATAGTCATTCCTCTATATATACCTTGATTTTCAAAAGGCCTTTGACAAAGTTCCCCACAAACGTTTACTGCTAAAACTAAAAGCGCATGGAATACAAGACGGTGTGTTGAAATGGATAGAAAATTGGCTCAGCAACAGAAAGCAAAGGGTAGTCATAAACGGTAAGGCATCTAAATGGACCAATGTAAGTAGCGGGGTACCCCAGGGATCGGTACTAGGACCAATTCTCTTTCTAATTTACATCAACGACATAGATGAGGGTCTCACCTGCACAATCTCAAAATTTGCTGACGATACAAAAATTGCAAATAGCGTACTCTCAAAAGAACAAGTTGACGATATGCAACACAATCTAGATAAATTGTCATGTTGGGCCCAAATTTGGCAAATGAGTTTCAATGCGGATAAATGTAAAGTACTACATGTCGGATACCTAAATGAGAAAGCAAACTATTCGATGAATGGCACTCAGCTTAAGAATGTAAACAGAGAAACTGATCTGGGAGTAACAATATCGAGTAACCTAAAACCGAGTCAACAATGTTCAGAAGTTGTTAAGAAGGCAAACAAAATAATTGGCTTTATAGGCAGGTCATTTGAGCATAAATCCAAAGAAGTTATCCTAACCCTTTACAATTCCTTAGTCCGCCCTCTTCTGGAATACTGCGTTCAATCCTGGTGCCCTTATTACCAAAAAGATATAAACAAGCTAGAACGAGTTCAACGTAGAGTTACCAAAATGATACCTAGCCTAAAGAACAAACCATACGAAGAGCGTCTTAGAGAATTAAATCTATTTCCTTTAACCCAGCGCAGATTAAGAGGCGACTTAATTCAAGTGTTCAAAATCATCAAAGGCATCGACAATATGAACTGTAGTAAGTACTTCACTATCGACCAATCTAATTACACGCGGGGAAACGGTTGCAAAATTATTGGTAAATCTTTTAACTCGCACGAATCTAAGAATTTCTTCTTCAATCGAGTTGTCAACTTGTGGAATGGGCTTCCCCGAGACGTTATAGACTGCAGCACCGTTGATTTATTTAAATTCCGCCTAGACAAATATCTCGCATCAAACCCGCGACTGACTGCGTTTGTAAATGAATAACTTTATCCTCCCCTCAGTTACTAACCCATATGTCCCCTACTAACTTCCTAGTCCTGCCACGTTAGTGGCAGGGCAGTAGTTCCCTTTCCAATGTTCCCTTACCCACTCTAAACCACTGTTTGGACACTTGATCCTCAGTGTTTTGGAGGACAAGCAACCTAGAAGGGTCACTAGATCTGTTGTTGCTTGATTTCCTTTGTACTTTGTACTCTATCATCCAAAGCTTTTCTTACACAGTCTCTCCATCTCAATGGGGGTCTTCCTGCCCTTCTATCTCCCCTTGTACCTGACTCACATATTCTCTTTGTAAGCCTTTCATCTCCCATTCGTTCAACATGACCATACCAGCTCAGCACCCTTCTGTCCACTCTGGCTGACAAATGTTCCTGCTGCCCCACTCTCCTACGTATCTCTTCATTCCTCAATCTGTCTCTACGAGTAACTCCACACATACTCCTCAAGCAGCTCATCTCCATCACATCCAGCCCTCTTTTCTCCTTTTTCTTCAGAGCCCATGTCTCAGCCCCATACATCACTGTTGGCACAACAATTCCTTGATACAGTGCACTTTTTACTTTCACTCTGAGATTTCTCGTCTTCCACATACTTCCCATTGCTCCGAAAACCTTCCTTCCTTCACACACACTCTGTTTTACCTCCATTTCCATACCTCCACTCCTACTTATCGTTCCTCCTAGATATTTAAAACACTCTACTTGTTCCAATATTTCCCCATCCAGCCTCACATCTAGATTCACCCTATGCTCTCCCCTATTACACACCATTACTTTACTTTTATTGACATTCACCTTCAGTTTCCTCCTTCCACAAACCACACCAAACTCTTTGACTACCCGCTGCAGTTTCTCATCAGAATCCGCCACCAATGCTGTGTCATCAGCGAACAGCAACTGATTCAACTCCCAATCTCTACCATTCTTTCCTACTAAACCCAATCCTCTTCCCATTGTTCTCCTTTTCACCTCCCTCACCACACCATCCATAAACTTATTAAACAGCCATGGTGACATTACACAACCCTGTCGCAAACCTACCTTTACCTCAAACCATTCACTCAACTCACCATTTCCTACTCTCACACATGCTCTGCTCCCTTCATAAAAACTCTTAACTGCTTCTAACAAATTTCCTCCTATTTCATAAATCCTTAACACCTTCCACATTGCTTCACGGTCCACACGATCATACGCTTTTTCCAAGTCCATAAAAGCCCAAAATATCTCCTTATGCTTCTCTAAATACTTCTCGCATAACTGTCTTACTGCAAACATCTGATCCACACACCCTCTTCCCCTCCTAAAACCGCACTGTTCTTCTCCTATTGCAACTTCCGTACACTTTATTATCCTCTCTATCAACACCCTGTCATACAGCTTTCCAACCACTGACAATAAACTAATACCTCTATAACTTGAACACTCCTGCCGATCTCCCTTCCCCTTGTACAACGGCACAATACATGCACTCTTCCAGTCTATTGGTACCATTGACACAGCAAAGCACACATTGAAAAGTCTCACCAACCAATCTATTATCACATCTCCACCCTTCTTTATACACTCCACAGCAATACCATCCAAACCTTCTGCTTTTCCCGCTCTCATTTGTTTCACTGCTTCTTTCACCTTATTTTCCTCAATCCTTTCATTCATTCCCTGCCACCTGGGTGGCCTGGGTAACCTATCTCCATCCACCTCTGCTTCTTGTATTTAACAAAGATTCATAATACTCGGCATATCTTTTCCTCACTTCAACTGGTTCCACTAGTAATTCTCCATTTGCATCTTTCACTGACTCTTCCCTCTTTTGTCCTCCTTTCCTTACTTTATTTACCTCCTTCCAGAACATCTTCTTTCGTTCTTCAAAATTCTCACTCAACCTTTGACCCCACCTTTCGTTTGCATCTTTTTTCGCTTCTCTAATTTTCCGTTTTGCCTCTCTCTCCTTTTCTCCTTGTACCTCTCCCATACCTCAACACTACCATCCTGTAAAACCCTCTCAAAACACTGTCTCTTCTCCTCAACTGCCTTTCTCACCGTATCATTCCACCACTCGCTTCCCTTCCTGATACCTCTGCCTCCTACTTTCCTTTTGCCGCATAGTACCTCTGCACTTGCTTTCACTCCTTCCTTAAACTGTTGCCATTCAACCTCTACTTCTCTCACTTCCATCCACTTTTCATTTAGTCTTTCCTTGTACTCCCTCTCTTTTGCACTCTTCTCTAACTCACTAACTTTTATTACCTCTCTTACTTCACGCTTGTCTCTTATTCTCCTGTAACTCTTAACTCTTAGCTTTCCTTCCACCAGGTAATGATCTGACATACCCTCCGCCTCACCTCTCATCACATTCACATCCAGCAGTCTACACAATCTTTCCCTTGTCAATTTGTTTGCCACAAAATACTGTATATTTGTTTAAAGAATACAGGCCGTCACCTGGCTAGCGGCGCCGTGATAAGCAGAATACAATTTTCTAATGATAGCCTGAGTATGAGAAAAAAAATATATCATTTCACGGAAGGATTTATCAAGGTAGTATTAAATCCTTTATCTATTAACCCCGGAACTGCGGGAAGACTCTTAAGAGTTCCCCCGGCGGACTGCGGGAAGACTCTTAAGAGTCAGAGAAGAAAAAAAATCAACTTTAAACATCGAAAAAAAAAAAAAAAAAAAAAAAATGTTTATTTTTTATTTATTTTTTTTGCCCCTGGGCTATGCAAAATATCACTCCTCTACCTCCCCTCCTTCCCCACTTTCCTCCCCTCCTTCAGTTATCACCTATTTTCCCTGTTATTCCCTTATTCTGAGGTATATTTTTGTGCTAACATTAGCGAGTTGCAAGCAGGGCATCGTCATCACTGTTAGCAAGCGAGTGCAAGAGAGAGAGAGAGTATCGATCGACTGTGTCTCAGTGGCCTTGGGGGAAATTGGCGGGAAAGCAGGTTGCCTCACCCATACATTATATAACTCGCGGCCTGTATCTCCGATTTTGACCATCCAAACGCTGTTTTCACTCGTTTTATTGTTGTTTCAGGTTAATACCTTTATAATCAACCCATAATAGGTGCGTATGGATAAGTATTAATGCTATATATGGTAAAATGAATATTTTAGTGATGGAAACAGCTCAAATACGTCAGCACAGGCAGACATTTCTAATTACCCCCATGCGCACTTCTTAGGTTAAGTAACACCCCGTTCTTAACATTAATCATCAATTACAAACCCCAATGCACTTGAATAAACTAATGAAAGCATATGGTCCTCCCGGGATTCGAACTCGGGACACCACACCTAGAACATAAGCATCTAAACCATTACACCACCAACACAGTTAACCCGGGAACTGCGGGGAGACTCTTAAGAGTTCCCCCGGCGGACTGCGGGGAGACTCTTATGAGTGAGTGAAAAAAAAAAATCAACTTTTGACATCAAATTTTTTTTTTTTTTTTTTTTTTGGCCCCTGGGCCATGCAAAATCTCAGTCCTCTACCTCCCCTCCTTCCCCACTTTCCTCCTCTCCTTCAGTTATCACCTATTTTCCCTGTTATTCCCTTATTCTGAGGTATATTTTCGTGCTAACATTAGCGAGTTGCAAGCAGGGTGTTGTCATCACTGATGGCAAGCGAGAGAGAGAGAGTATCGATCGACTGTGTCTCAGTGGCCTTGGGGGAAATTGGCGGGAAAGCAGCTTGCCTCACCCATACATTATACAACTCGCGGGCTATATCTCCGATTTTGACCATCCAAACGCTGTTTTCACTCGTTTTATTGTTGTTTCAGGTTAATACCTTTATAATCAACCCATAATAGGCGCATATGGATAAGTATTAATGCTATTAATGGCACAATGAATATTTTAGTGACGGAAACACCTCAAATACGTCAGCACAGGGGGACGTTTCCAATTACCCCCATGCGCACTTCAGAGGTTAAAGGTTGAATACACGATCACGACTAATATTCATTTTCAAATTTTGGATATCAATCTAATCATGGATTCGACCCAACTGCATTATGGAAAACTTAATGTTTTAGTAATATCTTTCCTAAACTGTTTCAAGTAGTGGGATGTTAGTTTTAATAAGATAGTATTGGTGTCTTCATATTAAAAAAAGGGTATATGCCAGTGTATGTAGATAGATAGATAGTAATTCCATCCTATTTTCAGACGTTTGCAAATCCTTTGGCTCCTTTGCAAACTCTTATGGAGGGTGTAGAAGAGAACAGGCACAGAATCAGCGAGAGCGACACAGGAACGGAAAACAGAAAGGAATATGTGGAAGGAAGGGAGAATATAAAAAACAAAATAGCAAATAACGAGGAGAGCAAAACGATAGCGAACAAAAAAACAGAAATCAGAGAAACGCCTATGAAAAATACAAAACAACCGGGCAATCAAGAAATAGGGATCATCGAAGGCAGGAATGGGGACGGCGAAGGAGATATGGAAACTGAGGAGAGCCGACTGGATTCCCTGATAGCGGACTTCGATCTCCACGTGGACCACATCTTCCAAGCCGGGGGACTGGCCATTGCTTGTACCTCGGATCCTCGCAGTAAGTGATGTGGGTGAATGGCTATTTATGGGAGATGGGCCGGTTTTCTTGTCCATCTTTTCCCTCATGTTTATCCCCATTAGTTTTCAGATTATATGACGTTCGGCCCATTAGTTTGGCGATTTTCAGACCTTTTGCCCCATTTCTTTGTCAATATTAAGACCTTTCATGCTATTTAAGAGTCAATTTTTTTCCTTGCGAATTATAGTGAGCCTGTGGCCGATACATTTTTCTACAGAACAATTAACAAATTAATCTAGAATGGGGATCTAATGGATGTTTTTTTAAGTTTGATGGAGGTCTAGGGAGGAAACCAAGAAAAATAAATGAATATATAAACAGACCAAGAATCCACTGTCCCCTTAAGTTAAGTGATGATAAAGTTATATTCTTCTTTTGTGGTCTTATAACTGTTTACTCTCTTCTTTCTCTTAAGCTCGGTTCACACATGCACGAATTAATGTCCCGTCCGTCCCCGACCAAGAAAATAGGCTGGACTGCATCAATCTGGAGCACGAATTAACGTCCCGTCTGTCCCCGACCAAGAAAATAGGCTGGACGGCATCAATCTGGAGGCCCCATGTGGCCATGATGGCCACAATGGCCGTTCCAATGGTTTTTTGCCGCCGTTCTCATCCCGTTAGTCGGCGTCTAGACGCCGCCAGGCTGCGTCTAGACGACGACTGCTCCCGTGGGTGTCCCGACATAACACGTTTTCTGGCAGTTGCCCCGACCCACACGGACCATTTTATGCATGCATAAAAAGGACGCCGCCTAGGCACGGCGAATTAAGGGGTCGGGGACGGACAGGACGTTAATTTGTGCATGTGTGAACCGAGCATTAGGGATTGCTAGTCCCCGGTTCTCGTACAACTCGATCAATTTAAAATCAACAAGATATTTAGATGCATTGTCTAACTTTGTATGTACAGTATGTATATACTCGGGCACATACTCCATAGCTGGGGGTAGCCGACTCGAGACAGAGCCCGAACAGGGACAAAAAAATAAAGCAAACAACAACAACAACAACACAAATACACACACATCTAGGTTGCCTAGGAGAAGACCCAGAGACCAAGGATCACTAAGGGCCTCCAGCACTCCCCTGGCCCCAGACCTCCCAGAGAGGTTCCAGTCTCAGCAGGCAGACACGCAGTGAAGCTATGCTACCACGAGCCCACCCACCTCGCATCCAGGAATGACCCTACCTAATAGTAATTAAAATTAAAATGTAAAACTTGCAAACTAAACAAACCAAAACTGGGACAAAGACAATATAAAGTCAAATTAACTCATCAAAATCGCTATGTGGAAACAACGCTTACTAAAATAAAATTTATGAAATAAAAGAACACAATCCACCACATAGGATGTACATTACTACATGAGTAAGTTAATCTGTTTATTGTTAAATTGGCATTGGTTGAAATGGTCTACTGGTTGAGTTGTATGGTAATCCTAGTCTTCTATCACCTCATTCAGGAATTAATGGATTGAGAAATCATTAACTGAATTGTTCAAAAGTCAATCAAATAAATACAGTAGTTTTATGGCTCCATGAATGCTTGTACAGTACAGTACATTATATATTTGACCTGCTAATGTCTAAATAATATTTTCTTCTATCAATACAGTATAGGCTATTTTAAAAGTGTCAGTAAAAAGTGGATGTTGTAGAATATGTTTTTACAAAAATAAATTATTTCCAGAGGTGAATATTATCCAGGCGAGCTTGGGTACTCTGGAATGGCTGGAAGGATGTTTGGTACCGGCCCTGCTCACTGCTGCACGATCACCCTCCACCACACAGTCATCAACCCACACTGATGGTTCCTCTCACCCCTCCTCCACACATGCTTCTATCCACACTACCTCTTCCACCACCACAACCACATCTACCTACACCCAAGTACACTCCTCCACTCAATCTTCAACTAACAACCAATCTTCCACCTCAACCAGCACCCACACTCACTCACAATCTTCTTCTTCCTCCTCCCCTGGCCACCCCCCCAGCCAAACCCACGCCCATCTGTTGTCCGAGCACTGGACGGAGGCGGTGGAGAGACTGGGTGGGTGTCTGGACGCCATAATGGATCCGGGTGCATTCGTCATGGTAGGAAGGCCCTTATTTATCTATTATTTTGTTGTGTCAAATATTGAAGAATTGATTCTTTGGGGAATTCAATGTTGATTAACCCCTTCAGACTCATATGATGCAGAGGTTGCCAGATTAGCAATAAGAAATAGAGTTCTCTCACTCTTATAAATACCTCTCCAAAATTAGTTTTCTGCCCACAGCTAACTCATAGACAACTGCAGAGGTTGAAGTAACTAAACTAAAGGTTTCTAAATACCCCTGATGGTAACAAAGGCTTTAAAGTATCCCTAATAGGCTCAAAATTGCGTCATATGTCGGAGAGGGTTAAATTTAATTTTCTATTTAATCAATATGCATATGAATGTGGAGGGAGAAATCACTATACAGTAGGCTGCCTAAGGAAGTGATTTAAAAGCAGATAACTTAATTAGGGAAGTTGCAAAGGCTTGTTTTGATAAGTTCTTTTGTTTTTATATTGTGCGGTTCCTGTTTTGGTTTGTTTGATTTGCAAGTTTTACATATTAATTGTCCAGGTAAGTCAGCAGGAGGTGCACCGGGTGTGGGCTGCGGTGCGTAGTGGACTTTACAGCCAGGACACACAGGTGGCGCGGCGGCAGGCAGGGAGGGTGGCGCATCTGGTGTCACGCATCATATACCTACACCAACGCCAGTGTCGGGAGGAGAACAGTGCCGGCTTCCTCACCGACACACAGGTTCAAGACTTTCTCACAGGTTGGTTTTCTCTACTGCTGGCTGGCAAACGAGAGACTTCAAACCAAGTCCGAATATTTATTTTGCTTAAGCGTTATTTCCACATAGCGATTTTGATAAGTTGTTTTGTCTTTTTACTGTGTTCGTCCAAGTTTTGGTTTGTTTATTTTGAAAGTTTTACATTATAATTTAGTCATTATTATTAAATATACTAAGTTCATGTTATGATTTGCAGTTTGTATATGTGTATGGAAGTGATAAAGTGGCCAAAACGAGGAACTTACAAATAGATTTACCTGCATTCTTTTTCAGTTTCATTCCAGTCCTAAAATCATTTGTCCCAGGTTGACATCCTGCTCTAATGGGGCAGGATACTAAAAAGTGTAATTTTTGTCATTAACTGTTCTGATGGTATAATGGTTAGAGCGTGTAAGTTCTGTATGAGATATCCTAGATTTGAATCCTGGGAGAATCACATGCTCTCATTAATTTCATTTTGGAGTTATTGGTGTTAACCCATCAGACCCAGATGAGCTCTCAGGAAGCCATTAGCTATTGCTACCATGAGACCCGGAGGGCCTCTGAGGCGCCTACGGGTTAATCTAAGGCTTAAAACCACTTAAAATTGCACTAAAGAACGTTTTGTTGTCTTGGCGGGTCGTCTGTATAACCAACAACAACAAGAACACACAGCCGGCCAGTCATGTGACTCCTGCTTGCAACCAAGCCTTACAAAAGCTTGTACCTTCTGAACCTCAGTCCCAAACGATGCATGAAAGCAGATGACAGTGACCTAGGAATGGTTACAATGGTTGTTGTTGTTGTTGTTGTTCCCCAAGCTGCCTGGCCGAACAGCCCCAAGGCCCCGAGCAATTCCAAGGCCATAACCGAGTGCCCCCACAGAACCCTCCCCGCCGACCACAATAAAGCCTGGGTGACCGAAGCCACTCCATGGCGGGGGGTTGAGGAGGGTGCGGAAACGCCCGGGAAACCAAAGCCCCACCCAGGGCCCTGTGCCCCTCAGCAATTATGAAGAGAAAGTTGAGAGGCAAGGGAAAAATGTGACGCTTTGGCTTCCAATCTTGGTAGATTGGGAGGTCAATCCACGGAAGAGACGCCGTCACTTGAGATCTAGAATATATAAGTTAAAGGAAAAGTCAGAGTAAGCTATGGGTATGGCAGAGATTGCTCAGCTCTCACTCTGATAGACCAGCCCATCACCACATGACTAGAACCCAATCCTCTCAGCATCAGCTAGGAAAGGCCCTAGAAAGCCGCCTTTGGCGGGGGGATAGCTCCCCTATTTCAACCCCTTTCGGGGTTGGGCACCCGCCCTGGTTACAATGGTGAAAATGGTGAAATATATCAGTAATCAATTATCAATATAATCAATATTATTACATAATACATAATGATTATGTTCTCTCTACCAACCAACTTCACTCCTAAACTCTATTAATGAAATTAACAAACACATGCGGCAGTCCAGGGATTCGAACCCAGGACCTCTGGTATGCATAAAAACTTGGCTAGGCCATTTATTTACAGAGATATGAGTATAGGTAAATGCCGAAAATCGGGAGTAAACACCGAATACTGACCTAAATATAGTCATCATAAAAACTGAACCACTTGGTCTAGAGACTTCTAGTTTTCACCAAACGCAAGACAACAACGACAACTGCCGCTGGATATATATTGTATATAAGCTAAAATCCCGAGAATTCTATATCTTAGCCGGGTTCGGGGTTGGCGTGAAGGTTTAAAGGGGCCGAAGTTCGAGGGTTAAAAACGATGTTAAAAATAATTCTACAGCCACATCCCACCTACAGTACAGGTGAGGGAACCAGCTAGTGTGTAGTGTATGATGTGCTTTTGAATGTTACTGTACATCTGGAGTGGCTGTGGTTATGAGTAGTACAGGTAGTAAGAAAATAGTTTAAGGGGGGTCACCGGCTTTTTTTCTCTTTCTCTCCTTTTCTCTCTTTCCCTGGCTTGTATCTATTCGGCCCCATTCAGCCAACTGTTTTATCGCCATCCAGGTCTCGATTTCTTCCTGACGAGCGATAGCGAGCCAGCATTGTATGGAGAAATCCGGGTTTGCCGGAGAAATTTTTCTATCGAAAAATGTACAAATTTAGCTTGCTGTCAAAACAAAAATATATATACAGTATGCTGGCTCGCTACCGCTCGCCAGGAAAATATTGACACCTGGATGGAGGTAAACGTCTTAAAACAGTGGGCTGAATGGGGCCGAATGGATACAAGCCAAAGAGAGAGGGAGATAAAGAGAAAAAAAGCGAAGTGGGCTCCCTTAACGGGACCACTGAGTCTGAAGTGATACTCAAAGATGTCATAAGTTACGGGGAGGTGAGAGGCATTAAAAACCCATGAATTAACCCCTTGCGAGTTTCAGGCTATAAGGAAGTTGGAGCCATGAACATCGATATTAAACAGATATGCAAAAATAATGTAAGTTTCTGATGGATAAATGGGATGTTGAATTGGGTTTCATGTATTTATATATGTACTACGATTGTATTTTAGCTGTAAATTCTGTTAAATATCGTCGTCTACAGCTCCAACTTCCTTAGAGAACGAAACTTGCAAGTCGGCAATTAACCCCTTCAGTACCGAGTTGTCCTTGTCATTTTAATCTGGATATTAGTAGACGATTTTATCCAGCTTAGGGAGGACGTGTAGGAATCAAAAGCCCTCAAACTATCTCGATTATCCATTTTAATTACTACGGTTTCCTCGTAAGCCGCATACAATCGTCTAAATATAGCGGGAATATCACGACATACATCCTCGGTAAGGAAGGGGTTAACAGCTTAGTAACTCCAACCCGCTCATTCAATTCTATAATCTATGGAAACGAAATAATGGAATACTGAACTTTCACCTATTCTCTCGAGGTAATTTCATCTTATTTTTTTCTTATTAAGTGTTACTACATTCAATACCGGTACTTCTGTCCAGAGTTGCCCCACCCCCTGCAAAAAAAGAAAAAAAAAGTGGGGAATGGGCCTGAGTAAATACATAGGCCTACATACATACATACATACATACATACATTACTTGTATCGCACAGTCACACACTTTATTTGTGATACAATATCCTGATTGAAAATTCTCTCCCATTATTATTGTAGCTGTGAAGGAAGTGAAAGCCAAATCCTGGGCCCTCTCTGCGGCCCCCTCGGAGCTCTCCCGCCACCGCAGCCTCCTCAAGAGAGTCCAGCTGTGTCTGACCCTACTGTCCCGCCTCAGTCACACCCTCAACCCAAGCTACGAGGAGGAAGAGACTCGTACTGGGGAGGAGAGCTGTCCAATGGAGCCACCACCCAAGCTTACTAGTAGGGATCCCCCCATCATCCATTTTTTGCATCACCTTAAGCTCCTTTCATTAATCTGATCTAATTCTTCGGGCCAGACCTATGAGAGTTCCGTATGGAGCTCAGTGGTCTGGTTAATCTGCTCTACTTAACTTAACTAACTAGTAGGGATAGCTTAATTACTTCCTTATTGTAATTAATTTTGATAAGTTCTTTTTGCTTTATATTGTGTCGTCTCTGGTTTGGTTTGTTTGTTTTGCAAGTTTTACATTATATATAATATACAGTATTTATGCAGTATGCTTCTACAGTATCTTTTATATGCTTCACTTACTGGTATGTATAAGCTACTTGCTGTTATTTAAACATTGTTTAAACTCCTAAAGCTTTACAGTATCACATATTTGTTTGAATAGTTTTCCTAGCATCTTGGTATTTATTTTGGCTTTAACCAGAATATATAATTTGAATAATATGAGTGCCAAATTCTTTAAGGATTCATTGTTTTGATAAAAAAAAAAAAAAAAAGGAAAATTGGGGATTGAGCCTGAGTATATAGATAGATAGATAGATAGCTTTTTGTTACCCTAAAGTAAAAAACAACATACAGTACCGGTATTTAATATATAAGATATATAAATTGATGTAAGCATGCATACATTTTGCCACTATTATCATAACCATGCCCCTCCGCAGAACATGAACAAGAGCAGCTACTGACCTCCGATATCAAGGACATCCCTGTGGACCTGGCTACCCCCCAGCAATCCACCCCCCAGAGACGACCCCCCACCACCCCCTCACAACAACCCCCCCAGCCAACAGGACTCCCCCCCCCCCCGCCGCACCCTTCCCCCGCTCCCCACCACCAGCACTCCAGAGCCCTGAGGCGGTCCCTAAGGTCGTCTTCAAGGCTCGGGGAACTGCGGCCGTTTACTGGGAATGTCACGATTGCTGGTGAGCTCCAAGACTTTACTACTATCTCCTAATTTATTGTATTATTAAGCGTTGTTTCCACATAGCGATTTTGATTAGTTCTTTTGCATTTATCTTGTGTCGTCCCAGTTTTGGTTTGTTTATTTTGCAAGTTTTACATTATAATTGAGCATTACCTCCTCATTCATTTTACTAGTATATATCAATAGTTCATTGATAACCTTGCTCATAAATTTTGTACAATACCATACATACATACATACAAGTTCATAGACCGTTTTCTGCACAGAGAATGTGGTTACAGTCTCAAGTCCTAAATGGCGGATTTCCAGGCGGCCCTGTCAAGGGCTGCCTCTTTTGTCAAATTCTTTAAATTGAGATCGGATCGGAGTACCTGATCCCACATCATTCTAAGTAATATATGCAGTATATAATCCTTGCATGGTTCATTTTTTTTAGTTCATGGTTTTATGTTATTTTTGTTTCATATTATTTTTTTGCTAAATCTTCTTCAATATGTTATTTCCACATAGTGGCACGATACTGCTAGTGATTATTTTCTGTTCACTTGTCTTTATATTGTGTGGTTTCTGATTTGTTTGTTTTGCAAGTTTTGCATTTTAATTCAATTTCAAGGTAAGAAGCAACCACTGACTTCTGATGTTAACCAAGTGAGGAACAGATGTTGACAGAGGATCTGCTCACAATCCCCCCCAAAACCATTAAGGGAGCCCACCTTGCTTTTTTTTATCTTTCTCTCCCTCTCTCTTTGGCTTGCATCCATTCGGCCCCATTCAGCCTACTGTTTTAAGACGTTTACCCCCCATCAAGGTGTCAATATTTTCCTGGCAAGCGGTAGCAAGCCAGCATATATATATTTTTGTTTTGACAGCAAGCTAAATTTCTCTGGCGAAGCCGGATTTCTCCATACAATGCTGGCTCGCTATCGCTTGCCAGGAAGAAATCGACACCTGGATGGGGATGAACATCTTAAAACAGTTGGCTGAATGGGGCCGAATGGATACAAGCCAGGGAAAGAGAGAAAAGGAAAGAAAGATAAAAAAAAGCCGGTGACCCCCCTTAATATATTTTAAGAGTTGTGCATGACAGTCATGTATGCATGTGTAAGCTTAGGTAACCAAAGGTGGTACTTGTGGTAGTGGAAAAGGTGAGTGGAATCCCCAACTGCCATACAGCAGCTATGCAGGAGCCCCCCCCTGGATCCAGCACTACAGTACAGTACTTTGTTACTTCTAAGGTCCTTGTGGGAATGTTGTTGTTGTTCCCCAGGCTGTCTGGCCGAACAGCCCCAGGGTCCCGAGCAAGGCCAAGGCCATAAACGAGTGCCCCCACAAAACCCTCCCTGCTTACCACTAATAAAGCCCGGGTGACCGAAGCCACTCAAGGCGGGGAGCTGAGGAGGGTGCGGAAACGCCCGGGAAACCAAGGCCCCACCCAAGGCCCTTTGCCCCTTAACTTTGTGGGAATGTTGAGAGGAGAACCCTGCTCCCAAATACAGGATCTCAGGTTACAATTTTTCATAATATTGTTTTGGTAAATTTGTCAATACCGGTATGATTAGGGGCCGGGGGAGTGCTGGAGTGACCTTGGTGATCCCTGGTCTCTGGGTCTTTTTCTGGGTGACTTAGATGTGTGTGAATTTGTGTTTTTGTTTTTGTGTGTTCATTGTTTTTATTTTTTTATTATTATTTTTTTTTGTGTTGTCCCTATTCAGGCTCGGTCTCGAGTCAGCCACCCCCAGTAAAAAAAAAAAAAAAATGGGTGTCAGCCTGAGCAAATAGATAGATAGATAGGTATGTTATTTCCACATACAGTAGGGTCCCGCATAAAACGTGTTCGCATAAAACGAGTCTCGATTAAAACGACCTAAAATATTAATATTAAGTTACCTCGGTACATAGCTTCGACTTTTCAACTTTGTATACCAATTTGCCTTTAGATTTAGTATATTCAGAGCTTTGCTTTATTATAGATTTGCACTTTGACAGGTTCGTTAGGAATGGTAATTATTTCATAAATGTTTATACATATTTTAATAATGCATCACTTAGCTCTACTCCCACTAGTTCTGTATATTTTGATAGAACTAAACTTAAAGATGCCCTTAAATTCCTCCTTTTCAATACTTATGTTAGATTCGGGCCGTACATTTTCAAACAAATATTAGGAATTCCTATGGGTGGAAATGCTAGCCCTTTAATTGCAGACTTATTCTTGCTTGCTTTAGAATTTAAATATATAAAAGACTTAGTTGACAGTAGCAAGAAAAATAAAATTCCAGAAAAATTAGCACTTGCTAAACTGTTAAGTAATAATAGTAGATATATTGATGATACCTAGTAGTAATATCGATAGTAAAATCACTTATAATTGTTTTTATTCCCAATTAATAAGATTTTGTAAAATCTGCACTAAAGTAGATGACTTTTGGGCTAGAGCTAGGTTACTATACAGACTCTTAGTGGACAGAGGTTTTGAGGCAAGTAAATTGTTCCATAAATTTAATCTTTTTAGGGTCAATGTATTCTTGACATCAATAATTTTAATCAAGCATTTAACTTGAAGTTTCTTGTATAATTATATATTATTTTGTAATAGTATAGATATCTTATCAATATTTGTATTTTTACTATTGTTAATGTCTTGTCATGTTGCAAATTTGATTTTAAATAATATTTTGACATTTAACATGTAGTTTCTTTATTCATGCAGAGTTTAGTCAAATTTGCCAGAACGTCCCGGACTTCCCAAACTTGACTACTTCCTTTAACGTGACGATAGTGCGTTGTTATATGTGCGATTGGTTTGCTTGGGAAACAGATTAACTTGCTCATGTAGTGATGTACACCCTATGTGGTGGATTGTGTTCTTTTATTTAATAATTTTCATTTTAGTAAGCGTTGTTTCCACATAGCGATTTTGATAATTTAATTTGACTTTATATTGTCCTTGTCCCAATTTTGGTTTGTTTAGTTTGCAAGTTTTACATTTTAATTTAATTTTCGATCAGAACGAATGTGATCACATAAAACGAGTCCGCCGCCAAAGTGGGGCAAATCCGAGGAGTTTTCATATAGAGCGCCGAAATATCGTACGCTTTCATATAGAACGCCGAAATATCGTACAAAACGTACAAAATATCGTACGCTCCTGACGGAAATTTACGCTTCCAGTGAACATTGACGATATTGGGCCACCAAAATGCTGTGTTCACATAAAACGAAATCGCATAAAACGCCCTCGTTTATCGACCATATACTAGTTTTATGCGGGACCCTACTGTACTGTAGTGATTTTATAAGTTTGTTTATTTTTATATTGTGGGGTTGTTGATGTTCCCCAGACTGCCTGGCCGAACATCCCCAAGGCCCTGAGCAAGGCCAAGGCCATAACCGAGCGCCCCCACAGAACCCTCCCTGCCGACCACAATAAAGCCTGGGTGACCGAAGCCACTCCATGGCGGGAAGCTGAGGAGGGTGCGGAAACGCCCGGGAAACCAAAGCCCCGCCCAGGGCCCTGTGCCCCTCAGCAATTATGAAAAGAAAGTTGAGGGGCAAAGGAAAAATGTTATGCTTTGGCTTCCAATCTTGGTAGATTGGGAGGTCAATCCACGGAAGAGACGCCGTCACTTGAGATCTAGAAAATATATAAGTAAAAGGAACAGTCAGAGTAAGCTATGGGTATGGCAGAGAATGCTCAACTCTCATTTTGATAGACCAGCCCATCACCACATGACTAGAACCCAATCCTCTCAGCATCAGCTAGGAAAGGCCCTAGAAAGCCGCCTTTGGCGGGGGGATAGCTCCCCTATTTCAACCCCTTTCGGGGTTGGGCACCCGCCATTGTGGGGTTCCCGGTTTTGGTTTGCTTGTTTTGCAAGTTTTGAATTTTAATTAAGGGAGCCCATCTTGCTTTTTTTCTCTTTCTCTCCCTCTCTCTTTGGCTTGTATCCATTCGGCCCCATTCAGCCTACTGTTTTAAGACGTTTACCCCCATCCAAGTGTCAATATTTTCCGCGAGCCAGCATATATATATATTTTTTTTTTTTTGACAGCAAGCTAAATTTGTACATTTTTCGATAGAAAAATGTCTCTGGCAAAGCCGGATTTCTCCATACAATGCTGGGTCACTTTCGCTCGCCAGGAAGAAATCGACACCTGGATGGGGATAAAGTCTTAAAACAGTTAGCTGAATGGGACCGAATGGATACAAGCCAGGGAAAGAGAAAAGGAGAGAAAGATAAAAACAAAAAACGGCGACCCCCCTTAATCCTCATTGTCACCCTTAGCTACAGGTCAACCACCCTATCATGATGCTGGAAAGAGTAACTGCTCAACTGTCTTATTGTTGGAAAATAAAGATATGTTAATCAATATTTTTTTATTTTATTTTTTATTTTTTTTGCCAGACGCCGTAATTCTCGTATGATAATAATTTTTTTTTTTTTTTTTTTGCCAGACTCCGTAATTCTCAAGAAGAGGTGCAATATATACATATTTGTTTTGTCTTATAATTATTATTATTATTATTATTGTTACTTTTGTGGTTTGTTTTTTATTTCCCCCCCCCCCCCCCCAGATGCCATCATTCTCGAGAAGAGGTGGCCATGAAGATTAGGCGTTTGTCACGAATTGCTAGGTCAAGTTGCCCGGTCTTGACATCTACCAGTAGCATTTTGACAGTGAGGATTCGATCCGCCGACCCTTAATCAGCAGCCGACGCTCTACTGACTATGCCACGGCTCGTGACAATCAATATACAGGAACTTTTATAAATATATCAACATAGAAAATAAAATAGAATTCAATCAAACCCAACACCAAGTGGTTTTGAATTTTGAGTACAAAAGATAATGGTGAATGAATAAATGATCTCCTCTTGCAGGTACCGGTAATATATGATTTTAACAACTTTTGCCCTATTTCTGTAAATTTTAAGGCCTTTCATACCATTTGGGTGTCGATTTTATCCTGGCGAGCGATAGCGAGCCTGTAATTTAAGAGGAACCGGCCTTCGGCCGGGAAATTTTTCTACCGAAAAATGTACAAATTTATCTTGAAAGGGGGTGTAGGGTGTGTAATCTTAAGCTTGATGGAGGTCTAGGGAGGAATAAAATAAAATTAAAATGTAAAACTTGCAAACTAAACAAACCAAAACTGGGACAAAGACAATACAAAGTCAAATCAACCCATCAAAATCGCTATGTGGAAACATCGCTTACTATAATAACATTTATGAAATAAAAGAACCAATCCACCACATAGGGTGTAAAAAGATATATATATGAGCCAATAAATAAGCCCATCCCCCCTTAATACAGTATTTGGCCTTGCAGGTGATATGTCCGTACCAGGTGGTGGTGGTGGTGTTGGGGAGAGCCTAGCGTGGGACACCAGTCTGGACATCACTCGCTTCCTGAGTCGCTCCACCAACCTTCTCTCGGCATCCTCCTCCCGAGCCACACGCAGGAGCCTCATGATTAAGGTCGCTTTGGTGGATTATTTTGAAGGGGAGTCACCGGCTTTTTTTTTTTTTCTCTCTCCTTTTCTCTCTTTCCCTGGCTTGTATCCATTCGGCCCCAGTCAGCTAACTGTTTTAAGACGTTTATCCTCATCCAGGTGTCAATTTCTTCCTGGCGAGCGATAGCAAGCCAGCATTGTATGGAGAAATCCGGCTTCGCCGGAGAAATTTTTCTACCGAAAAATTTACAATTTTAGCTTGCTGTCAAAACAAAAATATATATATGCTGGCTCGCTACCGCTCGCCAGGAAAATATTGACACCTGGATGGGGGTAAACATCTTAAAACAGTTGGCTGAATGGGGCCAAATGGATACAAGCCAAAGAGAGAGGAAGAGAAAGAGAAAAAAGCGAGGTGGGCTCCCTTAAAGTTATTCCTTGTCTCTTACAAAATATGATGTTAATATACAATACAGTACTGTTTACAGTATTGGAGTCTTGAAGTTGACATTATATAGGAATCATATCTGCAATACATACATACCATACATACATGAAATGCTAAGACTGAGTGCTCCACACATACATGCAGTTTCAGTCTCTTGTCCTAATGGTGGCATTCCAGGCAACCCTGTTAAGGGCTGCTTCAGTTGTCAAGATTTTGGATTCGAGATTGGCACGTATAGTCTGATCTCAGGTCTTCCTCGGTCCACCTCTTGGTGCAGCTCCCTCCATAATCACAGACCTGCATCTTTACACCCAATTTTGTTAATTTATTCTCCACATGCCCATATCATCTCAGTCTACTTGTACGCATCTCCTCGCTAATACTCTTTATACCTAAGCGTCTCCTCAGCTCATCATTAGTTATTCTATCCTGCAGTTTGGCCCCACACATTCATTTCACCATTCTCATCTCATTATGTTCCATTCTGTTGACATCCTCTACTTTAACTGACCATGTTTCTGAGGCATACATCATTGCACTTCTAACACATGAGGCATACACCTTTCCCTTCAGGGAGAGAGGCATTCTTTTCATGGTCAGAATTGGCAGCAGTTCTCTGAACTTCCCCCAGCCACATCTAATTCTAGCGACAGTGGCAGCCTCGGCCCCACCACCGGCAGAGATGGTATCTCCTAGGTAACAAAACTTGTCCACCAGCTCCAATGACTCATATCCAAAATTCACAGCCACAGGATCATCATTTAACACAAATCCAAATTGCCTAATATACAGTAGAGTCTTGTTATGGTGCTGTCTTTTTGTAACACTGTTAAGGCTGGTGTGGTTGCAGATACTGCAGGTGCAAGTGCTGCAGAGGGACTCTGTTGAGTCTTGCCGAGGCATGGTTAGCACTATACCAACATCATCCACAGCACTTGATGCCTTGGTGGGGCAGTGCTGTGGCGGGACTTTATTGTACTACAGTACACTCCAACTACTGAAAGGCAACCCCGTCTGAGCCCTTACAATGCATGTAATGGAAAAATGATGCTAAACCATTGTATGTATATACAGTAAAAGTCCGTTAATCCGACGACCGATGATTCGAATCTCCCAATAGTCCGAATTTTTCAATTTGAGGCCAAATCCGAATTCACCCGATGGTCCGAATTTCAAGAAGTCCCAAAGTCCCCTTTTTGAGGCATTAGTCCACTCAAATGACACATAATGGAGCACACACATATCATATGTTCATGAATTCACTTTAAAAGTTTACCATTGTCATTGTAGCCTATTACCTACTTCAAAACATTCAGATTAATGGTCAAAGGAAGCTACTGATATAAACGTAAACACCTTCTTCTTCTTCTTCTTCCACATCGTCTGCTAGAGAGTTTGTTTTGCTCTTGAACGCATCCTTGGGACGCTCCGATGCGCTACTGGCTTGCACCGCATTTTCTGCAAGCGCATTCAGTCTTGAGCTTGAAAACGCACCTTTGGACGTATTAGTCTTGAGCTTGAAAACGCACCTTTGGACGTTCCGATACGCTACTATTTATAGTTCAGTGATCGGAGCGTCCCAAGGGTGCTTTCAAGACAACAAGACAAGGTTGCTTTCAATACAATATAATAACAGAGCACGTCACAAAAGGAAAATCACAAAATGAAAATTACAAGAACCTCTCAGGGAAGTGCCATTGTTAAGGCATTACTTCCCGAACCACATCTGATCTGATCTTCAAGAGCAAGACAAACTCGCTAGTAGACGGAAGAAGAAGAAGACGTTTATATCAGCAGATTCCTTTGACCATTAATCTGAATGTTTTGAAGTAGGTAATAGGCTACAATGACAATGGTAAACTTTTGAAGTGATTTCATGAACATATGATATGTGTGTGTGCACCATTGTGTCATTTGGGTGGCCTAATGCCTCAATGTTTTCGTCATACACAGGTTCATAGGGGTAAAGTCCGATAATCCGAAAAATCCACTAATCCGAACGAGGACCGGTCCGCTGCCCTTCGGATTAACGGAAGTTTACTGTATGTATAAGCTCGCCCTGGCACACTACGCACTCAAATTTCTCTATTTCTTACTCATCCTTCGGCAGGGGTCCTTTTATTCTATTACAGCGCTTACTCCCATGGTGCACCCAACATCGACAGACGCTACACCGAATCGAGTTAATGCCCACACCCTTTCCACACACTGCATACGGGTATGCACCGCTCTTTTCCACATTGCCTCGTCTCAATCTACAATGCATAACCTTGGTTTTGTTAATATTGACTCTTAAGCCCTTGCTCGCCATGCACTCTCTCCATCTTCTGAATTTGGCCTCAGCATCTTGCACATTGTCAGCTATTAGGACTAAATCGTCTGCATAAAGCAGTTCCCACGGGATTCCGGATCTAAAATCTCTAGACATTGCCTCCAGGACCATAATAAATTAGAATGTTAAACTTGCAAACAAAGCAAGCCAAAACTGGGACAAAGGCAATATAAAGTAAAAAAAAAACTTATCAAAATCGCTATGTAGAAACAACGCTTACTAAAATAAAATTTATGAAATGAAAGAACCCAATCCACCACTTAGGGTGTACATTACTACATGAGCAAGTTAATCTGTTTCCCAAGCAAACTAATTGCACACATAACAACACCCTATAGTCACGTTCAAGGAATTAGTCAATTTGGGAAGTCTGGGACGTTCTGGCAAATTTGACTAAACTCTGCATGAATAAAAGAAACTACAATTAGTGTTAAAATGTTCTATTAAAATCAAATTTGCAACTTGACAAGACATTAACAATAGTACAAAATACAAATATTGATAACATATCTATAATATTACAAACAAAATATATATCACTCACTAACGATAGTGCTATCGGGTAGGTACCTGTAAGCATAGCATGCCTCAAGTGACCCCTATCAATAACTACCCTACAAATAACCTACATGTATCGTACAAATAAACTAAGGAAATCATAAAAGCAAGCAATTAATACTATCGACAATGAATAGATATAATATAAAGACAAATAATTGCAAAATATGAAGAAGCAACAACAGATTTAAACAGAGTACTCCTTTAACAAGAACAATTAATTTAAAAAAATCATCAATAATAATAATAGAAAAAGATAAACAATAAATACAAACAGACAAAAAGTAAGCAGAGGTAATACAAGAAACTTCAAGTTAAAAATGCTTGATTAAAATTATTGATGTCAAATTTTAGAATACAGTCACAATAATTGACCCTAAAAAGATTAAATTTATGTAACAATTTACTTGCCTCAGAACCTCTGTCTACTAAGAGTCTGTATAGTAACCTAGCTCTAGCCCAAAAGTCATCTACTTTAATGCAAATTTTACAAAATCTTATTAACTGGGAATAAAAACAATTATAAGTTATTTTACTATCGATATTACTACTAGGGAAAGGAAAGTTTATTACGTTAAAATTAAAATCATCAACTTTGTGATATACTTTAAGTATGCACTGTTCATTAACAATCTCTATATTTATATCAAGAACATTTTCAACTTCATCATTTACGTTACCTTGTGTGAGGGGAATAGAATTAGGATTAATAAGTTTAACAAATTGCAAACGAGAATATCATCAATATATCTACTATTATTACTTAACAATTTAGCAAGTGCTAGGGGCTTAACCCTTCCTGCCTGTGTGTCATTTTAAAATGACACCCCTTGCGAAGGGCAGGAGCCTGGGTGTCCTTTTAAAATCCGTAAGCTTGAAAGCCTATTAAGCGTGGTTTGAAAGCTGTGCGACGAAACGTTTGTAAAGAAAGCTGGTCGGAGCGACGCACAGCTTCAAAAACAAGAAGAAAGAGTCGGATCATTGTTGTTATTGTCTGCTAGAACAAAATTAGTGTCTGTAGATGTCCGATATTGCTAAAACCGCATCAAAACTCTCTCCACGGAAATCGTCATCACAACTGAACCAGTTGACCTAGAGAGCTCTACTCAACGCCAATCTACAGATAGGCTATGAAACAGGGCTACGTTTTGAGATGTGTGTGAATTCTCTAGCAGTTAAAATAAAAATAGGCCTAGGCCTATTACAAAGTTTTTTGGCCAGATCGCCCGGATCGTAGTGCTGTCATTTAGAAGGCTAGCCCGGCGGGAAGGGTTAACACTGAACCCTGATGAACTCCAGCACGGACTGTGAACTCCTCACTCAGTACACCTTTCACCCTCACCGCAGTTCGCGAATCCTCATACATCTTCATTATCACACGCACCAGCCACTCTTCCACACCAAGTTTCCTCATAGCCCACTGCACAACATCTCTAGGCACCCTGTCAAAGGCCTTCTCCAGGTCTACAATCACAAAGTAAAGATCCCTGCCTTTTAGTAAGTATCTTTCCTGTATCTGCCTGACTATGAAGATAGCATCGGTTGTACCACGTCCTGGCATAAAACCAAACTGCATATCATCAGTGGATGCTTTGCCTGATCAAACCCTCAAAGACTCTCACAGACCTTCATGATTTGGTCAAGCATTTTCAGGCCCCTATATGTATTTTGTTTTTGTGTGTTCATTGTTTTCTGTTGTGTTGTCCCTATTCTGGCTCTGTCTAGAGTCGGCCACCTCCCCCCAAAAATAGAAAAAAGAAAAAGAGGGAAAAAATAAAAGGAAAAAAAAATAGGAAAAGTGGGGATTGGGCCGAGTATATAAATTAGAATAATGTTATAGCAAAATATTTACATCCCTGGATTTTTGTATTCGCCACTTTGTTTCCACTAGCCCCTCTTGTTAATATTTGCAGGTGAAGGAGATCAACTTGGACCACACCGGAGCCTTGACATTGATACCTGAGCCCCACAATCACGGTGAGTTTTCATGGGGTCCTTAAACCGCCTTTTTTTTTTTTATCTTTCTCTCCTTTTCTCTCTTTCCATGGCTTGTATCCATTCAGCCAACTGTTTTAAGACGTTTATCTCCATCCAGGTGTCAATTTCTTCCTGGCAAGCGATAGCGAGCCAGCATTGTATGGAGAAATCCGGCTTTGCCGGAGAAATTTTTCTATTGAAAAATTTACAAATTTAGCTTGCTGTCAAAACAAAAATATATATATATATGCTGGCTCTCTACCGCTCGCCAGGAAAATATTGAAACCTGGATGGGGTAGGCCTAAACGTCTTAAAACAGTAGGCCGATTGGATACAAGCCAAAGAGAGAGGGAGAGAAAGAGAAAAAAAATGATGTGGGCTCCCTTAACAAATACTGATCCAGGATGATTTGCTTATTGTTTTATCTTTATTTAGTTTCCTCCCTTGACCTCCATCAAGCTGTGATAAACACCCCCTAGACTCCCCTTCAAAATAAATTTGTACATTTTTCGGTAGAAAAATTTCCCGGCCAAAGGCCGGTTCCTCTTAAATTACGGGCTCGCTTTCGCTCGCCAGGAAAATATCAACATCTAAATGACACAAAAAGTCTTAATATTGACAAAGAAATGAGGCGAAAGGTCTTAAAATTGCCAAACTAATGAGCCGAACGTTATAAAATCTGAAAACAAATAGGTCTAAACATGAGGAAGAAAGTGGACCATGATAACGACCCATCTTCCCTTATGGTTGTTATCAGGGACTTTTGTAAATGTTGGTGTAGCCTACAGTACAGTTTTTGGGTCTTGATAGCCTAATGCTTCGTGCGCCGAATTTTGGTGTGAGTATCCTAGGTTCGAGTCCTTGGAGTGCGACATTTATTTTGGTGTGAGTATCCTAGGTTCGAGTCCTTGGAGTACCACATTTATTTTGGTGTGAGTATCCTAGGTTCGAGTCCTTGGAGTACCACATTTATTTTGGTATGAGTATCCTAGGTTCGAGTCCTTGGAGTACCACATTTATTTTGGTGTGAGTATCCTAGGTTCGAGTCTTTGGAGTACCACATTTATTTTGGTGTGAGTATCCTAGGTTCGAGTCCTTGGAGTACCACATTTATTTTGGTGCGAGTATCCTAGGTTCGAGTCTTTGGAGTACCACATTTATTTTGGTGTGAGTATCCTAGGTTCGAGTCCTTGGAATACCACATTTATTTTGGTGTGAGTATCCTAGGTTCGAGTCCTTGGAGTACCACATTTATTTTGGTGTGAGTATCCTAGGTTCGAGTCCTTGGAGTACCACATTTATTTTGGTGTGAGTATCTAGGTTCGAGTCCTTGGAGTACCACATTTATTTTGGTGTGAGTATCCTAGGTTCGAGTCCTTGGAGTACCACATTTATTTTGGTGTGAGTATCCTAGGTTCGAGTCCTTGGAGTACCACATTTATTTTGGTGTGAGTATCCTAGGTTCGAGTCCTTGGAGTACCACATTTATTTTGGTGTGAGTATCCTAGGTTCGAGTCCTTGGAGTACCACATTTATTTTGGTGTGAGTATCCTAGGTTCGAGTCCTTGGAGTACCACATTTATTTTGGTGTGAGTATCCTAGGTTCGAGTTCTTGGAGTACCACATTTATTTTGGTGTGAGTATCCTAGGTTCGAGTTCTTGGAGTACCACATTTATTTTGGTGTGAGTATCCTAGGTTCGAGTCCTTGGAGTACCACATTTATTTTGGTGTGAGTATCCTAGGTTCGAGTCCTTGGAGTACCACATTTATTTTGGTGTGAGTATCCTAGGTTCGAGTCCTTGGAGTACCACATTTATTTTGGTGTGAGTATCCTAGGTTCGAGTCCTTGGAGTACCACATTTATTCATTAGTTGCATTGATTTCATAAATTAGGTTTATCTTGTGTCATCCCAGTTTTGGTTTGTTTATTTTGCAAGTTTTACATTACTGTATAATTATTTGTAAGTTAATTGGTGGGTTGGTGAATAACTATACATACATATACATATACTGTACATTCATATGAATTGGTGGGTTGGTGAATAACTATACATATACTGTACATACATATGAATTGGTGGGTTGGTGAATAACTATACCTATACTGTACATACATATGAATTGGTGGGTTGGTGAATAACTATACATATACTGTACATACATATGAATTTATCATTGCATCTCATTGAACCTAAAACTATCAGGTACCGGTATCAAAGTTAGTTTTCTTGTAATGAATAGTGCAATAAGATTTGTGCCATCTCAAAACGCTTGATCTCATTCCTGTTTGATGTATAGTACTTTTTCAGCAGAAATATGGTACAGTAGATGGTATTACATAGGTATGGTAAATTGAAATAGAAAAAGACAAGAAAAAGAAAATAGGAAAAGTGGGGATTGGGCGTGAGTAGCCTAAATAGATAGAGAATATATGGTAAATTGTATTTTAGTGTAATGTATGTATAAACAATATGTATTTGTATTTAGTGCCATTTCATTACAAAATACTATCTGCATTTTCTAATTTGCAACAGATACTGATGGGCAGCATAGAGAAGCCAAGAATAACGAGAGCAGCAGCCTGGGTGAAGTGTCTGAACTGATCGCCCAGCACCACACCCTCCCATCACCCTCACAAGTCAGCCTCACTCATCATCTGTCAGGTCAGTGCTATTGAGATTCCTTTAACCCTAATTCCTAATTCCTTTAGCCCGGGTGTCCTTTTAAAAGGACACCACGAAAGAAGGGCAGGAGCCCGGGTGTCCTGTTAAAAGGCTTGCGCTTGAAAGCGTGCTTCAAAATTTGCGTGGCCAAATATTGTTTTGCAGGGGCGATTGCAGCGCCACCAAGCCTCAACTACTACCGTTATCAGTTCGTACATGGCCGCCATACCGAGTAATACAGAAAAAATGAATTCCGCCGCGTCCGATTCGGTGCAACCTCCCGCGCGCCCCACTGCTACCCCACTCTAGCTACTTCGACGCCTGTAGCAACAGAGAAGAAACCTCAACAAAAGAAAGTGAAGCGTTTGTTGAGTGATAGCGCCATACAGCGAGCACTCTTTGATATTGAAGAGAGCAGTGGCGAAAGCTTGGTGGACAAAGAAACATTTATCAGTGCAAGCGAAGAAGACGATTTCGTTGGCTTTGGAGACGACGATAATGTGGATTTGTTTGAGGGGGGAGACAGTAGTGATGATCCTGATCTGGAAGTGTTTCAGGAAGGTGCTATTGAACTTCCAAGTGTGCTAGAAGCTAGGCCTACCCCCTCGCCATCTTTGGTAGGTCAGCCTAGGGCTAGGCCTAGGCCTAGCCATAGCCCTACCCCAGGACCTTCCCCTTTGCCTGCCGGTACGCCCTTGAAAGTGGGCAAATATTTTTATAAACAGTCGCTGGTGAAAAGTGCAGCTAAAAAAGCACGCAGGGCAGCCACAGAAAAGGCTAGGGAAGCTGAACAGAGTGATAGTGACGCCGACCCTGGACTAGCAACCACCCGCATTCCATTGTCACGCCGCGTGGGTCACCCACAGCCCTTGGCTTCATCTCTCCTTCAGGAGGACCAAAGGGCCTCTTCAAGTGGTATTGGTGATGTGCCACAGCCCTCAACACACCGCGGAGCATTATTTGATGCGGTGAAGCCATCGGTTCGCCGCAAAAGGAGCCCAACTCCCGAGGCCGAGGCTCCCATTGTTGAAGCTCCCGCAGCCTCCCGCGCCCAGCGTCGCCGACGCCCGGTCACTTTGGAACCAGAATTGTCTCCTGAAGAGGATGCTGACGACCCCAACATTGCCCCAGTTGACCTGACATCGCCTGAGGAGGAAGAGAAACAGGAGGAAGTCCCGGCAAGATGAGTGAGAGGGCGAGGTCGTGGACGTGCCGACGCCGCTGCCCCTGGGCGTGGGCGTCCGCGTGGCCAAGGGCGTGTGCCTGCTGCACCTGCATGAGCATCAGCATCAGACCTGTTTGTGTGGACAGATGGGGCTGATTTTGAGCCAGATTGTCCTGCCTTTGACGAGGTACAGATGGGGTCCGGGGTATCACCAACATTTCCCTGTGGCCCAGATGCTACCCCCAGTGAAATTTTCTGTGGCTTCTATGACAATGAAGTCCTGGAATACCTCGTCGAGGAGACCAACAACCATCATGAGATCTGTGCCAACTTTCTTGGGAGGAAGACCAGTGCCAAGATGGTGGCATGGAGAGCTGTCACTGTGGCAGAACTATATGTGTTCTTGGCACTCACAATGCTGATGACACATATCAGGAAGCACGCTCTGGCAGACTACTGGATCACTGGCGACATCATAACGACTCCAGCATTTGGCAAGTAATGTCCAGGGACAGGTACTTCGACATCCTCTCCTATCTCCACATGACAAACAACATGGCAGTCCACCTTCCCGACTCATTATGGAAGATCAGGAAGCTGTATGACATGATACGTCATCGGTTCACCACCTACCTGATTCCTTTCCAGAAGATGTGCCTCGACGAGTCTCTGGTCCTGTTCCGTGGTAGGCTGCACTTCCGACAGTATATCCTGTCCAAGAGACACCGCTTCGGCATCAAGCTCTTCGTCCTCTGCGACTGTTTGACGGGGTATGTGCTGGACTTTGTGGTGTACAGCGGCAAGGGTGGATAAATTGTGACTGACCCCCTCATTGGTTTTGGTGGCGCTGTAGTGAAGAAGATGATGGAGAGGCACTTCAATAAAAACCACATCCTCTACACAGATAATTACTACACATCGCCTCTCCTGACCAAGTACCTCCATGACCGCAAGACCGGAACTGTCGGCACAGTCAAGGGCAAGAGGAAGGGTATGCCAGGCTTCCCAACCAAGACGAAGAAGGCGGACATCTTCCACAAGAAGAGTGGCCCCATCCTCTCCATCCACTGGCATGACCAGCGCAAGGTCAACCTCCTCACCACATGCTACAAGGCCGAGATGGTCGCCACAGGGAAGGTGAACCGAAGAACCAAGAACCCCGTCCAGAAACCAGCTGCTGTCCTGGACTACAACCTAAATATGCGCCTCGTCGACAAGTCCGACATGCAGATGGGCTTCATCGACTGCCTGCGAACATCTTGCAGGTGGTACAAGAAGTTTATCCTGCATACGGTAGATATGTCGGTCCTCAATGCTTACAACATCTACCGTCTGAGGACTCCAGGAGCCAAGAAGTACAAGTCCCTGCGGAAGTTCCACAAGCAGGTGCTACTTGAGCTCCTGGCTAAACATGCGGGTACACCAGGGAGGCCACTACAAGGACCAGGCCAGCTGGACAGAACGGGGTGTGCTGACTTTTTCAGGAAGCACCAGCTCAACGCCCTTCCTTTCCAAGGTCCTCATACTAAGTCAAGAGTGCAGAAGAGGTGCCATGTGTGCAGCCACACAACTCGCAGACCCCGCAAAGCCACTAAAACCACTTGGGAATGCCCCGAGTGTCAAGTTGGACTGTGTGCTGGCACCTGCTTCAATGACTTCCACACTCTAACAAACTTTTGAAGTGGAAGTGACACCAGTGAAAGTGACACTCAACTGTAGGCTAATAATAATAATATAACTAAGTATAAGTGAAAAGGACACATATAAGTAATAATAAGTGCCTTCAATAACAATATGAACAAGTGAAAGTGACACTAAAATATATATTTCTAATAATAAATAAGTGAAAAAGACACTATCAATAAGCCTAGTCCAGTGAAAGTGACAGTATAATAATAATAAAACTAAGTATAAGTGAAAGAGACACACACAAGTTGTTGTTGTTGTTCCCCAAGCTGCCTGGCCGAACAGCCCCAAGGCCCCAAGCAAGGCCAAGGCCATAACCGAGCGCCCCCAGAGAACCCTCCCTGCCGGCCACAATAAAGCCTGGGTGACCGAAGCCACTCCATGGCGGGGAGCTGAGGAGGGTGCGGAAACGCCCGGGAAACCAAAGCCCCACCCAGGCCCTGTGCCCCTCAGCAATTATGAAGAGAAAGTTGAGGGGCAAAGGAAAAAAGTGACACTTTGGCTTCCAACACACACAAGTAATAATAAGTGCCTTCATAACAATATGAACAAGTGAAAGTGACACTATATATGTTATTAGCTTACCTAACAATACATAACAGTGAAAATGACACTATCAATTATCAAAGTCCAGTGAAAGTGACACTATAATCATAATAATAATAATAAAAGTAAGTAATAAGTGACAGAGACACAAATAACTTCATGTAAATAACTTTATTGAGTGAAAATAACATAATAACTATAATAAATGACATAATAAACTATAAAACACTATCAAATCGCTTCCCGGCATAATTGCGGGTGGAGCGATGAGTGCAACTGGGCGTCGTAGCCGGGGCCGCGGTTGAGTGTTCGGACGCGCCGAGGTAAATACGGGCAAAAGTTACCTCCACTTCCATCACCATCACTCCGGAACCAGTTGAGCTAGAGAGCTCTACTCAACGCCATTCTACGCGGCAAGGTAAGGCGCCCATTTCTATATATGTTTGATGAATGTAGGTACAGTAATATATTAAGCGAGATTAGCCTTAGTTTACTTTTGTTGATATTCGGCCAGATCGCCCGGATACGAGCTCCGTCCTTTGGAGAGACAGCCCGGGCCAGGAGGGTTAAGGGAGGAGGGTATATTTTTTGGTCGATTTTGTCATATATTTATTATTATTTTTTGTTTACTCCCTAGGCCTCCATCAAACTTAAAAAAACATCCATTACATCCCCATTCAAGATAAATTTGTACATTTTTCGATAGAAAAATGTCACGGCCGAAGGCCGGTTCCTCCACAATTACAGGCTCGCTATCGCTTGCCTGACAAAAATTGACACCTAAATAGCACTAAAGGTCTTAATATTGACAAAGAAATGGAGCGAAAGGTCTTAAAATCGACAAACTAATGGATCAAATATCTGAAATTAAAATGTAAAACTTGCAAACTAAACAACCCAAAACTTGGACAAAGACAATATAAAGGCAAAATAACTTATCAAAATCGCTATGTGGAAACAACGCTTACTAAAATTAAATTTATGAAATAAAAGAACACAATCCACCACATAGGGTGTGCATTTACTACATGAGCAAGTTAATCTGTTTCCCAAGCAAACTAATTGCACACATAACAACGCACTATCGTCACGTTGTTGTTGTTGTTCTTCCCCAAGCTGCCTGGCCGAACAGCCCCAAGGCCCCGAGCAAGGCCAAGGCCATAACCGAGCGCCCCCACAGAACCCTCCCTGCCGACCACAATAAAGCCTGGGTGACCGAAGCCACTCCATGGCGGGGAGCTGAGGAGGGTGCGGAAATGCCCGGGAAACCAAAGCCCCACCCAGGGCCCTGTGCCCCTCAGCAATTATGAAGAGAAAGTTGAGGGGCAAAGGAAAGATGTGACGCTTTGGCTTCCAATCTTGGTAGATTAGGAGGTCAATCCACGCAAGAGATGCCGTCACTTGAGATCTAGAAAATATATAAGTAAAAGGAACAGTCAGAGTAAGCTATGGGTATGGCAGAGATCGCTCAGTTCTCACTCTGATAGACCAGCCCATCACCACATCACCACTATCGTCACGTTCAAGGAATTAGTTAATTTGGGAAGTCCGGGAGGTTCTGGGAAATGTTTACTAAACTCAGTCATGTACTGGTTTCTTTAAACTGTAATTTTTGCAACTACAAAGTGATTTGATTTATTATAGAAATTCTGTCAACTCAGTGATGTATTTATTGCTATAAATTGAAATTCTAGCTCTTACCAAGTGATCTTATTCAATTTATTAAGGAAATGTCATCAACTCGGTGATGTATTTATTGCTTTAAACTGTAATTCTAGTTACTACCAAGTGGTTTTTATTCTCTTGAATAATGAAATGTCATCATCAAGAGGTTGAACAATGGTAACAAGGCCTGACACAAAAATCTCAGTACCGGTACCGTGTTGTCTAGGTTCAAATCCTGGATCAGTGTTTGTTATATAGAAAAATATGTTCAGATTTTAATCTTTGTTGCAATATACAGTATATATATGTACTGTATATACTCTGACACATGTACATACAATATATGTGCCAGAGTATATACATACAGTATATATTACAATAAAAATAAAAAATTCAACATAATTATCCACTTATCAGGAATTCTAATACTATGATGAAACCAATACAGTATTATCTTAATCATTTCTGTACATACAGTTTAACACGTTAGCTAATCTACTTTTGGTAAGTTAGCCGACAGAAGAAAGATTGTTATTAGGAGTGACAAGACAGACTAAAGGGTTAAAGTGCATCTATATGTCTTATTGCCTGCCCAACTAACATTAATTTTCAATCCAGGTATCTTGGAGACTCTGACTTCTGTTGCCGGAAGTTTCACATCTCCTCCCTCAACTGGCCAGAAGAGGAAATGGGAGACCTTCGAAGACAAGGAGAATCAAGACAGCGACCCGTGTCCAAGCCTCTCTCTCTTTCCGAACGCCTCGTCGCCAGATCTCCGCGGCATCAAACTCCAAGACGCTTCGTTCAACCCACAATTCCCAGAAATATCCCCTGGAACAGATGCGGGTTTGTTTACAAAGGGTGAGGGGAATCAGAGTACGTTAGCTTCAAGCCCTAGTGATCAGTCCGTGTCTAGCAAGGTACCGAAGAAGTGCTACATGAAGGACACAAAAGGCCGTATGGATGGTTCTGGCCAGGACGGAAGCTATCTGGAGATATGGAAGGACTTCACGGCCATCCTGGAGAGCAAAACACCGAACAAAGCCAAACCCCTCAACTTCACCAGTAACTTCAGCTGGCAAGAACGAGCCAAAGCCGCCCACGATCGAGACCTCAAATCCCGGACTGCCGACCTCAGCGACACGCCTTTCCTTGATCTTGACCCCAGCTTGAAACGGACGCCGAGCAACTCGATCGAACAGCTCAATCCGCCTTCTGATACCTCCGTCACTCCGTCTACCACCTGCGGTTCTCTCTCGTCCGCTTCCGTCACGACCCCACAGCGTTTGCAAGATCTCCAGGTTGTTCAGCTTCGACTCCAGAAACTCAAAGAGGCCTTGAAGCATTGATTTGGAGAGAGAGAGAGAGAGAGAGAGAGGTGGAAAGAAGAGAGGTGAGAGGGAGAGAGAGGTGGAAAGAAGAGAGGTGAGAGGGAGAGAAACTGGAAAGGGGAGAGATGAGACAAGGATTACTGTAAAGATTGCTAGACCGCGCCGTTCACCAACATCACTGGTGTCTGCCAATAACACACTGGCCGGCCCGAGACTTGAACCATCAACCTCACAGTTTGCAGGCGAGTGCTCTACCAACCGTGCTACAGCCTGTCTTTTGATAGCGTAATGCATAAATGCGCGGAATGTCGGTGTAAGTATTCTAGGTTTGAGTCCTTGGAGTTCCACATGTATTTGTGGATTTTATTACTTGAATTTAGAAGTAAAGTTGGTTGGTGATAAAATATTAATTACAGTACAGTAGGCTATACTGTATATACATAAATTGAATTTTATATGTAAATTTTGCTCAACAAACGAACCAAAACTAGAAACTGCACAATCTAAAGACAAAATAACTTACAGTATATATACTGTATCACTATGTGTCAATAACGTATTGAACAAAACAAAATTGTATATATCACTATGTCTATGTGGCAATAATGCATTGAAGATTTAGCATAACAATACTGTATTATAAAATTAAAAAACAACATTATTTTATTTCATAATTTCATTTGATTAAAGCGTTTGTACCACAGCAATTTTGATAAGTTCTTTTGCTTTATATTGTGTCGTCCCTGTTTTGGTTTGTTTATTTTGCAAGTTTTACAATTGAATTTTAGACGTACATATTTATTGGTATTTTTGACGTTCATTTCCATGATTGTCGGCAAACTTTTGAATCTGTACAACTGTATACGAAATCAATCTAATCTTTGAGTTTGAGCCGTCCATTAGAATAAGGACTAACAAAATGTTAGGATAAATTTGTGCTGTACTTAACATAAGGTTAACAAAGAACTATACTGTATTTATAGATTAACAAGAGACTGTATTTGATGTGTTCTACAATGATGACTGGGGTGATTTGGGTTAAACTTGAATTAGCTTTCTTATCCCGTGCAGTACCAGTGACGTCTTTTTGATCGTATTCTGGCAACTATCAGACAATTTTATTCAGCTTAGGAAGGACCTCTAGCAATAATAAGGCTTCAAACTTTCTCAACCAACCCTTCTACCTACCACAGATCCTCCTTAAGCTGCATAATATCGTCTAAATTTTAATTGTGTTTTGGAAGTAAGGAGTATGTATGACCATTCAGTCACATGAATCAATAGGCATTACCTTGGTTTAGTGTTAATTTTGTGTTTCTTTGGACCCCCTCCTCCCTCATGTTTAGCCCCATTAGTTTTGAGATTTTTAGATGTTTGCCCCATTTGTTTGGCTACTTTAAGATCTCAATACAGCCTTTGAGTAATAGAGGTCCTTCATAAACTGTATACAATTTGTCTGATATTATTATTATTATTATTATTATAATTATTATTATTATTATTATAAAAAAAGGAAAAGTGTGGATTGGGCCTCAGTATATAGAATAGAATAGATAGATTTGTTTGTTTTATTATTATTGAATATAGCCAGAATCAGAGCTGTAAAGGCATCATGGTGCTGAAGGGGTTAAGGGGGTCACTGTTTTTTTTATCTTTCTCTCCTTTTCTCTTTCCCTGGCTTATATCCATTCGACCCCTTTCAGCCAACTGTTTTAAGACGTTTATCCCCATCCAGGTGTCGATTTCTTCCTGGCGAGCGATAGCGAGCCAACATTGTACAGAGAAATCCGGCATTTTTCTATCGAAAAATGTACAAATTTAGCTTACTGTAAAAAAATAAATATATATATGCTGGCTCCGTACTGCTCGCCAGGAAAATATTGACACCTGGATGGGGGTAAACTTCTTAAAACAGTAGGCTGAATGGGGCCGAATGGATAAAAGCCAAAGAGAGAGTGAGAGAAAGATAAAAAAAGCGAGGTGGGCTCCCTTAAAAGGACTGATGCCGTGTGTGACATGGCCGAGGAACATTTTATTTTGTATGTGGTGCGTGAAAGTAAGATGCAACGCTTTGTACTTCAATATTCAGATTACGGGTTATATTTGTGGCAGCTGTAAGAATTTATTTGAGATGCTTATGTTCTGGGTGTGGTGTCCCGAGTTGGAATCCCGGGAGGACCATGTGCTTTCATTGGTTTATTCAAGTGCATTGGGGTTTGTAGTTGATGACTAATGTTAAGAACGGGGTGTTACTGAATATATGTAAATTATGTCTTTTGTAGTTAAATGGAAAATGAAAGGTAATATTAAAGACAAAGTTGTATCATAATCCTCTTTAACCTCTAAAGTTTCGGACTTCTTAAAATATGGTTCTGCCGGGGCGTAGACAGTAGAACGTCGGTTGCTGATCAAAGGGTCGGCAGATCGAGCCCGCACTGTCAAAGTTATATTGGTAGATGACAAGCCCCAGGCAACTTGACCTAGCAATTCGTGACAAAACGCCTAATGTTCCTGACCACCCCTTCTCGGGAATTACGGCGTCAAGCAAAGAAGAAAAATCAAAACAAAAATAGGCTGATATGTTGGAGAAAGTATAATGTAAAACTTGCAACATAAACAAATATAGAATTTTAAACATTTTCCTGGGTTATTCATAGTGCAGTTGGGTCCAGTACATGATTAGATTGGTGAGAAAGGCAGTTGAGGAGAAGAGACAGTGTTTTAAAAGGGTTTTACAGGATGGTAGTGTTGAGGTATGGGAGAGATAGGCTACAAGGAGAAAAGGAGAGAAGCAAAACGGAAAATTAGAGAAGCGAAGAAAGATGTAAACGAAAGGTGGGGTCAAAGGCCGAGTGTGAATTTTGAGGAACGAAAGAAATTGTTCTCTTTTTACATTTGGAATCCCATTACGCCATACGACTGGGAAAGTGTAGATAGCAGAGAAGGGGTGTTGTAGATAGAGGAAGCTGTTTGAATGGCTCTGGTATGCTTGTTATTAGTCTGTACACGTTGTCAAGGTGTCCCCCGACTGGGTGCGAACATGATATACTGTACATGCTAGGATGTACTACCACACCCACTAAATGACCGCCTTGGCTGGGATCGAACCCAGGTCAAGCAGATTCACATGTGAGTGTGCTCTCCACTCGACCGCCGCAGCTCTAAATTCTGGAAAGAGGTAATAGAGTAAGGAATGGAGGACAAAAGAGAAAAGAGTTGGTGAAAGATGCAAATGGAGAATTACTAGTGGAAGGAGTTCAAGTGAGGAAAAGATATGCTGAGTATTTTTAATCTTTGCTAAATGTAAGAGCTGGAAGGGAAGCAGTGGTTACCCAGGTTATAGGCATGTGATAAAGAGTCGCTGGAACTCCTGTTTCATTTGCTTGGCCTCTCTTACTGATTTTCTTTGTGCCTCATTTACACTGAGAGCAATCCAGCTAGCTCTCACAAACACCTCCTCCTCCTATCCACTTCACTACACTAAACATGCACACCACACTTCATTCCTCCACACCAAAAAAAAAAAAAAAAAAAATGATGAATTGTAGCCCAGCCTCGGAGTCCCCAGGGGGGGGGACCATAAATGCCCCCTCACCCGACCGACCATCCCCTGACGACCCCACACAATTACCTGGACCTCGGCCTGTTACTCTTTCTATTAATTTCTGCAACATTCGCGGACTTTCCTCTAACTTTCACTCTGTTGAGCACCATCTCTCCTCCTACAAACCTGATCTTCTCTTCCTCACCGAAACTCAGGTGTCTGTAGCAACTTCCAGCAACCCCTTCTCTGTATCCTCCTACTTTCTCTATCCTAGTTTCAAAGCCAAAGGCAGATGTTGTGCATATGTGCACAACAAACTCACTTGCTCTCGTGTTCCCGATTTCGACTCCTCTGAATTCTCAACTTTATGGCTCAAACTTTCCTGTCATTCTCTTACTAAATATTTCTGTGCTGTCTATCTTTCCCCTAACTCTACCAACTTTCCGAAATTCTTTGACTATCTAAACTCTACAGTGGAACACATTCTATCCATTTCTCCTTTCTCAGAAATCTCCATCTTAGGAGATTTCAACGTTCACCACCGCCATTGGCTCTCCTCTCACACTACTGATCCACCTGGTGAACAAGCCTACGTCTTTTCTATCCTAAATGACCTAGAGCAGTTAGTTCAGCAACCCACCCGTATCCCGGATCGCATCGGAGATCGGCCCAACATTCTTGACTTGTTTCTAACTTCTAACCCTTCTTCTTATACTGTTGATCTTTTCTCTCCTCTGGGCTCCTCCGACCATAAACTTATCTCTGTCACCTGTCCTATCTCTCCAGTACAGCCACCCGATCCTCCTAGCCGGCGGCGCTTGTGGCACTTTGGCGCTGCCGACTGGGAGGCTCTTCGGCAGTACTTCTTTGATTTCCCATGGAATGATTTCTGCTTCCATGGCCGAGGACCCTCGGAGAGTGCTGAACGCATTACCGAGGTAATCCTATCGGGCATGGAAGCATACATGCCATTCTCTTTCTCTCAGACTAATGCTAAAAAATCTTGGTTTACTCACGCCTGTTCTACTGCTGTCCGCAATAAGGAGGAAGCATTCAAACGGTACCGACGCCTTAAAACTCAAGACTCTCATTCTTCATATGTTTCTGCCCGGAATCAAGCCAAATCTGTTCTTCGACTTGCCAAACACTCTTTCATCAATAATAAATGCACTGAACTATCCAACTCTAGCTCTTCCCAAGCTTTCTGGCATCTAGCCAAAAACCTCTCCAACAATTTCTCTTCCTCGTCTTTCCCTCCCCTTTCCCACTCTGATGGCACAACCATCACTTCTTCCTCTGACAAAGCTAAACTCTTCGCTCAAACTTTTGCTAGAAACTCCACCTTGGATGATTCCGGTGCTATTCCTCCCTCTCCGCCCTCCTCTCTCTTACTTATGCCTAATATCCTAATCTCTTCTAAAGATGTACTTTCTACCCTCTCTGGGCTTAACACTAATAAGGCGTACGGTCCGGACGGTGTTCCTCCTGTTGTTCTCAAAAACTGTGCTTCCGTGCTGACTCCCTGCCTAGGCAAACTCTTTCGTCTCTGTCTATCCTCTAACGTCTTCCCTTCATGCTGGAAGTTTGCTCACATTCAACCTGTCCCAAAGAAGGGTGAACGCTCTCAACCCTCCAACTATCGTCCAATTGCTCTTATCTCTTGTCTTTCTAAAGTTTTTGAAACTATTCTTGCTTCCAAATTTCTTATGCATTTCTCTTCTCATAATCTGCTCTCAGATCGCCAGTATGGCTTCCTTAACCCGGCAAGCGCGATAGGCCTCACGGAAGGCTTCCTATAGGGAACGCGATAGGCCTCACGGAAGCAGGACCATAAAAAAAGCCTTCCAAAAATAAAAAGGGCCTATCAAAACAAAGGATTTTGTCTCTAGGTGAGATAATTCCCCTCTAGTACTCATCCATGTGTTTCTCACCCCTCCCCCTCCCCTCCTTCCCCACCTTATTCCCCCCTCCCCCCCCTCCTCAATTATCACCTATTTATCCACTTATTATCATCATTTATCGGTTATTTTTCTCTCCCGCGATAATGTAGCACAAGTGGGTTGCATAAAAGATCGTTATGCAACACCCAGACACCGGCACACACCGCCCCGCTCGTCTCAGTTGACTCCCAGACAGCGAGAGGGGAGGGCTGCCTGTGGCTCTCTCTCGCCTGAGATTATGACCGGGTGGCCAATATCTTCGTTTTTCACCACCCAAATGCTTTTCCCACTTATTTTAGCACTCTTGAAGGTTCATATATACATCATATATGTAAAATAAAAGCATACCGAAAACAAATAATGGTTTATATTGTAAATATAACAAATTCTGTCAGAATCCAGGGCTAGAAATGCACAAATAACTACCCTAGCACCTAGGTCTATATCGCGCTTGTCAGGTTAAGGGTCGCTCTACTGGTGATCTTCTTTCATATCTTACTAACTCTTGGTCATCCTCCTTTCGGGACTTCGGTGAGACTTTTTCTATTGCACTAGACATATCGAAAGCCTTCGATAGAGTCTGGCATAAATCTTTAATTTCTAAACTACCCTCCTTCGGTTTCTATCCCTCCATCTGTGCCTTTGTCTCTAATTTCCTTTCCGGCCGTTCCATAGCCGCGGTTGTGGACGGCCATTGTTCACTTCCTCACCCTATAAACTCTGGTGTTCCTCAGGGCTCTGTCCTATCTCCTATTCTCTTTCTAATTTTTATAAATGATCTCCTTAACTGTACCTTAATTCCCATCCATTCATACGCAGACGACTCAACCTTACACTACTCCATTAGTTTTTCAAAACGCCCCAGCCAGCAATCCCTCAACGACAAACGTAATGAAGCCATAGAACTCTTAAATTCTGGTCTAAATACTATTTCCAATTGGGGCAGAGAAAACCTTGTTAACTTTACTGCTTCCAAAACCCAATTTCTCCATCTATCTACCCGTCAGGATCTCCCAGCGGACTATCCCTTATTCTTCAACAATACAAAAATCAACCCTTCATCTTCTCTCAATATTCTTGGTGTCTCTTTTTCTTCTGCTCTCATTTGGAAGGACCATATTACCAGTCTTGCTAAGGCAGCCTCCCAGAAGCTGGGTGTGCTCAACCGCCTTAGGGGGTTCTTTTCCCCTGCACAGCTTCTTGCTCTGTACAGGGGCATAGTGCGCCCTTGTATTGAGTATTGTTCACATGTGTGGGGAGGTTCCTCTCACACCACTCTCCTAGACAAAGTTGAAAGGAAGGCCTTTCGTATCATTAACTCCCGTCCACTCACCAACTCTCTGCAATCTCTCTCTCTCCGCCGCAATGTTGCATCTCTCTCGCTATTCTATCGCTACTATAATAATCAGTGTTCCTCAGAGCTATCCCAGTGCATACCACCTCCTTTACGTAGGGCACGTGGTACCCGTCTTGCAACTCAATCCCACCCCTACTCTGTGCAACTCTCCAACCCAAGAGTGAAACGTTACTCTCAAACTTTCTTCTACTCAACAGCTGAGCTCTGGAACTCTCTCCCAGAATCAGTCTTTCCCTCTTCCTATGACTTAAATTGCTTCAAACTCCGTGTGTCCAGGCATTTTGGCTCGAACGTCCCTTGATTTTGGCCCTGTCACTCTTTCAACTATGGGGGAGGCACTCGCTATAGGCAGTTATGCCTTTTGCCTCCCTCAATCACATAGAAAAAAAAAAAAAAAAAAGGCCACCCAGGTGGCAGGGAATGAATGAAAGGATTGAGAGAAAAGAGGTGAAAGAAGCAGTGAGACAAATGAGAGCGGGAAAAACAGAAGGTATGGATGGTATTGCTGTGGAGTGTATTAAGAAGGGCGGAGATGTGATAATAGATTGGCTGGTGAGACTATTCAATGTGTGCTTTGTTGTGTCAATGGTACCAATAGACTGGAGGAGTGCATGTAGGCTATTGTACCGTTGTACAAGGGAAAGGGAGATTGGCAGGAGTGTTCAAGTTATAGAGGTATTAGTTTATTATCAGTGGTTGGAAAGCTGTATGGTAGGGTGTTGATAGAGAGGATAATAGGGTACGGAAGTTGCAATAGTAGAAGAGCAGTGCGGTTTTAGGAGGGGAAGAGCGTGTATGGATAAGATTTTTGCAGTAAGACAGCTAATTCCCAAGCTCTTCACAAGCTTTCTGGCATCTAGCCAAAAACCTCTCCAACAATTTCTCTTCCTCGTCTTTCCCTCCCCTTTCCCACTCTGATGGCACAACCATCACTTCTTCCTCTGACAAAGCTTAACTCTTCGCTCAAACTTTTGCTAGAAACTCCACCTTGGATGATTCCGGTGCTATTCCTCCCTCTCCGCCCTCCTCTCTCTTACTTATGCCTAATATCCTAATCTCTTCTAAAGATGTACTTTCTACCCTCTCTGGGCTTAACACTAATAAGGCGTACGGTCCGGACGGTGTTCCTCCTGTTGTTCTCAAAAACTGTGCTTCCGTGCTGACTCCCTGCCTAGGCAAACTCTTTCGTCTCTGTCTATCCTCTAACGTCTTCCCTTCATGCTGGAAGTTTGCTCACATTCAACCTGTCCCAAAGAAGGGTGAACGCTCTCAACCCTCCAACTATCGTCCAATTGCTCTTATCTCTTCTCTTTCTAAAGTTTTTGAAACTATTCTTGCTTCCAAATTTCTTTAGCATTTCTCTTCTCATAATCTGCTCTCAGATCGCCAGTATGGCTTCCTTAAGGGTCGCTCTACTGGTGATCTTCTTTCATATCTTACTAACTCTTGGTCATCCTCCTTTGGGACTTCGGTGAGACTTTTTCTATTGCACTAGACATATCGAAAGCCTTCGATAGAGTCTGGCATAAATCTTTAATTTCTAAACTACCCTCCTTCGGTTTCTATCCCTCCATCTGTGCCTTTGTCTCTAATTTCCTTTCCGGCCGTTCCATAGCCGCGGTTGTGGACGGCCATTGTTCACTTCCTCACCCTATAAACTCCGGTGTTCCTCAGGGCTCTGTCCTATCTCCTATTCTCTTTCTAATTTTTATAAATGATCTCCTTAACTGTACCTTAATTCCCATCCATTCATACGCAGACGACTCAACCTTACACTACTCCATTAGTTTTTCAGAACGCCCCAGCCAGCAATCCCTCAACGACAAACATAATGAAGCCATAGAACTCTTAAATTCTGATCTAAATACTATTTCCAATTGGGGCAGAGAAAACCTTGTTGTTGTTGTTGTTGTTGTTGTTGTTGTTGTTCCCTAAGCTGCCTGGCCGAACAGCCCCGAGTCCCTGAGAAAGGCCATGGCCACGATCGGGCTTTCCCACAGAGCTCTCATTGAGTGTAGATTGTGTTGTTGGCGTAAGTGGTTGTGTGAAATGCAGTCTTCTATGATGTGTTTAATGGTATGGGGTGCTGTGTTACATCCCGGGCAGGTGTCGACAACGGAGTCATCCAGTCTCTTCTGATAGCTCAGGAG
This sequence comes from Paralithodes platypus, assembly GCA_032716605.1. NCBI lineage: Eukaryota > Metazoa > Arthropoda > Malacostraca > Decapoda > Lithodidae > Paralithodes > Paralithodes platypus. The sequence goes on from CM064502.1 coordinate 6,401,291, forward strand.
AGCTGGATGGTGTCCGCATCTGAGCCTGGCCAGGTGGACTCTGTCCTCGCGAGGAAGGGAGGATTCGGAAGGATGGATTTCGGGAGGTCGTGCATGCAGCTGCGTGTTGTCTGTGAGTGAGTGGATGGATCGGTGAGAGATCTGAGTATGGATGTGCTTCTGGAAGTTGGTTCGGGGTGGGCAGGGAGGGAGAGAGGACAATAATTGTGTGTGATACCGTGTGCTGGGTGTTGTTTTGATATTTCTTGGTGTCTGTGGGTGTGTTGCCATGTAGTTTAGTGGGTGGTCTTGGTTCGTGGAGGCTGCTGCCAGGAATTGAGTGCCTCTCATGTCCAGATGGTCTTTGACTTTGAGGATTTTGGTTTCTTGATGTAGGTGATCTGTGGGTGCAGTAGCTGTGCAGCCTGTAATGATCTTCAGGGCTTTGTTTTGAATAGTCTGTAAGGTCTTATGATGTGTTTCAGCTAGGTTAGAAGCCCAGGCTGGGCTTGCGTATTCCATCACTGATCTTATGTATTGTTTATATACTGTGGTGGTAGTTTCTTTGTTGTGTCCAAATTTTGTGTGAGCAAGTGACCTGAGGGCGTTAAGTCTGGGTGTCAGTTTCTTTTTAATGTTTGTGGTGTGCTGTTTGAATATCATATGAGTATCATATGTTACTCCTAGGATTTTGGGTGTGTGTGTATGTGTTAGGGGTGTGTTGTTTATGGTGAGTTGAGGGATGTATTCGTGTTCTCCTGTCCAACTTGTGAGCAGGGTTGCGGTGGATTTGGCTGGGGTAGATTAAGTCTGTTTGTAGTGCACCAGCCATGTAGTGTGTTGAGATAGGGTTGAAGGAGATCTGTTGCTCTTTTTGGGTCATGGTGTGTGCATGTGAGTGTTATGTCATCTGCATAGGAGGCTAAGTTTATTTGGGCGTATTGGGTGTAGTTATATTGTGCATGTACAGATTGAAGAGTGCGGGCGATAGGACGGATCCTTGTGGGACTCCGTTTGGAAAGTTTCTGATTTTAGATGACTGACCGGCAAAAGATACGTGTGCACATCTGCCTGCTAGGAAGTTGGCCAGCCACCGTTTTGTGTTGTTGTGCATGTTTGTGTTGTAGATTTTGTTTGTTAGGTTGTGGCGGGGGATGGCATCGAAGGCTTTACTAATGTCGAGTGTGGCTAATAGTGATCTGTGTGGTGGTCTAGCTGAATTGATGCCGTCGAAAGCTCTTTGTGTAAGGTCTGCGAGAAGAGTGTTTGTGGAGTGCAGTGGCCTAAAGCCATGTTGTGTTGGAGCTAGGGGTAGGTCAGGTGTAATTAGTTGTAATACTAGGCGTTCCATGACTTTGGAGGGGGAGCAAAGGAGTGTGATGGGGCGGTGCGAGGAGGGTAGCGTGGGGTCTTTGTTGGGTTTGGGGAATGTGATGATGATACCATGCTTCCAAATGTCTGGTATTGTGTTGTGTGAATAGCTGTAGTTTGATATGTTAGTGAGTGCTTGTATGCCTTGTGGTCCCAGGTGTCTGAGGTGTATGTTGCTTATGTTGTCTAGGCCACAGGCGGGTGAGTGCTTGAGATTGTTGATGATATGCTTTGTCTGGTGATTGGTGAAGGGTGTATAGTCAGGGTCTGTGGGGAATTGTCTCTTACGTCGGATGACACGTCGGTCGTCTTTGTGAGGTTTTAGGTGGCTGACATGTGAAAAGTGATTGATGAGAGTGTTTGCTTGTTGTTTACATGAAGGAGTAGAGTCTGTTGTTGTGATTGCAGCATGTGATTGTGTTGTGTTGCTGTTGGAAAACTGTGATGCTGTTTAGTGTTTTGTATAGTTTTTTGGGGTTTGTTTTGTGATCAAGTGTTTGTAGGAAGTTATTCCAATTTAGTTTTTGTTGTTCTTGTATTTTGTTGTTAGTTTGGGTGTTGAGTGCTTGAATTTGTTGTGTGATGTCTTGTGTGTGGGGTGCTGGGGAGTGTTTCAGTATGTCGCGTTGTCTGATGAGGTTTTGAATTTCTGGTGTGAAGTTGGGGTTGTGTCTTTTTCTGTTACCTCTTGGAATGTGTTTCTTGTCAGCGTTTTGGATAGTTTTATTGAATATGTGTACAGCATTGTTGATGTTAGTGATGGGTGTACTGTTTAGAGTTGTCAAGTGTTGTTCTGTCTCATTTGTGAATGCTTCCCAGTTAGCTCTTTTATAATTGGTGTATGTGTGTTTGTGGCTAGAAAACCTTGTTAACTTTAATGCTTCCAAAACCCAATTTCTCCATCTATCTACCCGTCAGGATCTCCCAGCGGACTATCCCTTATTCTTCAACAATACAAAAATCAACCCTTCATCTTCTCTCAATATTCTTGGTGTCTCTTTTTCTTCTGCTCTCATTTGGAAGGACCATATTACCAGTCTTGCTAAGGCAGCCTCCCAGAAGCTGGGTGTGCTCAGCCGCCTTAGGGGGTTCTTTTCCCCTGCACAGCTTCTTGCTCTGTACAGGGGCATAGTGCGCCCTTGTATTGAGTATTGTTCACATGTGTGGGGAGGTTCCTTTCACACCGCTCTCCTAGACAAAGTTGAAAGGAAGGCCTTTCATATCATTAACTCTCGTCCACTCACCAACTCTCTGCAATCTCTCTCTCTCCGCCGCAATGTTGCATCTCTCTCGCTATTCTATCGCTACTATAATAATCAGTGTTCCTCAGAGCTATCCCAGTGCATACCACCTCCTTTACGTAGGGCACGTGGTACCCGTCTTGCAACTCAATCCCACCCCTACTCTGTGCAACTCTCCAACCCAAGAGTGAAAAGTTACTCTCAAACTTTCTTCTACTCAACAGCTGAGCTCTGGAACTCTCTCCCAGAATCAGTCTTTCCCTCTTCCTATGACTTAAATTGCTTCAAACTCCGTGTGTCCAGGCATTTTGGCTCGAACGTCCCTTGATTTTGGCCCTGTCACTCTTTCAACTATGGGGGAGGCACTCGCTATAGGCAGTTATGCCTTTTGCCTCCCTCAATCACATAGAAAAAAAAAAAAAAAAATGAAAAGTATTTAGAGAAGCATAAGGAGATATTTTGGGCGTTTATGGATTTGGAAAAAGCGTTTGATCAAATGGATCGAGAAGCAATGTGGAAGGTGCTAAGGATTTATGAAATTGGAGGAAGTATGTTAAGAGCTGCAGTTAAGAGTTTCTATGAAGAGAGCAGAGCGTGTGTTTACATAGGAAATAATGAGTTGAGTGAATGGTTTGAGGTGAATGTAGGTTTGCGACAGGGTTGTGTAATGTCACCGTGGCTGTTTAATATATACAGTATATGGGTGGTATGGTGAGGGAGGTGAAAATGAGAACTATAGGTAGAGGATTGGGTTTAGTAGGAAAGAATGGTGGAGATTGGGAGTTGAATCAGTTGCTGTTCAATGATGACACAGCGTTGGTGGCGGATTCTGAGGAGAAACTGCAATGAGAAGTTGTTGTTGTTGTTCCCCAAGCTGCCTGGCCGAACAGCCCCAAGGCCCCAAGCAAAGCTAAGGCCATAACTGAGCGCCCCCACAGAACCCTCCCTGCTTACCACAATAAAGCCTGGGTGACCGAAGCCACTCCATGGCGGGGAGCTGAGGAGGGTGCGGAAACGCCCGGGAAACCAAAGACCCACCCAGGGCCCTGTGCCCCTCAGCAATTATGAAGAGAAAGTTGAGGGGCAAGGGAAAAATGTGACGCTTTGGCTTCCAATCTTGGTAGATTGGGAGGTCAAGCCACCACGGAAGAGACGCCGTCACTTGAGATCTAGAAAATATATAAGTAAAAGGAACAGTCAGACTAAGCTATGGGTATGGCAGAGATCGCTTAGTTCTCACTCTGATAGACCAGCCCATCACCACATGACTAGAACCCAATCCTCTCATCAGCTAGGAAAGGCCCTAGAAAGCCGCCTTTGGCGGGGGGTATAGCTCCCCTATTTCAACCCCTTTCGGGGTCGGTGTGGTTTGTGGGAGGAGGAAGCTGAAGGTGAACGTCAATAAAAGTAAAGTGATGGTGTGTAAAAGGGGTGATCATAGGGTGAATCTAGATGTGAGGCTGAATGGGGAAATATTGGAACAAGTAGAATGTTTTCAATATCTAGGAGGAAGGATAAGCAGGAATGGAGGTAAAACAGAGAGAGTACCCCTGGGGGTAAGGGATTAGAATATGCCCCACGTGCCTTCTGCGTGTCGTAAGAGGCGACTAAAGAGGTTGGGTCGATGGGCTTGCGACCCTCACCCGGAAAAAATACGTAGCAACGAAAAACGAACAACCAGCCTCGGATGCGGACGGACCCTGAGTTGACGAACCCCGACCGACTATGGACAAACCTACGGACATTCTGAGAATAGGTACATGGAATGTGAGTGGCATAAATGATGGCACAAAAGAGAGAGAGGTACTGGAAGTGTTAGTGAATGCCAGGCTGGATGTATGTGGAATGACGGAGACAAAATGGAAGGGTACAGATGTGAGAGAGTGGGAGTGTGGAATGGGTGTGTGTGCTGGAGTGAGTGAGGGAGCAGCGAGAGAAGGTGCATGTTTGTTTGTAAGTAACAAATGGAAGGAGTGTGTAAGAATATGGGTCTGTGGGTTCAAGGATTGTGTGGGTGAGAATGAAAGTAGGAATACAAACGTGGGTGATTGTGTGTGTGTATGCTCTGACAGAGGATAAACTTGTAAGAGAGAAAGAGGAGTTCTGGGTGAATGTGGAGGCGTGCCTGGATAAGTTTGACTAGAACAAAAGAATATTTCTGATTGGGGATATGAATGGTAAGGTGGGTGATAGGAAAGTTGATGGAGTGGTGGGAGGGTGGCGGGTACGTACCGGTCAGAGGTGAATGGGAATGGTAGTGCACTTGTGGACGTATGTGTGGGGAGGAGGTTGTGGATAGCCAACACCTTCTTCCGACACAGAATGATACACAGGTACACATGGAAAGTGGTGCGGAGGATGAAGGATAAGACAGTGGTGGAACGAAAGTCACTGATTGATTATATATGTGTGGATGAACGAATGAAGAAATCTGTGCTGGATGCTAGGGTGTATAGGGGTATTGGAGGGGGTCTGTCTGATCATTATGTAGTAGTAGCTAAGGTTAGGATACAAAAGAAGTGGGTGAGGAGAGCTGGAGGGAGGCGAGAGGAAGGCGGAATGGTGAGGAGGGTGGAGAGGCTACAGGAGGAGGAAATCAGGGAAGAGTAGAGGAGAGCAGTAGAAAGACGACTAGGTGGGTTCGATCTGGAAGATATGGAGGAAGTGGAGGAAATATGCATGGTGTTTAAGGAAGAGATCTGTGCAGCATGTGAGGAGGTGTGTGGAGTGAGGAGAAGAGGAAAGGGAGTGAAAGGTGGACAGAAGATGTAAAAATAGCTGTGGAAGACAAAACGGAAGCGTATAGAAAGTGGTTGGGTAGTAGAGGGAATGAAGATTTGGAGAGGCAGAAATGAGTGAGGTACGTGGAGAGAAAGAGAGTGGTGAAGAGAGTAGTGAAAGAAAGTAAGAGAAGAGTAGATGAGGAATTTGGAAGGAATCTGAGTGTAAAATGGAGGGAGTGTAAGAAACTGTTCTGGAAAGAAGTTAAGAAAGTTAGGGAAGGTAGCAAGGGAAACAGTAAGGGTGTGAAAGATAAGAATGGGAGAATGCTAGCCGAGAAGCAAGAAAGAGTCGAAAGATGGAGGGAGTACTTCAATGAGTTGCTAAATGTAAGGAATGAAGAGCCAGCAAACATAGTGGATATGGTATGGGAGGGAGAAGAGAAGTAGTGGAGGAGGAGGCGGGGATCAGGAGGTCAGAAGTGTGGGAAGCTATGAAAAGAGTGAAGTTGGGGAAAGCACCAGGAACAGATGGAGTATGTGGGGAAATGTTGAGGTATGGTGGTGAGATAGTGATCGAATGGGTATGGAAAATGTGCAAACTAGCATGGGAGAAGGGGAATGCACTCGATGACTGGAAGACTGGCATAATAGTCCCCCTATATAAGGGCAAAGGGGAAAGAGGAGTGTGTGGTAACCACCGAGGAATATACCTTTTAAGCGTAGTAGGGAAGGTGTACAGTAGGGTAGTGATTGAGAGAGTGAGAGTGAGAACGGAGAAATGGATATGCGACGAACAGGGAGGTTTTAGGAAGGGAAGAGGATATGTAGATCAGATTTTTACCCTGAATTGTGTTGTGGAGAAATATCTGGAGAAGCAACAAAAGGTGTATGTTGCCTTTATGGACTTGGAGAAGACCTATGACAGTGGATAGAGAAGGCATGTGGAAAGTAATTAGAATATACGGAGTAGATGGCAAGTTGCTGAAAGCAGTGAAGAGCATGTATGAGGGTGCAAAGGTGGCAGTACGTCTGGAGAATGAGCAGAGCAAGTTCTTTGACCTGAGTGTTGGGTTGAAACAGGGGTGTGTGATGTCCCCGTGGTTGTTTACTGTATATATGGATGGAGTCATGAAAGAAATACTAGGAAGAGCAGTGGATGTAGGTGTATCGCTGAAAAGGGAGGGAAATGAGTGGAAGCTGCCTATACTGCTGTTTGCGGATGACACAGTTCTGATGAGCGACAATGAATGGGAGTTGCAGGGTCTGGTAAATGAGTTTGGAACAGTGTGCGAAAAACGGCATTTGAAGGTAAATGCGGGGAAAAGCAAGGTTATGGTCTTCAAAAGGGGTGAAGTCACAGAGTGTGAGGTGAAGTTGAACGGTCAGGCTATGGAGATCGTCAGCTCTTTTAAGTATCTGGGCAGTGTGTTGAGTAAAGATGGGACTGTGGATGAAGAAGTGCGGGGGAGGGTACAACAGAGGAAGAGGGTTGTAGGAACGTTGAAAGCAGTAACAAGAAATAGAGTGGTCAGTATGGAAGTGAAGAAGTCCTTGCATGACAGTGTGGTAATCCCGACACTAAGTTACGGAAGCGAAGCATGGACGTTTGTGGAGAGACTCAGACCAAGAGTGAGAGCGGTGGAAATGAGTTACTTGAGAAGTGCGTGCGGAGTTACATGGAGGGATAGACAGACGAATGAGGAAGTAAGAAGGTGGTGTGGTGTGGAGGTAGATGTGCTGGAAAGTGTGAAAAGGAACAACTTGAGATGGTTCGGCCATATGGAACGTATGGGAAGCGAGAGAATGACTAGGAGGGTGTACGAGAGCGAGGTGGAGGGACAGAGAGGGAGAGGTAGACCAAAGGAGAGGTGGAAGGATGGAGTGAGGAAGTATATGAATGAAGGCGGTTCTGGTTGAGAGGAGGGGCGTCGACTGACTGGGGACAGAAGTGCATGGGGGCGGTTCGTTCGTGGCCACCTCTTCGGAGATCATGGCGTCAGGCAATAGATAGATAGATAGATGTGAAGGAAGGAAAGTTTTCGGAGCAATGGGAATTGTATGTGGAAGGTGAGAGATCTTGGAATGAAAGTTAAAAGTGCAATGTATCAAGGGATTGTTATACCAACAATGATGAATGGGGCTGAGACATGGGCTCTGAAGGCAAAGGAGAGAAGAAATCTGGATGTGATGGAGATAGAGCTGCTTGAAGAGTATGTTTGGAGTGACCCATAGAGACAGATTGAGGAATGAAGAGATACGTAGGAGAGTGGGGCAGCAGGAACATTTGTCGGCCAGAGTGGACAGAAGGGTGCTGAGCTGGTATGGTCATGTTGAACGAATGAAAGATGTAAGGCTTACAAAGAGAATATGTGAGTCAGATACAAGGGGAGATAGAGGGGTAGGAAGACCCCCATCGAGATGGATAGAATGTGTAGGACAAGCGTTGGAAGATAGAGGAATGACTATAGATCAGGCAAGAGAAGTGGTAATAAATAGGAATGAATGGAGAATGCTAGTGAATAGATGAGTGTAAACGCGGTCGTCTGGGAGAGAGGGTCATGCGCCAGTTGGACTACTGTAGATAGTGGTCCGTCGGACGCCTGGCCCGGGGAGCTGGTGGTAATGAAGGGTGCGCCTGGAAGCATGTGGTGGCTCCACTGCGGGTCTGCCTGCGGAAGTCGGAGCCTCTCCGGGGGATCTGGGACATGGGAATCTTTTACTGGGGACCTCAAATGGGCCTGGGTCTCTGGGTATTTCTCCAGGACGACCTAGATATGTGTGATATTGTGTTTTGTGTTGTTTTTTGAAATTTCTGATGTGTTGTGATGTCCATATTCGGGTTCTGTCTCGAGTCGGCCACCCCCATTTAAAAAAAAAAAAAAAAAAAAAAAAAAAAAAAAAAGAGAGAGAGAGGAAAACTGGGGTAAGTGCCACCAGAGCATATAGATACATGCATTGCCAGACGCTGATACCGAGGGGTGACCATGAATGAACCGCCTCCATGCACCTCTTTTATCCGTCAGCTGTAGCCCCTCCTCCCACCCAATATGCTTTCACTCATCTGATTAGGTTATGTTCACAGAATGGATGAGGACGGAATGCCAAGCGAGATACATGGAAGTCCGGTGTGTTGAACTGTTGGTGGTGGAAGATCACCTATGATATGGGAGAAGAAAGTGGAAATATATATATTGGAAGAAATGCTTACATGTAGCAGAAGCAGAAAAACGTCGGAGATGATGATGATTGATAACCTCTCAACTCCATCCCTCCACCTCACTCTCCATCTCTGCTCTGCCACCTCACTCTCATACACTCTTTTTGTCATTCTCTCACTCACCATACGCTCCACTAGACCGAACCACCTCAAGGAAAACCTGCTATCTATCTATTTACTCAGGCCCAATCCCCACTTTTCCTCTATATATATACTGTATATATATATATATATATATATATATATATATATATTATATATATATATATATATACTGTATATATTGTATATATATATATTTTTTTTTTTTTTTTTTTGCTTCTCTAAATTGACAGTAAGTGACCATGTCCAAAAATATCACTACAAAAATTACCATACCCAACCATACCATCACAAGAAAGTAATGGAGCCAATGGAAATAGCCTAAAGATGAAGACCGAGCCTTTGAAGGGAGAGGACGTATGGATTTTTCTCTCCGTGCTGAACAGCAAGTTAGTGAGGGAAGGGGTGGTGATGGAATTGTGAAATATACAACAGGGTGAGTGGGAAATTACGGTGATTTGATATTGGGTGAAACTCTGGAGTTCTATCTAACCAAAATCAAACAACATGTGAAAGAAGAGACGGAAAATTGAAGAGTGCTGTGCCAGGCAGCGAGGGAGGCGTACGGACGAGGGGCAAGCCGATGCCAGGCAAAATACCCTCCCTCCTTGACTGTCTCCAGTCAACACCACTCACCCTAGGGTGTGCCCCCCCCCCCCCCTTCCCCACCCCCATCCCATCTGTCATCGCGCCAGTGCATGGAGAAGCTGCTCGTGTGAAAGTGGACCGAAATATTCTGCATGGCGCTAATGCTGAGAGGACGACTGCAGCAGGGGGAAGTATGCAGGAGAGAGACAGCGAAGTACAGCAGAGGCGAAAAGGCGGAGTAAGGGAATAGAGGAAGGAGCCATAAACCTCGCTGACCACAACACTCCCCCCCCCCCCCTCTCTACCTCTCCTCCCCTCGCTTAAAGTAATATGATACCTGACAGTATAAAGGCAAAACAAAAGTGTATTTAAGTATGGTTCTTATCTAAGTCCATGGGGGAGATTTGTATTGAAAACAAAATGTCAGTGGTAGTTTTTGATGCAATGCAGCTTAAAAATAAATGTGTGTTTATGTAAGAGTAGTAGTAGCTACTGTATAATAGAGAGAGAGAAACACAGTGACAACAAGTATTCAACCCTCCCTCCTCCCCCCTCCCCCCATCCTTACCCACACATTCACTTCCCTCCCCTCTCCTTCCCTCTTCCCTCCTTCCCTCTTCCTTCCACTTTCCTCAATGTCCCTCATGCTACTATTACATGAGTAACATGATGTAATATTTTGTACATATTTTTGACTTGAAAATAATTAAATCTTAGGACATAATTGGCTGGTTTCCATTTAAAGTTAGGCATATTTATAATGTAAAGCGGCTCAAAATGCCAAGGTTTCTTTAGCTTTGTATAGAGTCATTTAGCTTTGAGGAAACAGGCCGATTATATTAGGTAGGGTTATATATGATTTATGGCCGAGTCAGGAAATCAGACTTGAAGTGGTATATTTCATGTGAGAGTTATCTCTAACGAACTAGTAACTAAGTATACTATTTAAAATAAGGTATAATTCGCTGATATATTATGTGCATACTGATAACCAGGACCTTTTTCTCAAACTAATAGTAGATTTCTAACATCCTTCTTTAATCCTTAGCACTATTTTGACACTTGTCTTTTTAATCATTTTACTCTCTTAATTAGTGTATTTCCTTTCTCACTACAATAATCGTTTTGTATTATATATATATATATTTCCCCCCCCCCCCGTGTTTATTCTTTGTGCGTATTTTTAAACACTACTTTTATTTTACTTTATTTTTCTATTTTCTTTTGCACCCACTGTCTTGTAATATAGCCTGATCTTCTGTAGCCTTGCATCATACTAGGTGAGTTAAATAACTTATCTTACTCTTTCTATCTCTAACGCTACTCATAGGATGTTTACATTTTCACCTTTATCGGGCAGAGGCTCGTCCCTTAGGAAGAAATGATAGATAGACTCAGTATTAGGGAATAGGTAGGAAATTATGATAATAAGACAAGATGATATTAACTCGGTCCCAGTCAAGGAATAATCCTGATGACAGACAAAACGCAGTGAGAGATGCAGTACAAATGAACCGTGAAACAGACAATGAAGTTAATGGAGATGTACAAGCAAACCCTGTTAGAGAAAATGCAGAAAATAACAACCAACAACTGCAGCCCGCAGAAGAAAACGCAGGAATCAATAATTCGCAAGACAACAGAGGTGTGGAACAAAATAATGAAAATAGTGTAGGCCTAAACGAAGATAATGAGAGAGAAATAATCGAAAATCGTGAACAGAACGAACGACCTCGTAACGTAAACATGAAAGGTGGAAAATGGATGGGACATTCTGGTGACGGACTCACAACATTAGTGAATGAAATCTATACAGAAGTGATACAATGGCAACATAATAAGTTTGAACTACCGATTTGTGAAGCCGCAAAAGACATGCTGGGGGAACTCAGACGTATGATCCTAAAGTATGTTCAGGATGCCCCTTTGGCGCACGTGGCAATCAAGATAGCTTCTTTCATTCCTCAGTTGTTCCTTCAAAGAAAAAGACCAAAGGGAAAACTGAATGAGAACATTAAAGCGCTGAAACAGAGAATGGAGTGGTGGAAAAATGGGGAGTTAGACAAAATTCTTAGCCAAGTACGAGCAATCCAGCAAAGACTGAAAACAAAACAACGAAGAAAGAGGAAGCCAGATGATATGGCACGATCAGTGGGAAATAGCATGAGGATTGGTAAAGTGGCACAGGCAGTCAGAATGGTCACTGGGGAAGCCTCAAGTGGGGTGCACGAAGTGAATCGACGCATCTTGGACCAGCTGAAGGAGAAACACCCAGAAGCAAAAACCAGCAAGTGATGAGGCCAAACTAGACGGGGAATATGTTCCTCCAGACCCGGTGATATATGAGAATATAACTGGAGACCTCATATGGAGAAAGGCGCTGAAAACACAGGGAGGAGCAGGTCCATCAGGAGTAGATGCTAAGACTTGGAGGATCTTCCTAAGTCAAAACAAGTTTGGTTCAGCTGCGGGTGACCTTGTGAAGCAATAGCAATGCTGGCAAAGAAACTTGCATCATCACCATGCGTGAACATAGAAGCTCTGACAGCATGTCGCCTGATACCTTTAAATCATAATTCCCACCTACTGGACTTATTTTTAACAACCAATTCAGAAAATTATGATGTTACAGTGAGGTCCCCACTTGGATCTTCTGATCACTGTCTGATACAGGCCACCTGTCTATCACCTACCACACCTTCCCACTCTGAACCTGTTTTGGTGACTAAATGGCATTACGATAGGGCAGACTGGGAGGGTCTTCAAGGTTTCTTTATTGATATTCCCTGGACCTCTTTCTTTTCTGATGATGCACACTCCACCTTGAGCCACATACAAGATTTTGTAAAAATTGGAATGGAAACTTTTATTCCTCATCAAAAGTACAGTAAAAGATCTAATTCACCTAAATGGTTTGACCATAATTGTGCTAGAGTAACTGAACAAAAAGCAATAGCCTACAATGCATACACAAGATCAAAAACACATGAAGCCTTTAATTACTTTAGAAACATCAGAAATCATGCCAAAACTGTATTAAACCTAACTAAATCAAACTTTCTCCATAAGCAGGCAAATAAACTTCTAAATAATCCAAATGATAACAAAATATTTTGGTCTACTCTTAACTCATTCAAATCCAACTTCACTACTGCTTCATCCATTCCACCATTAAAATCTCCGACTGGCAATCTTGTAAGTGACCCACGAGGTAAAGCTAACCTTCTTGCAGATATTTTCTCCACCAACTCAACCTTAGATGAAATAAATCAAGATGTCCCTGTACTTAATTTTAATTCACCTGAAATTCCCTCACTTAAGATCCACACCAGACATGTCAAAACTATTTTGCAGAATCTCTCAGTAGATAAGGCTCCTGGTCCAGATGAAATTCCTCCAATAGTACTTAAGAATTGCTCCTTGGTGCTCGCTCCTGTATTGGCAAAATTTTTCCGTCTGTGTACTCATACCTCATGCTTCCCAGTACCCTGGAAAGAAGCAAACATCCATCCAGTTCCTAAAAAAGGTGCCTCTTCAGATCCATCAAACTACAGACCAATAGCTATAACTTCCACTCTTGGCAAAGTTTTTGAAATAATATTAAATAATCACATAATTAAGCATCTGGAGAATAATAAATTAATCAGTGATAGGCAATATGGTTTTTAGACGATGTCGATCAACTGCAGACATTCTTTGCCTTCTTACGCATCAAATCAACCAAGCTACAGACCAACATGGTGAAACACATACAATAGCACTGGATATATCAAAGGCATTTGATAGAGTCTGGCATCAATCCTTATTGTCGAAGATGTCACACTACGGCCTTGCATCATTAGTTCCACTAATTTCTTCTTATCTTCATAACAGAAAAATACGTGTAATGGTAGATGGCCTTTATTCTCAATTTCACTCAATAAATGCTGGTGTTCCCCAGGGATCAGTTTTGGCCCCAACTCTGTTCCTCATTCATATCAATGATCTCATATCTACCACTCATAATCCAATACATTCCTACGCAGATGACTCAACACTCCACAGTTCCTTCACATTTACCAATTCTTTCACCCAACCCGATCTTATAAATTCAAAAATAAACACTGCAATTTCTCTGAACCGGGACCTTTCTAGAATTAATGAATGGGGACAAGAGAATCTAGTTTCCTTTAATGCACAGAAAACCAAGTACATTCAATTTTCTAACCGACAGAATCTCACTGACTCCCATATATTTTTTAATGATGTAAATATTCCCACTTCCCCTAGTATTGACATTCTCGGTGTAACATTAACTACTAACTTGAGCTGGACACATTATGTTAGAAGCATTGCTAAGAATGCCTCTAAAAAACTGGGACTCCTGTACAGAGTTCGAGAATTCTTCACTGACGAGCAGTGGCCGTAATATATAAAAGTCATGTGCGCTCTCAGATGGATTACTGTTCACCTCTGTGGGGTGGAAGTGGAGTGGTTGCATTGAGGCAGTTGGACAAAATTCAAAATAAAGCTATTAGATTAATCAATAACCCTGCAATCACACAGGACCTTCCTACATTAGCCATACGAAGAAACGTTGCAATCCCTTGCATTATTCTACAGATATTTTCACAGCAATTGTTCCGAGGAACTTGCTTCAATTGTGCCGCCTCTCCACATCTTTCCCGTAGAACTAGGGCAGCTGAGAGCGCCCATGAATTTACACTTTCTCCTCCACAATGCAGAACTTCTGCTTATCAGAATTAATTTATCCCCAGAGCTACTACTACTCTTTGGAATTCACTTCCCTCGAATTGCTTTCCACAAACTTACAATCAACAAATGTTTAAATCCAGTTGTTACAAACATTTTATGAATGGAGGATGCCTTTAGGCACATGGACCTTTTTGTTTTATCTGTGTTTTTCCTTCCTCCGTTCATTGTCTCTTAAAAAAAAAAAAAAAAAAAAAAATAATAATCCAGGAGTTAGACCAGTAGGCGTTGGGGAAGTTCTTAGAAGGATTATAGGAAAAGCAATCATGTCTGTATTTGGAAAAGATGTACAAAGAGCAGTGGGCAACTTACAAGTATGTGCAGGACAGCAAGCCGGAGGAGAAGCAGCAATACATGCAATGGGGAAGGTGTATCATGAGGAAGATTGTGAAGCGGTACTGCTAGTGGATGCAACAAATGCCTTTAACACCATTAATAGGGAGGCAGCTATTCACAACATCAAGATCAAATGCCCGAGCATCGCAAAGTACATAGAAAATACTTATAAGGAGCCAGCTAACCTGTATATAGTTGGAAGCACAAAGAAGGAAGAAATGAAAATTCTCAAATCAAATGAAGGAACAACGCAAGGAGATCCAGTGGCAATGGCAATGTACGCACTGGCACTATCAATTCTGCAGCAGAAAATAAAACATGAGGTAACCCGAGTGAAACAAGTGGCGTATGCAGATGACCTCACAGGTGCAGGAAAAATAGGGGATCTCAAAGAATGGTGGCGGAATCAGTAGGCGAAGTCACTGGGTACCATCCGAATGCTAGTAAATCTGTACTAATAGTGAAAGAAAATAAGTATGAAGAAGCGGTGCGGACTTTTGATGGGACAGGAGTGAAGATTACAAAGGAGGGTCAACGCCATTTGGGAGCAGTAATAGGCACAGAAGAATGCAAGAGAGACTATGTGCGAAAAAAGGTAGCGGAGTGGGTAAAGGAAGTGAAAACCCTGGCAGACATTGCGAAATCTGAACCACATGCTGCATATACTGCCTTCTCATATGGTGTTAAGCACAGATGGACCTTTCTTATGAGAACAGTGCCTGGCATTAGACAGATGCTCCAACCGCTGGAAGAAGCAATCAGAGGAACATTCATACCGGCCTTAACAGAGATGGAAGGCGTCACGCAAGAGCTAAGAGATCTATTAGCTCTTCCGCCAAGGTTCGGAGGTATGGGGATCATAAACCCAGTGGAGGCGGCACTACATGAGTACCAAAATTCCCTTAAACTTACTACGTCTCTGACAGAAAAAATACGGGAGCAAAATGAAAATGATGAAGTGGACGAGGAGGAACAACGAAATGCAAGACAGGAAATTACAAAGAGCAGAGAAGAGAGACAGAAGCATAGCCTAGAACAAATTAAGACCAGATGTAGGGAAGAACTGAAAATGAGAGTTGAGATGGCACAAGACACGGGGGCTTCAAATTGGCTCACATCATTACCAATAAAGGAGAAAGGCTTCAGCTTAAATAAACAAGAATTCAATGATGCCGTAGCCTTGAGGTATGGGTGGCCAGTTTCGAACCTGCCGCTGAAATGTGCATGCGGTGAAATAAACAACCCAGACCACTGTATGACCTTTAAGAAAGGAGGATTCATCTGTATCCGGCATGATGAAGTACGAGACATCACTGCACAAATGCTGGACGAGGTGTGCCATGATGTCAGAATCGAACCGGAACTTCTGCCTATGGACGGACAGCGCTTGGCCCACAATACTGCAAATACTTCAAATGAAGCAAGAGTGGACGTAAGTGCTCGAGGTTTTTGGACGAGGGGACAACAGGCTTTTTTCGACATCAGAATCTTCAACCCAAGAGCACAAACATATCGTGAGCGATGACACAAGGCGGCATACTTGAGAAATGAAAGTGAGAAAAAACGCGCTTATGAAGAAAGAATTTTGAAAAGGGATCAAGGAAGCTTTACTCCTCTGGTCTTCTCATCGTCGGGAGGTATGGGACCTTCTGCAAGTGTCTTCTATGCCAGATTAGCTGAACAAATATCGGAGAAAAAGCGCCAGCATAGAAGCCAAGTCATAACTTGGATGAGATGCCGGCTCTCTTTCTCTCTTCTCAGGTCTGCACTCCTATGTCTCAGGGGTACAAGGTCCTCCCCGCTACAGAGGACAAGAGTGAGAGACTTGGACTTTGAAATGGTCGTGGCGGAGGGACGAATTGGGGAACAACTAGGTTGATTGTAGGGAGGTACTGGTACAATAAGATAAGCTACAATGTAACTAGAATAAGATAGATTGTACACCACTTTGTAACCGTCACCTTAATAAAAAAGGAAACATGCTTACATTACTGAAATGTTTGTGGACATGCAGTAATGCAAGTAATGGTCACTCTTCTGTAAATCTAAAATGGCTTACTTAAGAATGGGAAAGGGGTGGGACCTTCTATTTTTTTTTGTTTTTTTAAATGGAAATAGCCTAAATAGTGTAGCTAAAGAGATAGAGTGGATATTTATACTGTAGGGCAGATGGGGATTCTAATACTGTGGTAGCTGTAGTACTATTAACTAGAGAATGAGAGTGAGTGTGTGTGTGTGTGTGTGAGTGTGTGTATTTGGTTGGGTGGGTGTGTATGTGTGTTCGGGTGGGTGGATGTTTGCGAGTGTGAGGGTGTGTGTGTGTGTGTGTGTTGAGTATTTGGTTGGGTGGGTGTATGTGTTCGGGTGGGTGGATGTTTGTGAGTGTGAGGGTGTGTGTGTGTGTGTGAGTGTGAGGGTGTGTGTATGTGTGTGAGTGGGGGTGTATGTGTGTGTGTGTGTGTGTGTGTGTATTTGATTGCGTGGGTGTGTATAATTATGTGCTCGGGTGGGTGGATGTTTGTGAGTGTGAGGGAGTGTGTGTGTGAGTGGGTTTGTATGAGTTGTGTGTATGTGTGAGTGAGTGAGTGAGTACTGTATCTATGTGTGGGTGTGTATGTATGTATATGTGGGTATCTATTCAATCACTGTCAACACTGTTTATACAGGAAATAACGAGATAAGCAACTTGCAACATCACCACCACCATCACCACTAACATGCACTACAATGCTCTTTTTTGCAACTCAATGATAAGGCTTCCGATACCTTAGATAACGAACAATTGAAAGCGGAAGAGATAAAAACGAAAATTACATTATATCTTTTAACCAGATCATTTGTCGTTAGTTATGGTCTGATAATAAGTTAATTAACATGTTATAGATATTCAACTGTAATTTGTCTTTAGTCTGTAGCTACTGATTTCAATTTCAAAAGTGCCACAAAATGTTGCAAAATATATATATATATATATATATATATATATATATATACTGTATAATGTATATACATGCTTAGGGGAGGTGTGGCAGAGTGGTCTTGCCACTGGACTGGTAATCCAATGGACCCGGGTTCGAATCCCAATATGTCAATGGGAAGATATTATTGGGATGGAATTTGTGCTGTACCTAGTTTCAGTGCATTACCACAGCACACCGAAATGCCAAAAACATACCCTTATTGTTCCCTGATTAAATAGCATTGTATGAATATTCACATATTCAAAATATGTTACAGAGCGGCAATGCCTAGTGAGTTAATTGCTCAATAGGTGGCGTTCTGAGAGTGAGGGTCCGAGTGTGGGGAATGAGACGGTAAAGCGCGGAGGCGAAGCGGTTTCAGAGATGGAGTTGCTTCGAGCCGGGGTGCTTCGCATGTCTCACTCCCTAGACTGGAACAAGACCTCATGGGCGTCACCGTGTTCAGCGGTGTAGTGTAAAGGCTCTGACCCTTGCCCGAGAGGGAGTAGTTGGAATATAGAAAAAAACAAAAACAAAACGGTGTATATACAGTATATATATAGTATATACTGTATAAAATAGTACCGGTATATTTACTATATATATATATACATATATATTTTTATATTTTTTATATATATATATATATATATATATATATATATATATATAGAGAGAGAGAGATAGAGTATATTATATATATATATATACAGTACTATATATACTATACTGATTATATATACTGTATATATATATATATATATATATATATATATATATGTATATATATATATATATATATATATATATATATATATATATATATATATATATATATATATATATATATATATATAAAGGTAAGATAGTCTGTAGCCTTTTAATTTTTAGAGTTACTTCCTAAGCTCTAATAGTTACCAGAATATAATGAAAAGGACGTCACCGGTAAGGAATGGGTTAATATGTTGAAATAACACTAAATTGGGGGTACAATGAGTAATAATAAACATGTAACTTCATAGTCTATTTTATTAATTGGGAGGATTTTTATTTATTTGATTCTATTTATTTTAAATTTACTTCCTAGATATCCATCAAGCTTAAAAATGCCCCCAAGACCCCCCATTCGAGGTATATTTGTGCATTTTTCGGTAGAACATGTCTTTCTGTATTACAGGCTCGCTTTTGCTCGCCAGGATAAAAATTGAGTTATATTATTAGCACAAAAGGTCTTAAAATTGCCAAACTAATGAGGTGAATTTCTGAAAATCTCAAAACTAATGGGGATTAACGTGATGGAGAAGGGGTCCAAAAACACTCTCCCCCCCCTTAACCCTGAATAGATATGCATCCTTTTCGCTTTAATCTCAGGTACGTAATGGTCGTATCCGTCCAGTGACTAGGGCTGGTAAGGACAGTTGGTTGGCAGTATACAGTATGGATAGTCAAGCACAGGGTTGAACTTTAGATCCCCTGTGCACCGATAGGTCTCTGCCGCTCCCTGGCTCCCGGCACAGTGGAAGTACTGGGGATCACACGACAGGCATTTTGGAAAGTCACCGGCCTCCGTGCACACCATGGATGTAATGCAGTCCCCAGTGGGTTGGTTGGTGATTTCCCCCCCTCCTCCCGATGTGGTGCCACCCCCTTCACTGGACGTGCCACACAGGGGGCTACAAGGGGCATCTGCCGAGCACAAGCCAGTTTTTGGGTCAAAGTTCATGCCGGAGGGGCAGGTCTTGTGGTACAGCTCATCGGCTGGGCCTACATCGATGCATACATAGTACTTTGTGCAGTCGTACGGGTCGGGGATCTGAGTTAGCGCCTCGTAGCAGATGGCCTCGCACATGTTGGGTCCTGTGCAACACTGGTCCATATCCGCTACACATTCGTTGCCGTTAAAGACTGGCAATGTGGGAGGGCACGTGTATGGTCCCAGCGCTTGCCCACCAAGACCGCACATATAGTACTGACTACAATTAGACGCCTCAGCAATCACCTTAAGTCCAGGCATTATGGTGGTGTCAGTATCAGAGCAGGTGAAGGAGCACCCCGTAGGCATTATAGTCGGTACACAACCTTCATTGAGAGGCCCACAAGCCCCGGCAGCTGGGTCAAATGTTGGGTTTTCGGGTGGACAGGCAAGCAATTCTGAAGAGGTGGAGTCATCAAAGCAAAGGTAAAACTCTGAACAGTTGCAGATGTGGGCCACCAGGGCGGGGTAAACTGTGGCCACTGGGGGGCCATTGACACAGTCGGCCTCACATATCAGGGATGAGACGGCTTGGATGAAAACCACCTGTTGGAGAAAGATGACTATAATAATACTATGACTAATAATGCTACTACTGATACTAATAGTATAATATCAATAATAATAGCATATTCTTCAGCTTATGAGAAATTACTGTATTACGGTTTTATATTTTGATCTAGAACACCTCCCATAGGGATGGCATAGTATTGTAATCACTTGTCTTTATGTCTGTGTGTCTGTTGGGTGCGTGTGCTCCTCATTCTATTGTGGAAGTAGTGATGATGATGAAGTTCTGCGTGTGTGTGTACTCTGTAGGGGCACATATATCACAGAAGTGATGATAATGGTGATTGTGGTAGTAATAGTGATGGTGTTGGTAATCGACTACGTGGTAGTATCTGTCATGGTGGTGATGATCATAAGTGATGGCGATAGTGTGTCTGAGTGTAGTAGTGAGGGTGGTGGGGATTGTGAAAGTAGTTTTGATAGTGGTGGTGATAATAGTAGTGATGATGGTGGTAGTACTAGTGATGATTGTGGTAATAGTAGTGATGATGGTGAACCGTAGTAATAATGGTTGTTATTGTAGTATTGATGATGATGATAGTAGTAGTGGTGATGGTGACATTAGGAATAGCATGGTGGTGAGAGTAATAGTAATGATGGTGAAAGTAGTAGTAGTTTTTATGGTAATAGTAGTAGTGACGATGACAGTAATAGTAGTAATGATAGGAACCCATCGCAGAGTTAGGTATGCCGTTTTGATTTTGGGTAAAGCGGCACTTCTACTTGACTCTTATTACTGACCCCCAAGGTGACGACGAGCGCCAGACGTCTACTCATGGTTAAGTCTTGATCGACACTGACTCTGACCCAACGTTTCCCTGATTATTATGTTATCTCAAACCCGAAGCTACAGGGGGAGGAGCCTATTGTTTTGGTGAGCTTGGGGGGAAATTATCATGTATATAAACACACCAGTATTTATATGGCATTGTCTGGTGTATATATTGTTTTTATATGTCCTTATCTGGTGTTAATTGTTTATGAGTATTTGAATGTTCGCCAATACTTAACCCCGTCTCTTTCACTTTATTTTAGCTACTATTACACAATTTTATTCAGCTTCAGAAGAACGTCTACCAATTACAAAGCTACAGACTATCTCAGTTAACCCTTTTAGCTCTCATACATACTCCCTAAGCTAAATAATATCGTCTAAATGTAGCTGAAATCAAACACAAAAGACGTCACCGGTACAGAAGGGGTTAAATACATATACGAAACATAGAAAACAGATACATGAAAACATACACAAGCAAATAGACTCAGACACACACACACATGTACACATATTCCTTTTTTCCACGCACATAGACGTACAGACGATAACACACACACATGTACACATATTCCTTTTTTCCACTCACATAGACGTACAGACGATAACACACACACATGTACACATATTCCTTTTTTCCACGCACATAGACGTACAGACGATAACACACACACATGTACACATATTCCTTTTTTCCACGCACATAGACGTACAGACGATAACACACACACATGTACACATATTCCTTTTTTCCACGCACATAGACGTACAGACGATAACACACACACATGTACACATGTTCGTTCTTTCCACGCACATAGACGTACAGACGATAACACACACACATGTACACATGTTCGTTCTTTCCACGCACATACACGTACAGACGAAAACACACAGACACATTATATCTCTCTCTTTCCCCCCCCCCCCCCTCTCCGGAAACACACACACACAGGTGACAGCTGCATAACATCGTCTAAACATAGCTAGAATAAAATATAGCACACGTCACTGGTACTCAAAGGGTTAAAGAGAGGCACTAGGGAGAGGGCATACTTCCACCTAAGCTGGTGGAGGCATGCGCTCTACCAAACGCCTCCTAAATGGAAATCACTGCTTCCTTGGCGCATCATATTCTATCTGCCCACCAAATTTCGTAAACATTGGTTCAGAACTTTTTGAGATATCTTGTTTACAAACAGAACAAACAGACAGACAAATGGAGCAAAATGAGACAAAAACCTACATTCTATTCTATTCTATATACTCAGGCCTAATCCACACTTTTCCTTTTTTTTTGAGGGGAGGGGGGGGGGGGGTTGACCGACTCAAGACAGAGCCAAAATAGGAACAACACAACAGAAAACAATGAACACACAAACACAAAATACAAATTCACACACATCTATGTCATCCAGGAGAAAACCCAGAAACCAGGGTCACCAAGGTCCCGACTCCAGCACTTCCCCGGCCCCCGACCACCCGGAGAGGTTCCGATCTCGGCAGGCAGACATGCAGCGGAGCGAAACCACAAAGCCCGCCCACCACAAAAACCTAACCTCCTCCAATTTCGTAGGCGGAGATAACTATAGTCTATTTTTATCCAGCTGAGGGTAAATTGACATGCTCCCATCTTGTTTACTCAGTTGTTTCGAAGATTTTGTGGTAAATTATGAAAACTTGGCAGTATTATAACACACAAACATAGTAGTTACATATTTTCCAATTAAATATCGATAAATCAGTTGCTAAGGGATTCAATTTATCATCAGCTGGACAACAATAGACACTAGCAACGCGAGATAGTGGGAAATAATCACTGCCCTGTTGTTTTAAGGGAGCCCACCTCGTTGTTGTGTTCTCTCTCTCCCTCTTTCTCTGGGTTGTATTCATTCGGCCCCATTCAGCCTACTGTTTTAAGACGTTTATCCCCATCCATGTGTCGATTTTTTCCTGGCGAGCGATAGCGAGCCAGCATATTTTTTATAATGTTTTTTTGTCAACAGGCTAAATTTGTAAAATTTTTAATAGAAAAATGTCTCCGGCGAAGCCGGATTTCTCCATATAATGCTGGCTCGCTATCGCTCGACAGGAATAAATCGACACCTAGATGGGGATAAACGTCTTTAAACAGTAGGCTGAATGGGGCCGAATGGATACAAGCCAGAGAAAGAGAGCAAAAGTAGAGAAACAAATCAGGTGACCCCCCTGAAGAGCAAGCGCTTGCCGACTCACCCCGAACAATGGACACCTCCCCCTGAGTTGTTGCCTTCAGGTAGAGAGAGAGATAAGTATGGGAGAGTGGTAGAAAAAACCCAGTGTGGATCAAACGGTAGAGATGGGTGGACGTCGCGTGTTTGTTGTCCTGTTGGGGGTAAGTGGTTGTGGTGGTGGGGAAGAGTGGTTTGTGGTGGTGGTTGTGGTGGAGATACATTATAGTAGCGGTGGTTGTAGTGGCTGTGGTGGTGGGGAGGAGTGGTTTGTGGTGGTTGTAGTGGTTGTGGTGGTGGGGAGGAGTGGTTTGTGGTGGTTGTAGTGGTGGTGGTGGTGGGGAGGAGTGGTTTGTGGTGGGGGTAGTGGTTATGGTGGTGTAGAAGAGTGGTTTGTGGTGGTGGTTTGTGGTGCTGGTGGTGGTGGGGAGGAGTGGTTTGTGGTGGTGGTAGTAGTGGTGGTGGTGGGGAGGAGTGGTGGTGGTGGTGGTAGTGGTGGTGGTGGTGGGGAGGAGTGGTTTGTGGTGGTGGTGGGGAGGAGTGATTTGTGGTAGTGGTGATGGTGGTGTTGGTGGTGGTGGGGAGAAGTGGTTTGTGGTGGTGGTGGGGAGGAGTGGTTTGTGGTGGTGGTGGTGGTGGGGAGGAGTGGTTTGTGGTGGTGGTGTTGGTGGGGAGGAGTGGTTTGTGGTGGTCGTGGTGGTGGGGAGGAGTGGTTTGTGGTGGTGGTAGTGGTGGTGGTAGTGGTGGTGGTGGTGGGGAGGAGTGGTTTGTGGTGGTGGTAGTGGTAGTGGTGGTGGTGGTGGTGGGGAGGAGTGGTTTGTGGTGCTGGTATTGGTGGTGGTGTTTGTGGTGGTAGTGGTGGTGGTGGTGGGGAGGAGTGGTTTGTGGTGCTGTAGTGCTGGTGTTTGTGGTGGTAGTGGTGGTGGTGGTGGGGAGGAGTGGTTTGTGGTGGTGGGGAGGAGTGGTTTGTGGTTGTGGTGGTGGGGAGGAGTGGTTTGTGATGGTGGTGGTGGTAGTGGTTTGTGGTGGTGGAGAGGAGTGGTTTGTGGTGGTGGTTGTGGTGGTGGTGGGGAGGAGTGGTTTGTGGTGGTGGTAGTGGCGGTGGTGGTGGAGAGGAGTGGTTTGTGGTAGTGGTTGCGGTGGGGAGGAGTGGTTTGTGGTGGTGGGGATGAGTGGTTGTGGTAGTGGATGTGGTGGTGGTGGTGGGGAGGAGTGGTTGTGGTAGTGGATGTGGTGGTGGTGGTGGGGAGGAGTGGTTTGTGGTGGTGGTGGTGGTGGTGGGGAGGAGTGGTGGTGGTGGTGGTGGTGGGGAGGAGTGGTTTGTGGTGGTGGTAGCGGCGGTGGTGGTGGAGAGGAGTGGTTTGTGGTAGTGGTTGCGGTGGGGAGAAGTGGTTTGTGGTAGTGGATGTGGTGGTGGTGGTGGGGAGGAGTGGTTGTGGTAGTGGATGTGGTGGTGGTGGGGAGGAGTGGTTTGTGGTGGTGGTGGTGGAGATGGGTGGTTTGTGGTGGTGGGGATGAGTGGTTTGTGGTGGTGGGGATGAGTGGTTGTGGTAGTTGTATATATATATTATATATATATATTATATATACATATAATTTATAATACCGGTATATATATACTATATATATATATATATATATATATATTATATATATATAAAGTATATATATATATATATATACTGTATATACACCGGTATATATAAATTATATGTATATATAATATATATATATATATATATATTCTCTTTTAAACAGACGAGGTTAAAGGCAATGGTAATTTCAGCATTCAGGATTTTATTGTTACAGCTTTCAATAGTTCTAACAATTTTCCTCTGGGGTTCAGAGATGAGGTACAACAGGTTAGCAAAATTCATGGTGGATCCAACGTTTCACAAGTAAACATCTTGCATCTTCAGGGAAAGGAGAGGTAATGATTAGAATAAGGACAAAACAACAATTTATACAAAATTCGAGGATCAAGAATAGGTAGGTGGGCGGAGCTACTGGGTGTGGGGTGGCTGTTCATTGGTGGAAGGCAGTCTATTCGCGAGACGGGCACTAAATCTTATCGGTGGTTGGTTGTTGGCTGTGGGTGGCTGTGATTGGTTGGTGTTGTCAGTTGTGTGCTGAGCGCGGAAAGGTAAGGGAGGGGGGCACAGGGCGAGAGGAAGGGGGGCAGTTTGCCTGTAGCGCTTGCCTGAAGGAAGAATTTGAAGGTCTTGTGTTTGGTTGTTGATGCTGGGGTTGAGTGTTTGGATGTATAGAGCTTCTAAAATAGCTAGTCTTCTGGGGTCTGATTCTTTGTCGAGTATGGTAGTTTGTTTGTCTAGGTCGGCGCGAGTTAGGGCAAGATGGTGGGGGGCTTGATAGTGATCTTTTATAGCGCCAGATTGAAGGTGGAGGGTTAGTCGACGGGAAAGGCGAGTCTGTGTCATTCCAACATAGGATAGGGGTCCACAGTCCCCAGAGGTGCAAATATGCTGGTATATCACATGATCGTCTTTCGGTTGGTTGGTGGAAATGGGGCGGTTACGGAGGACAAGGTTGGAGGTCTTAGGAGATTTGTAGTAAATAATGAGTTTTATTTTATTGTCAGGGTTGGTGGGGAGGATGTTTTTGTGAATTATTTCTTTCATAATGGATTCGTCTGTTGTGTGGTCGGAAGATATGTAGTTTCTGTAGAAAAATGTAATGTCATTGGCCGGGTTGGTGCTAGGGGGGTCTTGTTTGTACCATTTTTCTAGGTGGTGGTTGATGGCATTGGTGACGTCAATGTTGGAATACCCATTGTTGACTAGGACCTGGGTGAGCCTTTCCAATTCATTGTGTGTGTCATTCCAGGTTGTGCAATGGGTGAGGGCTCTCCTGACATAGGCGGCGATGGTGGACTGATGGTATCGTTTAGGGCATTCACTTTCCCCATTTAGACATTGGCCATTGTTAGTAGGTTTGGTGTACACTGTAGTTTTGAAGCCGTGGTCGTGGAGGGAGACAAGGAGGTCGAGGAAGGGTAGATGTCCATCGGTGGTTTCTTCGTATGTGAAGTTGAGTCCGGAGGCGGCCATGAAGCGCTGCTGGAGGTCCCTGAGTTCGCCCAGGTCCTTCACCCGCACGAAGATATCATCGATGTACCTGCAGTAGACAGTGGGCCGGTGGGCAGCCAGGAGTTCCTCTTCGATAGTTCCCATGAAGAAATTGGCGAACAGGACCCCCAGGGGGCTTCCCATCGCTACACCGTCGATTTGCTGGTACATATTCCCGCGGGGGCAGAGGAAAGGGGACTCCTTGGTACATAGTTCCAAGAGCGTCTTCAGGGCCTTCTCCGGGATGTCCAGGGGGGGCGTATTAGGGCAGTGGTAAACTCGACGTAGGATAAAATCTATGGTCTTGTCAACGAGCACGTTGGTAAACAAACTCTCTACGTCGAGGGAGGCGATGATGTGGTCGTTAGCAGGGGGGGGCATCTCGTAGAATTTCTAGGAAGTCATAAGCAGAGTTGAGGTTGTATTGCCGAGGAACAAAAGGGGTGAGGAGTTTGTTCAGGGCCTTGGCGGTCTGGTAGGTAGCAGTAGGGATCTGTGATATGATGGGGCGGAGGGGGTTCCCGGGTTTGTGGGTTTTTATAGTACCGTAAGCATAACCTGGGGTGAATTCGCCGATGAGTTTCTTCAGGTGTACGCCATCGGCTTTGGCGTTGATATCAGTGATGGTGGTGTTGGCTTTCCTTTTTATTTCGTCAGTAGGATTGCGAGTGATCCTTTTGAATTTGTTTTTATCACTAAGAATGTCGTCCATTTTCCGTAGGAAACCCCCTCCGCCCCATCATATCACAGATCCCTACTGCTACCTACCAGACCGCCAAGGCCCTGAACAAACTCCTCACCCCTTTTGTTCCTCGGCAATACAACCTCAACTCTGCTTATGACTTCCTAGAAATTCTACGAGATGCCCCCCCTGCTAACGACCACATCATCGCCTCCCTCGACGTAGAGAGTTTGTTTACCAACGTGCCCGTTGACAAGACCATAGATTTTATCCTACGTCGAGTTTACCACTGTCCCCCTGGACATCCCGGAGAAGGCCCTGAAGACGCTCTTGGAACTATGTACCAAGGAGTCCCCTTTCATCTGCCCCCGCGGGAATATGTACCAGCAAATCGACGGTGTAGCGATGGGAAGCCCCCTGGGGGTCCTGTTCGCCAATTTCTTCATGGGAACTATCGAAGAGGAACTCCTGGCTGCCCACCGGCCCACTGTCTACTGCAGGTACATCGATGATATCTTCGTGCGGGTGAAGGACCTGGGCGAACTCAGGGACCTCCAGCAGCGCTTCATGGCCGCCTCCGGACTCAACTTCACATATGAAGAAACCACCGATGGACATCTATCCTTCCTCGACCTCCTTGTCTCCCTCCACGACCACGGCTTCAAAACTACAGTGTACACCAAACCTACTAACAATGGCCAATGTCTTAATGGGGAAAGTGAATGCC